>VZRE01013795.1:72346-197955 GCA_013396775.1 Cephalopterus ornatus | reverse complement strand
CCCCTCCCGCAGGGCAGAGCCGGCGGAGGCGGCGGGCGCGGGGCAGAGCGGAGCGGAGCCGAGCCGGCGGAGGTGGGTGCGCCGGGAATCGCGGGGATGGGCGCTGCGGGAAGAGAAAGGAAGGGAAATGGCAGGGGTGCTCCCCAGGCCGCGACTCCCCAAGTTTGGAGGCGGCGGGACTTTGCGGGAAGTTGGGCAGGCGGCCCCGGGGGCAGCGCCGGGCGCGGGGAGCGGAGCCCCGCGGGCACGGGGGTCCCGCCGCTGCCTCCGGCTCCGCGGGTGCGGAGGTGCCCCTGGGATGAAGCCTGGGGCACACACGAATGTCCTCCGTTTTCAGCGTGCTGGGGCACCTCGGGGCGCTCCCCGGGAGCAGCATCCCCCGGTGCTGCGGGACTAGGGGGCACGGCGTGGGAACGCGCCCCGGAGCAGGGCGCGGGGGGACGGAGCGGTGACAAAGGTGCCGCAGATGGTGTCACCTCGCCGGGCTGCCCGCGCTGGGCAGGTCCCTGCGGCCGCTGATGGCGCTGGGTTTGTGGGGGTTTGGGAGAGAAGACACTTGTAAAGGGGCTTTCCTGAAAGACCCATTCAATTCCGGCAGCGCATCCTACCTAGAGTCGAGCCGTGGATGGATGTTGCCATTCACTGATGCATATTTTTAGGTGAAGAGGGGTATTTCTTAAATGCGAGCTGGTGGCTGTTAAAAATAGCTTCATAGCTGCTGAGAATGCAGGCAAGGTTCAGTGACGGGTTATTATGGTCAGAGTCTGTTAAGCAACAATTCACCAGCTGAACTTTGGCGGTGTAGGGTATGATATTTTTTTTTCTTCTTCTTCTTCTTTTTTCCCCCCTGTGCTGCTTCACTGTAATACTACAGCTGTACTCTGCAGTCATTTGGCTTTCTTAGACACAGCCAGATTTGCAGGTTAATAGGACGGATCATAGTATTGCTTGAATGGTGCATCTAAACACCTTCCAAACTTTCAGATATGGATTTTTTTAAAAATTTTATGTATTTCATCATTCTGTGACCTGAAGTTCCCATCACGTTGACTTCCTTGCATATGACATTAGAATGGTTTCACTTCTTGAATTGTTAGCCAGCCCAAAAAACCATCATCATCATCTCTTGTAGAACAAACACGTGCCTTTTGTATTTTATGACTAAAAGAAGCAGAGTAGCCAGCTGAGCACAGCACAGATTAAATCTCACAGGTTAAATCTCAAAGTTTGCTGGAACTGTTCACGAAGAGTAAATATTTTTAAGGTGTAGCTGAAAATCGTATGCACTCATTTGGATAAACAAACACCTGATTGAACAGCACTGCACTTGATACTGACTGGAGACTACTTGATCTCTGGCAGAAAGGGAAATTTCCATCAATAAAAGGTCTCAATATTTATATGAACTCTACATATGTATTTTTATCTATGCTGTTTACATACATTGATATATGTGTTTTATATACAGACACACACATATATACTCACTTATAAATAGTAAATATCACTTATAAACAGTAAACACTAGTACAATAGTTGTCTTGAAGCCTTTTTCTTGTCAGTGATTAAAATGTTGTCACACGACTCTTGCCCTGAGAGCTTCTCTGCTGCTGCTGGTGCCATTTCACTCTTGGGCATTGAGTCAAGGGATTCATCTGGCTCTTCACATGCCAAAAGAAAGAAAATCAATTTGAATGCAGAAAAGAGGAAACTACTTGTATGAAGATTTAGTAGTGAAACTACCTTCTTTCTTTCCTTTTTTTTTTTTAATAGCACTTAGATCCTATGTCTGAGTGCAGTCACTGTGCCGTTCTGAAATCAATAACAAAATAGTTTTATGGTTCAGATTTTGTAATAGGAGGGCTAATCTCAAATTCAAAGTGTTTTATTTGGTGGTTTGTAACAGGAACATTATGACACAGTGGAGATTTACATGGCAAAACACTTAATTCCACTAATGCAGTGGAAGACGGTAATGGATTTTATCTCTGTTGCTAAACTAAAAGTAGGTACCTGGAAATCATATAAATGACAAGGTTGAAGCAGACCCTCATATTTGAATTATTTCATGTGGTTTAAGTGGAAGGATGAAGGTATGTAATCCACTGGCAGCATTAGCAAGGACAGGATTATGTAGGCATAACCATAGAGATGCAAATAAGATACTGCTTATATTATATTTTAACATTATTTTAAGCAGCCTTTGTCAGGAGCTCTGTGAGAATTGGGAGTTTCAGTGGGCAAAGCTTATGTTGGTAGCCCAGGTGATTTCTGTGTTACTGAAAATGTTTTTAAAGATGGACTATGGTCTAATACCAAAGCATCTCTCAAAGTATCTATGTGTATTTAAGATCAAAGTTGTTTGGGGGATGACAGCTGACTCTGCCAAGATCATGAGCCGTTGTTAGGTGTGATACTACAATCCCTTCACCCAGAAGGATTTGTTACCAGATTTCTCTGCTGACTAGGAAGGGAATCTTTCTTATTATTAACTACTTTTCCTACTCTGAGTGCTTCCTCATACGTCCATGGAGCCAAATCTTAAGGAGCTGTAACTCAGCATTGTGTTACCATTAAGTGCTGTTGTACTTCCTCCAGAGATGAGCCAGCGGTGGTCTGATCTCACCTAAATAACATATTGTTTTAGGAAGTTAGCGCACCCATCTGTGTTTCTCTTTCAGTACAGATACATCTCTAGGGTGTAGAAAGCCATGACGCAAACAGGTGCCAGTATACTCCCTCTCCCTCCTGATTGCTCTTTACAGTTACTGTATATCCCACGATCAGGAACTCCAAGGAAATGTGCTGCTTAAACATTCACTGCTACTCTGTATACTTGCTGTGGAACACTCTGTTCCAAGCATCTTAGAGAGCTGCAGAAGCTGCACACTGGTTTGAACTGGGCTCTTTAAACACTGTCTTCAGGCTTCCATTCCTCCCTTAACCCTCCTACTTCCCTCCATACCTCACACAGGGAGGGGTAATTCTAAATTCCCGCCATACTCCTTGACTGGAGTTATCCTGCTCAGCTGGAAGAATCCAAAGTGCTGTGGAAAAACAAGGTGGATTTCCAATAAGAGAGTATTTTTGTCCCACCGCTTCCCCCCTTAAATTAGCATGTCTTATTTATTCATGTTTTTTAGTGAAGTGCCCTGTTTTTCTTACTGACCAAGTGTGGTGCCGGATCTGGAGTCTAAATACAGCTATTCAGGAGAGGGGAAAGGGATCTGTAAGCTTCTGCAAGTCCTTATCTCAAAGCAGCCTGAACAACACCCATCTCTCCACTTACTCTGCAATTTCACTAAAATGCACTAATTATCTGTAGCACTGTCCACCTATCTCTTAAAAACATGTGCGGCTGTCCATGTATCTCACAGAAAACGTGGTGTAGAGTCACACTGGCTGTTTGCCCCTACAGCCTGTTCATTTGTGTTTCCTGGGCTCAAAGACATGATTACAATTCTGTCCTGGTTCCTGGATTTGGGTTTTACACGTGAGGGAGACAGGGAAGCTCCTGACGAGGTGGAGTGCGGCAGGCACGGAGCAATGGGAGCTCTGTAATCCTTTGATTACACAGCTGTGCCTGACATGCCACTGAACAGCACTTGAGGGGCAAGCAGTTAATGTAGCTTTTCCGTGGAATATTTATTAATTTATGTTACACCTGGTTTCAAGCAGCAGCTGAATGTGGCTTGTAAGCATTAGTTTTAAGGAGCGTGGCGTCCACTGAGAAGAGATAACCAGGTGATGTCCATGATACCTTGTGAGGAGAAACAGAGGGAAAAATACTGTCCTGTTGAGTGCTGGTGGTTGATGGCAATGAGAAGGCAGCTGTGGTGGGAATGAGAGACCTGATGTGTTGGTGAATGTGAGTAGGAATGAGTGGTCCACGGCACACTCTGTCCCGATGCTCTACCTCTGTCCCCTGGTGGCAGCACACCAGAGGTCATAAGATAATCACAGAATCGTTGGGGGTGGAAGGGACCTTAAACAACTACTAGTTCCACCCCCTAGTCATAGCCGGGACACCTTCAACTAGCCCAGGTTGCTTCAAGCCCCATCCAGCCAAGGACTTAAACACTTCCAGGGATGGGGCAGCCACAGCTTTTCTGGACAACCTGTGCCAGTGTCTCACCACCCTCACAGGGAAGAATTTCTTCCTAATATCCCATCTAACCCTGCCCTCTGTCTGTGTGAAGTCATTCCCCCTTGTCCTATCACTCCAGACTCTCGTCCAAAGTCCCTCTCTAGCTCTCTTTAGGCACTGGAAGGGGCTCTAAGGTCTCCCCGGAGCTTTCACTTCTTCAGGCTGAGCAACCCTAACTCTCTCAGCCTTTCCTCATAGGACTGATGCTCCATGCCTCTGATCATCTTTGGACTGCAGCAACTCTCCTGCCTGGACTCTCCAACCCCAACATATTGCCTTGCCTCTTCTCATTCCATGACCCAGCTTCTTAGTATTCCCACAATAGTTTGAACTGGCTGAAACCCTTGTTTCCCACATCTCAGAAGTGACTGCTGATTTCCTTATGAACTTGCCAGAAGTGAGGAGTTACACATAAGCTCCAGAAACATTTTTGGCCCCTCCTGGTGCAGTGAACCTTCTCTCCCTTGGTTTGCAGAAAGCCCCTGAAGTGTTAGGGATGCCGGGAGGCACGTGGCTCCCAGGGTGGCTGCCTTCTGTGTTACAGGTTTCCTTGGAAATGAACATAGTTTGTGGAGAAATGGTGTGATGGAGTGGTATATGTACCAAGCAGTACTAAGTACACACCTTTTATCCTAAAACTTAATGTGCCATCATTTGGACTCACCATTTTATAAATAATGTGGTTTTTCAATGCCAGCTCTGTATCTAGGGTGGGTCATTCCTTCATTGTACAAGGTGCAGATCTGTCCCTAAACAGCAATATACTAGAACTGACATTTTTTATTTGCTTCACGCCTTCCAGTAGGAAAAAATAAGTTTCACAAGGAGATATATTTTCCTGTAAAAAACCTTGATGTTCAGTGTGGGTGAATGTACCCTGCTATCTTACCATAAAATTAGAAAAACTGATGAGATTGAAAAAGACTTTTGTATTATTAATTTTTTCTCATGTATTGGTGCTTGGCTTAAATCTGACAAGTTTAAGTTAGACTGGTAACTTCTCAGGGTTGCGTGGGATATAGGGAAGGACATTTCTTTCGAATAATGGCAGTCATTGAGTTACAGGTGAGTTTTAAGTGGGAAGAACTCTGAGATCAAACAAGAGCAAAGGTAAAATGTGAGGTTCAATGTCACATAGAGAACACAAGGTAAGACTGCTTTGAAAAGTGAAAACCTCTATAAGATACATAGAAAGAATTATAAAGATTTATCTGCAATGTGTACTTTGGAGGTGGAAGAAGCCTGGTAATTGTAGTGTTGAAAGAGTGCTCTGAAGGTGGGCAGGACGCTGGAGGTGAGTTTGTAATACTGGATGATTTCAGGTGATTGAAGATGAGAATGTCCTTACATGTTCCACATACCCAGTTGAAATTCAGGTCTTGGAACAGTGTGGAGAAAAAAGCACTTAATGAAAGTGCTTTAGAACTGGCACCAAATTAGTAGTGACATACCAAGAAACAGGAAAGACTTCTGGAAAAAACAAATGGAAATCAGGATTCTAGAAGGTTTTGCCCATAATTTGAAGAAAATGTAAAAGTCCAGTGTTAACCTTGGTGTGCCTAAGCAAGGATATAATGGTCCATAAGAGCCAGAATTTATTAATCCAAAGAAGATGAAGGACTCTGACTGGTGCAGCCAGGAGTTTTGTCTGTGTAAATCTAGAAATAGCAGGAAATGGAGAAGGATGGTTTAATGGTTTAATAGTTTACTAGGAGAATATCACGTAATGAGATGGGTTTGCCTGCAGGGCCAGCTCCTCACAGGGGAGCTCCATCTCCTGAAAATTCTTCAGCAGGTCTTAAAACCAACACTTCATTGCGAGTCTGTCAAATGCCTTATCTAATATTCCTTCCAGAGCTCTTTGATTTTGGCTACGTTTTAGTTGTAATTTGTCTTATGACTGAGCTATGTACATATTAGATATTGTTAAATAGATAATGTTAAGTAAGTGAAGTGAATAGTGACTCTCAAATTTCTAAGATTTCCCAGGAACTGTCTGGAAGTTCAGCTTTTCATAGATTGTTTCACTGTGTTAGGCTAGTGATCGTGCTCATTGTCTCCCATCACCCCTTGATTCATTTGTAGGGCTGCTGCTGTACAGCTTGTCCACCTGGCTTGATTGCTAAAGCCTGAGGAAACTTCCTGGGGCCATTTCTGGAGTGGATTTTGGATGCTGCTGTTGAAGTGGAAGAGGAGCGGGTTGAATGTGTCCATGAGCAAGGTGATGGACACAACACCTGGTTGTAGCAAGGTGGGAATCGATCTCTCCTCTCCCAGGCAATTAGTGACAGAGCAAGGGGAAATGGCCTCAAGCTGTGCCACAGGAGGGTCAGGTTGGACATCAGGAGGAATTTCTTTATGGGAAAGGTTATCAGGCACTGGAAGGGGCTGCCCAGGGGGGTGGTGGAGTCGTGATCACGGTGGTGTCCAAGGAACGACCGGACGTGTCACTCAGTGCTCTGGGTTGGTGACAAGGTGCAGGCCAGTCACAGATTGGACCTGGTGAATTCAGAGGGTTTTTTCCAACCTCAGTGGCTCTGTGATTCTGTGATCAGGCTTTGATCCCATGCAGAGCTGACACCAGTTCAGCCCTCTGAAGGAATTGGTTCCCACTGTGGGGCTGTGCCTCAGGATCAGGGACTCTCTGCTTGTTTGTGTTTCCCTGGAGCTCTGGGCTGAGAGAACACCGTGACATCTGGGTTGTAACTGCATCTATTGCAAGCGATAAAAAATCAGATAAAACCACTGCTGTGCATTAAAGACTGAACATAGAAATTACAGCACGAGATCTAACGATGGGTCCTTAATTTAAAGAGAAAAATCCCATCTTCTTGAGCCCTTCAGCATTGAGTGCTGCAGCTTTACACCCTGAGCAACTCATCAGAGCCATTCATAAAGTAAATAATTCAGATGAAAAGTTTCATAAATTATGAAGCTCTGAAAACAGTTTCTCAGGTTGAGAATTAACTTGCCTGAGGATCAGATAAGGATAAATCAGAATGAAAGCACTATTGCACTTGACATTTTGTATTAGAATTACTTTGCAAAGCTATTTATACCATCTTTAAAACAGTTTCAACAAGAAATGAGACGTGAGAGGTGAACAGAAGGGAAGAGAGGAACCTAAGCTCATCCTCTCACTGCAAAGAGAGGAAAGAATATGCTTAACAGTAGCTGATTTTAAATACTGAAGTTTTTAACCTTTTAACCTTTCAGAGTAGATTTTTGAACATTGCTGAAGAGATCAGCAAAATTAAAAACACACAGCATAGTAGAATGGAATAGATATTGGTATCCATGGAAATCCCACGTGGATTCATCTTGCATTAGGGTAGATCAAGAATAACTCAGCTTTTGGATTTCACTGGTGTGAGGGAGCCAGAACCTGCCTGCTCCAAATTAGGAGTGCTCGAACTGTTTTCCAGTTGTTTTGGAGAACTCCAGAGCCCTTTGCTCTCCAAAGTGCGTGGCTGCAGTGGTGGGGCTGGAAAACCTGAGCAGTGCTTGGCTGTGACACTCCAGAGCTTGACAAGCGAGTAGCTTTTAGCTTAAGTCAATAACTCTTAGATGGCTTCTAATCACCTGTTGCTCATTTCCGCATCCAGCTTTAAAAACAGAGTATTCTTGAGGTTTGGTATCAGAGTTGGAATGTTGCAATAACTCATTTTGGTGTAATACAGGGGAATGCACAAAAAGCCTCTGCTGTGTTTTGATAGCGTTTTCTTTTAATGAGACCCATTAAAGTGGGTGTAGTCATCTACCCAGCGTTCCAGGTTTTTGTCTTGCTGTGCTAGTACATTGTATAATAAATGAAAAAAACCCCCCACACTAAAAGGTACTGTGAAAGTGCAGATAAACATGTAAATATCAACAGTGATTTTTGTTGCACTACTACAATTCCTAAATTTGAAGGCTTTTCAGAATGACAAAATGAACAGGAACTTTTATGACAATGAATATTTATGTGTTAAAAACACTTGCCTGTCCCAGAAACAAGAACATCCCATCCATAATCACTAAACATTTTCCAGTGCAGTACCTTAATAACCTTTTTTCTGCATTTTCAAAGATAGCAAATAATTCTGAAATAGCAAATATCATTAAGCTGCATTTAACAAAAGAATTTGAATGTTTCAAATGAGATAATATAAACGCTGTGTTCATTCCAAATGGCAATTCTCAGGATGAACCTCTGGCTTCATTAAAGTCAATGAAATGTCTTCCTGCTGACTTCAGCATGCCAGGATTTCAAAAAATAAATTGAAATGGGATCTTAAGAAGTTTTCCTCGTGATGAGTGGCTGGAGCTAAAGTCAGTCAGCTGTACTTTTGTGTGCATATGTTATTTAGCTCAGCCAGGAGGTCGTAAGGTGAGGGTAGTGTCTGGTGGGGATGGGGGAATGTGAAGAGGAAATAATATTTCTCTTTGAAATCGTCTATCAGTAGCTGTGTTATCCCAGAGGTCCCCTTTCATGGAGATACTGCAGATGTGCAGCCCCATTTCAGTGCTAAGGGAAGCCAACCGTGCAGGTGGACATTCCTGGTAAGGATATTTAGGCCTTAAAAATGATGGAAAGCCCCAGAGCTCAAATCTTTATTTAAAGTATTGCGTTGCTGCAGGGCGTGGATGGGGCTTTGGGCAACCTTTTACATCAAGTGCAGCATCCAGCCTTGGGTTTAGGGACGTTTTTAGCTTTGCCCTTTTGGCATCAAGGATTTTTATGCAGCAGTTGAATGGGAGGAAGGAATTAATTTGATTTAGCGATGTCAAGCTGAAAATGAAGTTCCTCCTTGCACATCCTTCGAGGAACCCTCAACGGGCTGGATTTATCCTGCCATCCGCTTTGTTTTTGCTGCGATATTTTTGAACTTCCTCTGCTGATAAATATTTAGAGTCTGTTTATGTTTCATCTCATTTCTGTTAGATAGTGCTTACAGATTTTTTTTCCCCCCATAACTACTTATTACTGCAGAAATTGGTGTTACAAGCCTCGAAACTGCAGTGCCAGCAATTTTGTAATTTTAACTGTAGCTGACTGACAGTGTGTTTATTAATTATCCAAGAGAGGCTTATAGCTTTCTAAAAGAGAAGTGTATTTCTGGCTGTAGGAGTTTGAAGGGGAGTTGTAATTGCTTTATGTCTGGAGTGCAGGTTTAGGTGCAGGAGGCTTGGCTGGATTAGATGTGGCCATCGCTGAGGATCAATAAGGTATGAAAGAGTGGAAAGGCTGTTTCAAATTTGTAAAAGTTTTAGTCACCAGCTTGCTGCTAAACTCAGAATGAAAACTGCAGCTGTTTCTTTTGTGTTTAATTAAAATCTAATGAAAAACAATCCAGAGAGACCTGAGTTGATATTAATTACTTTGAGCGTGTGAATTCTTGGAGGATGTGAAGGTTTTCTTTTGCAAAATTCTGTACAGCTTTTTCTTACAAACTGGCTCTGTTTAATTCTCACTGGTGTTGCCCATCTAAATCTTAGTGCTCTTTTCTTATCCCTTCCTAATTCCTTTCTGGAGTCTTGTTTTTGCATATGACAATCCCTCTTGAATTAGATAACAGCAGTTGTCACTATGCAGAGGGACTGTGATGCCCAGGGGTGTCAGAAGTATCTGTGTGAAAATAAGTAAATAAAACATCTAAAAAGCTTTGCTAAGAAGCAGTAAACTTAAAAATTGAATTGGCTAACAGCATTGAAATGAGGTGCCTTATTCTATTACAGCATAAAACCACCAGATGTCACTTATTTTGTGCACCACTATGGTGGGGAGAAACATGTTCTTGGCATGGAAAAGATTAAAAAACCAAAAAGGCAACTTGCTGTAAGTGGCTTTGTTTCTGTTTGTGTTGCTAATTGGCAACTGTCTTCCCTGATAAATATTTTCATCTTAAAATGGATGGTATAAGCTCATTTCTCACAGATCAGACAGACTTGTATTTTTGATGAGCCTTAAATGTCAGCAGTGCCATTTTGAGATTCAGTCTTTAAGAAAATAATTAATAGGCTCACTCCATTTTCCAAAGGGGGACAGTACATTTTATGGGAGGGAAGGTTTCATTATTATGAACTGTTCTGTCATTAAAGGCACTTTAATGGCTTACACAGAGAATTCATCTTGAACCAAGGTAGAAGCAGTGAGAGGAGCTCTAAAGCCATGCAGGACTGAGAGCAAGGTGGAAGTACACGTAGAGAGGGGAAGGAATGCTGAAATCAGAGAGCAGCATCCACTTACAGAATGGTGCAGCTCATCCTCAGGGTTTAAAGGCTTCAAAGAAAAGCGGAAGTAAGGATGGACAGATGGGGATATATCTCCAAAGTGGAAAAGCATCACTTGGCACCCAACGCAAAGCTGTTTATCCCGACCCCAATGAGCGTGACCGGGGTCAGGCAGCAGGATGAGATGAGCGACTGCTCACCAGTGAGAGTGAGAAAAGGGCTCCTCATCTGGGTCCTGGTGTTCCAGGGTGTGTTTTTCCTCCCGTTACCAGAGATTCCAAATTGACAGGTGCAGACCCTCATCCTGCTCCGTGGTCGCAGAAGCCTTGTGCTCGTTTATTTTTTGGCCTGTACTCAAAGGCAGCACCATTAGAAAGGGGAAATTTAATTTGCTGGACTTGAAGCAGAAAGACCGAAGATTGAGTGATTTCCTGAAGGGTAATGATCAGTGGTTTGGTTGTTTTTTTTAGTTTGTTTTTTTTTCCCCTTCCCCCAGTGGCGGTACTGTAGTTTGTTTTTACATTTAAGTGTGTCTTCTCCCTCACATTTCAGTTTGGGATGGACTCATACTCGCTCTGTGGATCTCATGCAGGTTGGAGGACGTAAATCCATTGTTCTGAGTGAATTATATGAGGGTTGCTCTCCAAATTATTTTCCATTTGAGTCCTTAGGAGCAGCTGTGCTACCTACCTTCATTTTTCAACTGAGGTGAAAAATGTACTTTAGCATGGCACTCACTAGCTGGAGGCAGAGTATATGACACACTTTACCTCTTCTGTTTTCCTCTGTGCTTGAGCAAAAATAAAGGTGAGCAAAACACTCCTTAACTAATGAAAAAGGTGTTGGCTTCTAAATGCGGTGAATTAGAGTTTTAGCACCTCATATGAAACCAGTTATGTTAATGAGGGCTCCAGTTCTTAACTGAGAGTTGTTTATGAGACTGAGGGTTTCATTTCCTCACCGCAGGTCTTGCACCATTGCTCCTGAAAGTGCCATCTGCCAGCTTTGGCCCCAAAAAGTGCTCGCTGTCACTGTGGTGCAGTGAGATTCTGGCACAGCTCTGGGATGGGGAGCATGGCTGCAGCTTGGGAAACTTGGAAAATTTACTTCCTCTGTGTGTTGAGCTTATGAAAAGACTGAAATTCGCTCAGTTTAATGTGGTTACTTGGGGAAAGTCAGATTCAGTGCTGTCTGCCTCGGTTTATTTAGAAATTGGATTGCCTGTGACTTTCTATCTTGTGTAATACACTGAATTCCGTTCAAAATCCCTCAGTTCCCATGTAATGGGATTCTGAGTGGTGAGTTAGAAGATCTAGATTTTGTTGGCATATGGTAATATAGGTAACAGTACTGTGTCATTTTCTCACCCACAAATTGAGAAGCACCTCTGAAAAGCACTCTGATGGGAGTTACACAGACTCCATGCCCCAAAGGTCTGATGCACATGGACCATAACCAAACTCCAAGGTATATTTGAGTGCATTCCGGCATCCCCCGAGTCCCCTGTGCGTGACATGAATGGGTACAATGAAACTACTTCATTTACTCATTTAAATGCGTTTTCAGGTTGGACAGAAGGTGTAAAAATATTAGCGAAGTTGTACATATCTTGTATTTCAATCTTCATGTTTGGAGGATGCATTTTGTCTGTTCCAGCTCAGTTTTGCTGCTGTGGCTTAGGCCTGTACAAGTAACCTGTAGGAGGAAAAGTAAGAATAACTTCAAATGCAAGTTTTCATATGTAAAGGAAGGAAACCCATATAATTTCAAGGTTTCATTCTGATTTACTATTATTATCAAAGTGTAATCTATAACACTGAGCCAGGCGATAAAGCAACTGAGGTATGTTATCAGCATATCATTTATTTTTTCACTTAATGAGAAGAACTGTGAATTTTTCTGAGTTTATAGATTATTCTGAACTTCTGAAGTCACTTTGGTTATAAATTATTTGGGCGCTGAAGGCATTTTTCAGGATTTAAACATGCAGGAAAATTGTAAATTAAATCAAATAGTCAGTGGTGAGACTTATCATTTCTCCTATGCAACAAAGATGGATGGGTTCTGGAATGCCTAATTTCTCCACATACTGGTGGAGTAACTGCTATAAAAGGAGGAGGACTGACTCAGTTATTCATATAGTAGAATGACAGAATCACAGAATAGTTTGGGTTGGAAAGGACTTTAAAGCTCATCTCATTCCAGCCCCTGCCATGGGCAGGGACACCTTCCACTATCCCAGGTTGCTCCAAGCCCTGTCCGTCCTGGCCTTTCATTTTTTCCCCCTCAGGCCCAGAGAACTAATCTCTGGGTGCCTTCCCTTGTTGACTCCGGTTTGCAGCTTTGCTCCAGCTCTGCAAATCCGGACCTGCGCTCCTGAAGCACTTTGGAGATGCAGAAGGGGGCCATCACACCCGAGATGCCAACTCCCCCTTGAAAGCATAAGCAAGGAGATGAGCTCGTGGACCAATTATTTTGCCCTTATTTTTCATGGGGAGAGCACCACAGCACTTCATGAATAAAAAACTCAACGTAAACAGCCCGGCAGCCTCGTTGCCCAGGCTCAGGAGCGCTCTCACATATGGGTGATAGTGATGAGGTGGTGGTCACGGTTCAGTGGTGAAGGTGGCAGTGGTTGATGGTTGGACTTGATGATCTTAGAGATCTTTTCTAACTGTAACAGGATGCCATGATAAGGCTGCTGACTCGATGTGGGAGCTGTCCCTGCTGAGGCCAGGGCAAGCAGAGCTGATGGGGTGTGGGCAGTGTTCCTCTCGTGGGAGCTCTGCTGTAGAGGACATGAGGCAGGGTGGAGGGGTTGCAGTGTCCAAAACTCCTGGTGAGTCATGTTCCCGAAGCTTTGATGGAAGATGTGGCATTTCTTGGCGCTTTGCTGCGTATTGCTGTCCTTAGCTCTGAGTGTGGAGTGATCTTTGTAGGAGACAATGATTGATATGGCTTTTGGTGGCACCTGCTGTGTTTTCTTAACAGTGTTCTTGAGGGTGGAAAGTATTAAAGGAGACTGAGCACGGGCCAGCATCTACAATGCCTTATTTCCAAAATCATACAGCTCCTTTTGGTGACCACTACAAAAACACCTGTAACTCAATACCATTATTGGTAGGACAGCTCAGTATAGACCCATTTTCCACATTTCCCTGGATCTGAGGCACTAACAGGAGCCTTGGCTCTGGATCTGCAGCTTGATGCATCACCTGGACTGAGCTCTTCTGCTGACAAATACAGCCTATTTCTCTACAGTTATCTGCTTATAATATACATATTTTATTTATCATTGGTTTATAGTGGCTATGTGTCACTTTTGAGAAATGAGCACTCCTTTCCTAGAATGCTTGTGTTGTCACTTATTTGGTAGGGCTTTAGGGCTTTTCCTTGGTGTTATTATTGATATTATATAGAAGGGTTTAGAAAGAATAAATGGGCTTGGAAGTCATCTCTTGCAGCCTAAGTCACCCTAGGAAGATTTTATTTCAGTGTAGTCCCCGCTGCAGACATATATTAAGGAAATTCTAGTTTATATCACATTAAAACCACCCTCCAAATGCATCTGTAATGCTCTTGATGCCATCTTAGTCTCCTGTGTGTCTGAGAGCTTGGAATGCATTAACAGCCTAAACCAAATTATTACATTAATCTCATGAAATCAAAGATTCATGTCTTTGACTCAAGGTAAACACTACTGGCAACAGAGAAATTCAACAGATGGAAATGCATTTCATAAACTTGGGAGGTATTTTGCTGGAGATGGTTTTTGGTTAGATATGTTAATTCTGCTAAAGTTGGAGTGATAAATCCTCACAAAGTATTTTGTGGGGTGTATTCTGGAGATGCTTCCAGTTCTCTGCAGAGTTTTGTAATGTTAACACTCTTACTTCAACTTTTCTGCATTAGAAACTAAGCTTTTTGGGTTATCATTAACAGCCATACATCTGTTCTTGAAAATCTGGCTGCCAACTGCAGTTGATGGAATTGGTGTCACTTCAGATTTCTTCTGTGAATTGCTTCAGTAAATGGTTTATTTCAAGAAGAGGAACCTGAGCTCAGAACTGGGTCTGATTTCAGCTGCAATGTCCTGTAGCGACTCTGTGCCCTCCTCTCTTTGTCTGGAACCAAATATGTCAACAAGCACTGCTGTTTAAAAATAAAACCTCATTTTACCTCCCACTGTTCTCTTTTGAGTGGTGCCCTGCTACACAAGGATTTTTCATTGGAGTGAGAGGTTTCTGGCTGGGGCAGAGCATTTGAGAACAGTTGTTCCCCCTTTCTCCTTGTGTTCTCTGGACCATCTCAGGAGGTGCTTTTTCTCACAGAGCAAGCCATGGAGCATCCTGGCCTCAGGCATCCCTGTGTAGCACCCAAGAAGTGTTCGGGTAGGGATCAGTAGGGATCACCTAATGATTTTATCATCATGATTCACCATGTTATGGAAATATCATCAAGAGCCATGATATTTTTGAGAGGCTGGGGAAAGAGTGCAACATGTCCTCTTTCCTCTAATAGTGGGAATCAGTAAATTAAGACGTTTGAATTTCTTTGAAGTTTGTGATAGAAGGTATTAGGCACTTGTGCCACCTGGGACCTCCATCAAGAGTGTTTTGGTTTTTTTTCTGTCTCTCACTGCAAAACCCTAAAAAGTGAATTTTGACCCTGCTGCAGTTTAAGCAGAGGGAGAGTGGAAGGTTAGTTTCGGACAGTCTCCCTACAACAGAAGTTAAATAATTAACATATCCATTGGAAAAAAAAAAGTCTCTTGGAGTGCTTGCCTTGGATTACCTCTGCCCACAAATAAAGACCATCTAGTTTGCTGGGCTAAATGTTGTCTTTATATTGCAGAAAATGTTGCAGAAGAGGCAGGGTGTGAGGGAGTGCATGCCAAATTTCTCTTGGTACATTCATCATTATGCGGAGTTGGGGTTTTGGTTTTTTTTTTATTTTATTTTTCCCCTCCCCGGTTTCTTTTCATGGAAATCCAGTAAAGAACGTTCTCAGATTTTTATCCTGTTTGTTTACGATCTGCAGGCCAGCTAAGTGCAATGTAAAGCGTGAAAAGGTATTTGTGGTTCTGTTCTTTCCAAGTGGAAAACAAGTAAACTGAAGCCAAACAGGGGTGGAACCTGCAGGAGTACAGAGCCAAGTCAGAACGACTCAGGGGCTGAGAAACAGATTTATCTTATTGTTGTTCTGGATGTTACAGTATTTACTTACTGGGCTCCACACATGGCATAGATTTTTCCCCTTTTGTCCTTACTGTTTTAAACTGGGGTCTTTGTGCAGCTGCAAGATTCCTGGGCTAGATTTTACCCTGTTATGGAAATGGCATCAAGAGCTGTGATATTTTTGAGAGGCTGGTGAAAGAGTGCAACATGTCCTCTTTACTCTAGTAGTGGAAATCAGTAAATGAAGATACTTGAATTTCTTTGAAGTTTGTGATTGATAGGAGTGTTATTTCTTTAGATGTGATGATCTAAAGATACGAGAGGACAGTAATGAGTGTTTAATCCATTATCAAGTGGCACTGGGTTCCATATCAAGTGTGTGCTCTCCTAAAAACATGTATCTTTATAGGCAACAAAATCCAGAGTATAAACTTACAGAATTGTCTTCAGGACTGTGGTACCTTATAAGCTGGTTAGTAAAAATGTCTTGCACTTTTGTGTGGTTAAAGAGCACATGCTACAGATGAGTGATGGAGCCTAAGCCTTTGATGAAACACTAAGGAATAGTGGTAGGAGACTTTGGAAGTAAATGTTCTCGACTTCTGCAGAATAAACACTTTTCTCAGAAGCTGAAAGCAACATAATGATATTATATCAGAAAGGTTTTGCTTAATTAGGTGTAGCCAGAAGTTACCTGCAAGAATTTTATCTGCTGATGCTGTGTGACTCTTACAGAGATGACTAATTAGAAATTTCTTGAGACTACTTAGCCCTTTTTTTGGGTTCTCCACTTCAGACTTTGAGTCTAATTCACTTTGTAACAAATGTGTGGCTTCTTGGTTAATGGGCTGAGGTTTATCTGATGTGTCATTGCTTAAAGAATTAAAGTTGTTGAACGTTTATAAAAGTTACTCCTAAGCCTGGAACACGGTTGCTTTTTTAAAAGTACCGAAACAAAGCCCCAGTTTTGATTTGGCATCAATGAATAGTTTTAGTTGACTAATTTTTGTTTGAATTTACAAGAAACTTCAACGACAGACTCTAATGCTGAGTTTGTCTTTTCAGGATGCAGCTGTGTATGTTTCCTTTCACCCACTCAGCACTAGATGAAAGATGAAATGCCCTATTCATGAAAAAGCACTTACATGGTACTTATGTACGGATGAGACACGTTTTTTCCATCCATTTTAATGTATGTCTCATGGAGAAGGTACCATACGTGAGTCACAACGAAAAAATTCAGATGACTGCGTTAAGATAGTAAAGTTTACGGAGAAAATTCGGCTTGGAGGTGGAGGAAAATCCCTTCCCAGCCAGTAAAAATCACATGAGCAGCTGTTACGTTGCTCTAGAATTGTCACAGCGATATTGTGTTTAAAGCAAAGTTAAGTATCACGTAGACCGATCCCCTTTCAGAGAAACTGCTTATTTATGAGGTGTGAAGGTGTATCAAATGAATTCTGGTAGATACCGCTTGGTTGCATTTTTGCATGCAAAAAAACATTTTCCCACACCGTGAGGTAAACAGGCACTGAAGGCATTATGTGATGCACATTCTATTTATTCCATACAATGTTATTCATCCCTCACAAACAGCCTCAAATTAGCAGCTGATCTCTCACAACCCACAAGATTTAGCAATTTATACTGCATCCCCCTTGCAAAGTGGCAGAAAGTATTAGAGATCAGATGGTGGAAAGAATATGTTTCTCACTTTAAATCAACCTGAGGCAGCAGCTGCTAAAATCAAGTAAAATCGAATGTGTAAAAAGAACAAGATGGTAATCAGAGTAACATAACTGTGAATGCCCACTATTTTTGCAGCATGTCGAGGCTGAAAATGCTTGGCAGGACATTGAAAATGCTCTGAGAACGTTTTTCTCCCACGTGCTGGTTCTGGACCAGTAATCAATGCAAGAGACAAAGACCTGGGCTTAAAATAACTCTTCGGCACTGAAAAGATTCTTTGCTGCAAATCCAACTGTGCTACACCAGCTCTCCGTCTCTTCCTTGAATAAGAGTCAGCTGGCACACTGAACGGGAAGGTTTATTTTTCTTTAGCACGAGGAGGCTTTGGTGTTCATCTCACCAGTCCTTAGAGGTGTGGATGGCAAAAGTGCTTCAGTCTGAAGCAGTAGCTTGAACTTCATGTTGTGGCTGACACAGAGAACTTGGCTGCTCAGGGCAACTTCATAGAATCACAGAACAGTTTGGGTTGTAAGAGACCTTAGGGACCGTCAAGTTTTACCCCCCTGACACGGGCAGAGACAACTTCCACCAGACCAGGTTCCACCAAGCCCCGTCCAACCTGGCCTTGGACACTTCCAGGGGTGGGGCAGCCACAACTTTTTCTCGTGTTCGGGTGAGATGATGAAAGTGAGTGTGTTACCGTCACCTGGCTGGGCTTTGCATGAAGGGAAACCCATGTTTCTATTGAGGAAGTTGCTCCAGAAGAGCCATTTGAGTTAAATTGCAGCAATATCTTTCCAGAGACTCAAACAATGAGCAGGCCTGGGAGCCTGAAAATAAAGCAGGATGGACAGCTGAGAAACAGGCAACAAAAAACCAGCTGGGTTTCGTACGTGAGCTCTGTCAATACCAGACCAATTCTTTGCCTTGGGAGTTTTCTGAAGATAAGTACTTATTTATTTCGGGTTACAGCCTGACTGCAGGGCGGATGGGAGCTGTATTTAGGGATGATATTTTTTTCTCACCTTCCTACCCCCAAACCTCTTCAATTTGTTTGATAAAAATAACTGGAGTGAAAGAGCTTCATAACAGATTCAGCCTTCATTCTTCGTGGTTCCCTGTTGCATTCGTACATATAACAGGAATCTGGCTGATTTGTGGCATGATAGTGGGATGTATTCCTTGAAAGAGCAGGTAGGTAAAAATTTATATTATTGTAAACTATTGTGGTATCCTGTGTTGGGAATGAAATTTCAACGGCTGCTTGATCTTATTAAAAATGTAACAAAAACATTTGTGGCAAGACCAGCCTTATCAAACATCCACTTTTTGCACCTGGAGCTGTATTTCAGGTGATCCCTGTACCTTCACAGGGAGCTCTTGGCTTATTTTCTTTTTTTTCTGTATAACAAAAGAAACTATATAGGGCAAATTTATAATGAAGAATTCTCACTGAAATTAAATCACTGAATAAATTACTTAACCTTCTACATTTATCTTTATCTTATTTTGCCATCAGTGTTTTTCTGGACATGTAAGAAAATACTTTAGGAAGGGGTAAAAATTAAAATAACTCCCATTAATATCAGTATTTTATATCTATTCTGGCTCTCAGTGATTCGATCATTTTAATGAGGGTTTTTGTTAAACAGATGTGATTTCTGGTTGTATTTTGAATATCAGAACTTTTTAATCTGGTTCCAGATTTTTGGGAGAGGAATCTGTGAGCCCCACATGATGGATGCATTGGTTTACCACTGTTTCCATGGAATGACCTCAAGGATCATGTGGGATATGTTGGGAGGTTGCTCACAGTTAACTGTGAGGATTAAAAATAAAGATACTAAACTTTGACCATGCCTAATTATTTCTGAAACTGGGTTAAAGTGGCCTTTTATGAGAAGAAATGCACTGGAGTAATTTATGTCAAGACACAGGGTTTTGGATTTTTTTACAGTGTGCCATTTTTTCATAGTCAAGATAAATCTGTCAGTGATTCTGCAGCAAGACACTCTGTGAGATGAATAGGAACTAAGTGAGGGGAAAAGATGAATTGCTGGAGTTGTTGCACATCGTAGGCAGCAAGTTTAGATCAAGAGTAGAGAAGCCAGTGCGTTCCACAGGCAAAATCCTGCGCTGAGCATCCTCATAAATGCACGAAAACAGGACTTTGCTCCCCGTTTGTACAAGGAGAAAGATTTAAAACGTTGCTGTGAGCTCTGCCCTGGCACGGGGGAGGGACTCGTGGAGCTTTGTGGTGGCACAGGTTGGGTGGCCGCTGGTGGTGCTTTTTTTCTTCCGGGGTTTTTGGACCTTTGTTTCTGGAGAAGTCACCGCAGTGCTGATGGCCCAAACCCCTACAATTCCATACAAATCTTGAGTGGGAATAGCTTTTGGAAAATGGCCTTGTGTGGATCTGAGGCGAGTGTTGCTGTGGGGGAGCTGTTGGGGAGATCTCATCCCTGCCTTAAATGTGGAGGAACCAGTCTGTTAGCTTCTAAACCTCTGTGCTAGTTCAGATCTAAATGGGAGGGTTTAGCTCTGAGTTTATCAGTGGGCCAGAGGTTGGCTGACTTTTGTCCTGTTTTATTTTCCTGCCTGCATTGTTTATTCTGCACGTAACCCAAAAATAAATGCTGAATCTGAATCTAGACTTATTTAAATCAGAAAAAAATAGAAAGAAAGAGCACTGAAATCATTAAATAGAATTAGTGGTATTTTTTTTCTGCTGAAAAATGACTTTAAAAATGGGGAATATCAAGCTTTATTGTTCTCGCATTTTCAAGGCAGATCGAACAATAACATCAAAACGTGTGGATGTGGCATGTTTGGAGTACGAGAAGCAGGACCTTGGTATTTTCCAGGAACCTGCACAAGACTTCAGGTGTAATAACAAGTTTCTGGGGGAGGCCATGACCCTGCTGTGGCTCATCCAGGACAGGGAGCTCCCCTTCCCACTCCCCCCTCTTTTTTCCTTGCTTCCAAGAATCTGTTTATTCAGGCAGTGTTTATGCCGAAATTGAGGGGTGATTCAATCTCAGTGACTGTTTCCTGAGCATTGCAGCACAAATAATAAGAGTCATCCTTATGTGATTGAAACAACCACTCTTATGCTGATTTTAGGGGAGTTTGCTGAATTTTTTTGCACATTCGTTCCATTCTCACATTTTCTTTGGAAGTGTATTGATGAGGAAGGAACAGATTGTGTTTGGATTAGATTTTGAGAAAGAAACCAGCTGGGTTATGGAAGAAGCCACAGTTGTTATTTAGGCGAGATTGCTGATTCAGTGGGGATTCAGGAGGTTTTCTTTGGCTTTAAAAAGCCCCAGAACCGCGTTCTTTAAAGAATATTTTATGTTTGAACAAACGTGCAGCAGTTGTTCAACAGGTTGAGTGTGTAATTATGGGTTGTGACCACATATTCCCCCTCAGAGAATGTAGCTGTTTTCCAATTGATTGCCGTGAAAATGGTTGTATTGGGTTTATACAGTTTCTTGGGAGTTGCATTTATTGATGATCTTTTAAAAAATTAGGGGTTTTAAGTAAATAAAAAAGCTTTACGTAACTTCAGTCTGCAGGAGGTTGCTGAGCTTTGTAATGAGTCCTGTTGCTTTTCTAAATCACTGAAATTGCATTTTGTTGGTGGATTTTTTATTGTTTTGGTTTGGTTTTTTTCTTTTTTTTTTTTTTTTCAGAAGTTTTCGGAGGTCAGTGATTCATGATCCTCATCTTATTGACATATCTTCTTTCTGCCAGCTTGCTGATTTCTCTGAGGTAAATAGATGTGAGTTCAGGCAGAGTTTATTTCAAAAAATGTTAACTTGAGGAGCCAAATGTGTCCAACAAGCAGGACAAAGAAAATCTACAATTATTTATCTCCTTTCCTTACATAATTTTCTTTCTTTTTTTTTTTTTTTTGTTTAGCTCAGGTTTTATTACTTCTACTGGGGTTTTTTTATTGTATTTAAATGGTACAACCTGCCCACTAACAGGATGAACTTCCTCCCTCTGTACAAATACTTCATTGCACTTGTACAAATACTTTGGCTTGTTCTGAACAGATGGTGTCTAAGAGCAAAAATCCTTGTGCTGCCTGTAGTCTGGTTCAATTCAAACAATTTCCAGTAAACTTGATAGCTAAAAAGTGTCCATAATTGTAAAGTTTTGCAGGTTTTCTGTGTCCAGTCATAAACGTTTCCTGCATTGGCTAAAAAACTGCCGTTGTACAGGGACAAAGCTGGTCCCTGTTGCTGAGGACAAGGTTTCAGTGGGTGATGGAGGAATGGAAAATGAATTACGTGGTTGTGCTGCATTGCTGCTAAATATTTTGGTGGGTTTTTTTATTTTTCTCCCTATGAAACTGTTATGAGGATTTTACTCTACCAGCTTCACTTTGCCCTTTCATGTTTCCATTCCTCTTGATGTGAGTCATGGAAAGTTTATCACTGTACGACTGTGGGCAGCGTTTCACTGACAGACCTACAGCTTTTTGTGACTAATGACAGCCTTGTCTTCACAGGAGCTTTGGAGAGTGAAATATTTCCAAAGGGAAGTTCATTTCTGGAGTGTTCATGGAGGGCGTGGGATCAGCTTTGCCCTGAGACTTCAAAAACCAGCAGCAGTGCAAACTGAGAACTTGAATGAAACAAACCTTCCTGATTTGGCAGGGAGGGCACTTTGGCAATAAGAATATTTCTCCAGATTAGTGGAAACAATTAGGAGACTATGGATAAAACAACAAAGCTATTACTTCAAGAATGTCATTAGATATATTAAATTAGAAGCCATGGGCTCCTTCAGAAGCAGCTGAGATCCAGTAGTATTACCTTTTGCCTAATCTTTTGCCTGTTGGGTTTTGTTTTGCTAAAGGTGTTTAGGCTTATTTTTGTAGCATCTGTAGCTTTCAAATGCAATAAAGAAGGGAGGCAAGGGTTACCTGCTGCAGAGGACAGGTTCCATGTGTCTGTGTTGGGTGATGCTTCAGCTGAAATACCTTTCTGTGATGCAACTACTTCTGATATCATGGATAAATAACAAACATCACAACCCAGAATCACAGAACCGTTTGTGTTGGAAAGGTCCTCTCAGACCATCGAGTCCAACCATCCCCCCAGCACTGCCAAGGCCACCACTAACTCATGTCCCAAGTCCCATGACTTTTAAATCCCCCCCAGGGATGGTGACTCCACCACTTCCATGTTTCAATGAAGAATTTTTCCCTAATATCCAATCTAAACCTCCCCTGTCACAACTTGAGGCCATTTTCTCTTGTCCTTTCACTTGTTACTGGGAGAAGAGACTGACCCCCATCTGGCTCCAACCTTTCAGGCAGCTGCAACAGAGCAAGAACATGAAGTACTGTTGTGTTTCCATATATTAATAGTTCTGGGTTTTTTACTTTTAATGGGAAGTAATAAGATTCCTTGGAAAAAGAGCCCATTTTCTCTCAGCTCTAATAGACACATCAACATAGAAATTCTTGAAGTGATGCCTCACTGGAGGGACAACAGGAAAAAGGACAGAAAAAGGACAGAAGGAAAATAGAAGATGTGGTTTGTGAGATGTGGAGCCTGTCTGGGGGAGCTGTAGCTGTGGGACAGGCATTGGCTGGGCTCTGTCCCATCTCACCTGAGAGCTGGGGGCTTATTTTCTGATTTGCCCTAGACATCCATATTTTAAACTGCGACCTTCCCAGCACAACTGTCTGACCTGAAATCTCCAACTGGCACAGAAACCTGTGCCCCTCCCTCCTGCCCCTGGCCAGTAATAAATAGGGACTAAAAGAGTGTGAGAACAGGTATTCATAGATTTCTCTGATCCCCATCCCTTTCTAGCTTCTGGGAATTGAGGATAGCAACCATTGATAGAGTTACTCTCCATTAATTGTCTAATGTCTTTCAAATGCCTTCATAATTTTGGCCTCAGTGAGCTCCAGGTTTTAATTATATTGTGTGAAGAGGGGAAACAAAGTGCTGTAGCTCCACTGACATGAACCAGAGAAGCAGTTAAACCCCAAGCTGGGAAATGTGTTACTGGGGTACTTGAAGTGTGTTTATAATAGGTTAACAGCATGCCACCCTTTCATGTGGTGGTAGGAGAAGCTGAATATGATTAAAATTAACAAGGCTAGTACAAAATTTAGCCCGAAGAGTACCAGGTTTGTTTTATCTTTGTTTTAAAGAATTATGAAAGACAGGAAAAGCATATTAAATATTAAGGCTAGTGACCTGAAAAACAGGTCATACACTTAGATATCCAGAAGATGTATATGCATGTAAAATCTGTTCCATCTGTTTTATCTTATTCATAGTTGAGAGGAGAGTTGCAGTTATGTGACTGAGCATATGAAAGCAATTTCTTTTTATAGACTGTTGGTTTCTTCTCCCAATGGTTAGGACAGGAGGAAATGGCCTCAAGTTGCAACAGGGGAGTTTAGCTTGGATATTAAGGAAAACTTCTTCTCTAAAAGGGCTGTCCAGCCCTGGCACAGCTTCCCAGGGCAGTGGTGGAGTCCCTGTCCCTGGAGGGATTTAAAACTCATGTAAATGTGGCACTTGGGGACATGGTTTAGTGGTGGCCTTGGCAGTGCTGAGTTAACACTTGGACTCAATGGTCTGGGAGGGCTTTTCCAGCCTCAGTGATTCCATGTTTCTGTGATTCCATAGCCAGTTTAATTGCAGTCTTCCCTTACAATCCTTTAAGAGAAAAGGGAGGAATTTTATTAAATGTTTATTTAATAGAAATTAAATAGAATTTGAAATATTTTTATGTAGTCAACAAAGCCATGTGAATTATGAAAAGTCTTGCATGTTTTATTTTGAGGGGATTTTATCTTTTTATCCTATTTCACTTTTCATCTGGGGATGAGTAGGGCATGTTGGATACTGCATTTTCAGGGGTTTGGTGTAAAGCTCCGGCAGGGAGCTCAACCTTTTGCTGTTTGCTTTTGTGGTAGCTGCAAGTGTTACCTCGCAGTGTCACCTTTTCTCCTGCCTCCTGAGCACTCAAGGACTCCTCCTCTTACAGAATGAAGGAATTGCACAGGGAAACTAGCAAAGGAAAGGGCTCGCCTGTTTGCTATTAAGTTCTCTGTTGCATATAAATACATTTATTAGCTTGAGCCTGCTTCAGTTTGAAACAGTGATTCAGGTGCCCTGGGCTTCAGTGGGAGTGTATAGAAACCTAAGACAGCTATTCCTTTTTTCCCCATTCCGCCGGGTGTCACCTTGTATATGCACGTTTCCTACTTAGGATATTTCCCAAAGATCCTTATTTTTCTGAGGGGGGTTGCTCAGGGCCAAAGAACTTGCAAAGGTTGATGCTGATTTCTGCTTTGTGGTTAGAGCTGGCACACGTTAATGTACAGCAGACAAACGCCGTATAGACACCGTCATAAATAATTCACTGTTCACCTCAACAAGAGGAAATTACATGCTACATTATTCAATATACAAAGACACTGCTGGTTGTGTAAAGAGAGTAATATTCTGCCAGCGAACAGACAGCAGTTTTGCAACTAAAATATAAAAAGGCACACATGGTTTATTGCCAGCTCAAGTCTCACAGCCTTCCTTCTGCTGCAATCCTTCTGCTCTCAGCAGTGAAATGTAAAAAAGGTGATGTGTGTTGGTGGCTGTGGTTATGACTGCTGGGAATGCTGAATGGAAGAAACGAAAAAAAAAGATTCTATAAATGTCTTGATTTCATGGGGTGGATGAGGAAAATGAGGGCTGGGGGAAGATCCAGCCCTTCTGGCGAGCATCCTTCGTGGTGTGGTGAAATGCTGGGGAATGAACTCCTGTTAAAAGCTTCTTGTCAAAGAGAAGAGAGTAGCAGTAGGGAATTTTATCCTGACTTTTATGTGTTTATTCTTTCTTTTTTTTTTTTTTTTTTTAATTATTACATGAACATGACAGTGGAAGATCATGTAAAATGGTATGTTGGCAACTAGTAATTATTAAAGAAAAAAAGAGCTCAATGTCTCTTTTCTATTAGCTGAGTAATCTGTCATATTGCCCTGTAATAGGTCATCAAACTGATCATCTAATTAAGCAGCCTGTTGTGGTGTGTATACATGAGTTATGGTTGTGATTAAGATCTCAGTTTTACTGTAGCCTAAACTTATTTCTATTTTTTCCCCTTGTATCAGCTTCCTGATAAACCATTTTTTTCAGCTGTCAAAGATGTGGTTAACATGGTTTTTCCTTGAGTCTATAATATTTGTAGCAGATTTTCATGAGAAGTGTCTGCATCTGGGAAGGGTTCAATGAATTCCAGTCCATTTTATTAGCACACAAATGGACACAAGAAAGGACAGAGAACATTGTGTGGCTTTTATAAGATCCTGTGCTCTGTATTCATTAATGAGTCCCTGGTTGCTGTTTTAAAAAATTTGAGAGTTAATATCAAATACACAAATCTAGAATTGCTTCCATGAGACTCAGATAAATCCATTCAATCAGTATCACTGAGCAGGTTTCAGATCCCTGTTAGAAGAGGACTGGAAAACAAATTGTATTTTTTATTTTATTTTACACAGACAGTGCGTAGTAACTGTAGTCTCTCTGAAAACAAAAACGTAGTAACATAGTAACGTAATCTCTCTGAAAATAAACACCTAAGGAGCTGGAGAGAGGTCTGGGAGAATATTGAGATACTCACTGGGGGTCAGAGTGATGGAGTTCAAGGTAAAAGGATTAGGAAAAGAAACATAAAAACAAACGTGTAGCACATGATAAATTTAACTGAAGAGATGCTGTAGGGTACCTTGTGGTTACAAGATCTTTTATAGGTACTGCTGTAACCTGTAGTCACTTCTTTGGGCTTTTTTCCACCTCCCTTTTCTTACCTTTTGTGATGATGGCTCTCATCTCCATCCTCTCTTTTTTTACAGGTTCGTTTTGTTTGTTTGTTTGTTTTTGTTGGGAGGTTTTGTTTGTTTGTGTTTTAGAACTATCTCTGTTTTGATTCCCTCCATTGCCTCTGTGGATGGTGCTTGAATCTGCCCTGACACTACTTCTGCCTTCTTTGCGTCATCTTTGAAAATCTTTACCCGGGTGTCTCATTGCTACCTGAAATATTCACTTGTAAAGAGGAAACTTTTCACTTCTTGCCAGGACATCCCTTTCTTGTCCTTCTCTCCAGCCATTAGGACCACTGATTGTGTTTGGACAACCATCAAGGTCTTTCTTTCGAACATTCATTGGGGGGATATTTTATGTATAAGAAAGCACAAACTCTCCGAGTTTAATATTACAGTGAATCTGATTTAGTCTCTCTAGTCATTCAGACTTCTGTCAAAATCATCACAGCGCTCTCACAGTTCCTTTGGAGAAGTTTTTAAGATTCGTTTCTTTGAGAAGTCTTTCACTGATTTCTTTCCCTTTGGTTTAAATATAGTCAGGAATGATTATGATTTCTGTCTGCCTCATCTGACTTAGAGAATTAACTCATTAAGGAAATGAACTTTTTTTTTTTTGTTAGGAAAGTTTTTTGTAAATACTTTTGTTCAATATTTATCTAATTATTCTTGAGTCCCTGAGACACAGACTACTTGCTCTGATTGCAGAAAGCCTCTAATATGTGTCAGTGTTACGTGGGAGAAATATCAAGACTACAAATAATTTTTACAAAAGCACTTTGTCTCACAACAAAAACACAGCTAGAAGGATGATGATTAATCTGAAGTGACTGCCCCATTTGATCAGGATACTTTTGTAGGAATGAAACAGGACTTATTATCTGGAATTATAGCAATGTTTCTTAAGCATTAAAAATAGGTGTTGATAGAGCTAAAGGAAAAATAGTCAAGCTGTGGGACTCAGTAATGAAAATACTTCTCTGACTGAGTGTGTTATAGGAGTAATAAGAGGGCCTATTATTTGGTCCAGAAACCTGAGATCCTGTCATTAGTTTTTCCTTGTGTCTGGTTTTTACTCACTTCAATTTTCGGAATGTTTTACTCGTGGCTATTGGGTTTTTTTGTTTGGCTTTTTATCTCATATATTTGATGGGAGACTGTTATCTTATCTCTGCCTTGTTCTCTTAAATAGGATCCTGGCCCTCTTCAGGACAGTTAATTTAAGGTCCCCACATACAGCCAGAGTGTCATTATTTAAACCCGTGTTACTGGACACTGTCCAAAAATGCTCCCATATTTCAGGAGCAGATTAAGATCTGTTAGATAGGTTAGTGAGCAGATGTGGGAAGGAGTGTAGATTTACCTGTGGCAGCAACCAGTCCTTGATGTGAGCAGATGGGTGACTGAAAAGCAGGGGCAGCTCACTGTGAACCTGGAGGCAAATGTTTCCTGGGTTTAATATCAGGAGTGCTGTAATTAATATACTTGGCAAGCAGAAGACATCTTTCCAATAGAATTGTGAAATTACCTGTGGTAGGCTGTGCTTTGCTATGGCTTTGGATGAGGGGGACTGTAGGTATTATGTCTGTGCGTATTTATATACCTGTTTTTGTTTCTTTAGGTTGTACTGTGCAAACCTTTGAAACCGCCTCGGGGAAGATGAAGCTTCCAGTAGCAGTAGTCTGGTTTGGAACCTCCTTATTTTAAGAAAACCTGGAAGTTTCTATCCGTATTTGCCTATTCCAGCAGAAATCAGAGGACAATGAGTTATTTTTGTTTTTTGCATATTTTCACACTACGTAACAATTTTTCTTCCTTCTCGTTTTGTTCAATGGGAAAAACTTGAGCCGCTTTTGCAGCTGATTCTTACTTCGCCACATTCCTCTTACTGAGCCAAATTTTTGGAAATTACATCCAGAGTACATCTATTTTTATGTCCTGGCTGTTGTTTTTTTTTTTCTCTGTATGTGACATATGTCACTTTTTATTCTGGTTTGAACCTGTCCTTTTGCATTGCTGAGTAGCTGTAGAATCACTCAAGGAATTAAATAATTTCAGACTTACAGAAGATGACTCACACGCTTCAGAAACATTTTTATGGCTGTGCTTGGCTCATTAATATAGGAGCTTAATGGTAGTAATATGAGGTATTGTATTAATTGTTGCATACATTTGTTACCAAATGACTTGCACAGACAGTGTTTCAGATGCCGTGGACCTGATCACAATAACCAGAAGTGTCCTGTTTGCAAAGGGGAAAACAAGATCCCTTTGTACACCGACAGCAAGCAGATGAAGTGGCTCGCGGTTTTGGAAGTAAGGACTGATCACTGTGAGAGCTGGAATGGATTTTTCTGCTTGAGGAAGGGGAAGCTATGCAGCCTGATGTTTGGGTTGATTGTAATGACTCTGGTGATGGTATCCTACATACTGACTGGAGCCAAGCACGGCCTGTTGTTAATACCGTCCCCCTTCCATTACGGAGCTTTTGCAAGCAATCCAAGCTTAATGGACAATGAAAGCCTTAGTGACATGAAAGACCATTACCAGCCTTCAAAAATGAATATTTCATATGTAAAGGATTACCCAAGCATTAAATTAATTATTGACACCATTACTTCAAAGATAGAGTTTATCACGAGACAGCGCCCTGATTTAGAGGAACTGAGGAAACAAGAGCCACATGTAAGTATGAATCGAAGCGTGTCTTAAACCGCTTTATATGTCTTTATTTCAGGACTTTTGGATCAATCTTTTACCTACATAACGAAAAGTGCAACTGCTTAGATGTTCATATAGTGATTTACACCATTTAGAATCCCCCGATTTGCACCATCTGTAAAACTGACATTGTAGATCACGTCCTTCTGAGTCACGGGCAGAATGGACGTGTCATATAAGTGGTCTTGACACCTGAAGCAAAAAATCAGGCAGTATTCCCACAGCTGTACATCCTCATTGAATTTTTACCTTGTCTCATGCAAAATCATTGTGACTTAGATTTACCTGTCACCTTTAATGATGAATAAGAAAGTGATAAATAAGAAAAGAGCCTTTCTAATACCTGCTTACCAGTGTTCCTTCCTGCAAATCTGGTCGTTGCAAACCTTGTATTGCAGAGTTAAAAACTGGAAGGTAATTTGATCTGAATATAACATGTTTGAGTTTAAAATTCCCTTCCTGGGGCTGCAGGGGAGCTGGAGGATTATTGAGGCCCTTTCTGGCCTTAAAATAAAAGGATGTCTAAATACTTCTCTCCCAGTCCAGCAGTTTGTACAGGATTTGGTTCTGGTGTCATCAGAAGCAATAAGTGGGGTCAACTTAGTATTTAAAAAAATAAGGTTTAAAAATGCCCACAGAGTGTTTCTGTTCTCACTGTGCTAAGTAAGAAAACAACTGTTGATTGTTTGTTGCCTTGACTGAAATTGTTGTTCTTTATGTTGCAGATGTTTTCAGTAATTCCTAACAAATTCCTTCCAAATAGCAAGAACCCTTGTTGGTATGAAGAGTACAGAGGGAACACAACCACAGACCCTTATGCAACAAACTCTTATGCACTGTATTCAAAGCGCTTTCGAGTCGTCTTTGATTACCTCAGGAAGGTATTTTGGAACCACTTGTACCATTACAAGGGCAAACACTACCGCCTGCGCTGTCTCCCCCATTTCTACATCATTGGCCAGCCCAAGTGTGGGACCACGGACCTGTACGACCGGCTCAGGCTGCACCCCGAGGTCCGGTTCTCAGCAAGCAAAGAGCCCCACTGGTGGACAAGAAAACGCTTCGGTGAGTAAACAGCTCCGCTGGTACCCAGGCAAGTCGTGTCTCCTAAACTTTCGTGTGTATTTGGGATTGAGTTTATAGATTTGCTCCTTCTCGGCTTACCCAGGAACAAATGGACTAGGTAGTTCTGAGAAATCCAGGTGGCGGACGCTCAGGACGTTTCAGCCTACGATTTGGGTTAAATCTTTTGAGACCGTGCATGTTTCATTTGGTTTGTTTGCAGTGGTCTGGAAGATCCAGGGAAAAAACCCACAAGATAAAGCCAACCCTGTGAATTCCTAAAGGCAAGAAGAGGAGCTACTAAGTTGTGATGGGGGGGTTGGAGAACAGCAGCGATAGTTTTGTATTGCAAAATTCTGTAAAGGCTTTCTCACATGAATAAATGATGGGGCCAGTATTTAAAATGTGGGTGGGTTCAGTCTTTATGGTTCTATAAATACAGCTGTGATAGGAGCTTCATTAGTGTCGCAGCTCTAGTAGACACTGAACAGTCGAGAGGCTCTGCATGAGAAATCTCTCTCACACCAAGGAACCTGCACATGTTTTTGATGTTCTTTTCCTGGGTGACATCAATATTTCATGAGGTGACCCTCTGTCTCTGAAGGCAGATTTGAATAGTTGGGGTTACAGCCAGCTGAGCAAAATGCATCCAACCCCTCATGATTGCACCTTCAAAGGCTGTCTTGGGGCAGTGGGACCGAGCACACTGTTTCATCTGTCTGAAGTGTTTATCTCCTTCTACTTCTCTCTTCTCTGGATGCCAAGGAAGGTCAATCAGAGACTAGATGAGCCACAGAAGAGCCATTTTCAATTCTTTCCTGCTGTTTGCTTAGTGGATGAGTATTCCACCCGATGAGTATTCCACCCAGGCACTGGATTTTCCCACTGAGTCTAGTTGCTCAGTGCTGGGATGCCCTCACTTTGCATGACTTTGGTATCAAAGATCACAGGCTTTTCAGTGATTTTACTGTTTCCAGGAGGAAGATACTGGTTATTTTAGGGACATCTTTGTTTTTCATTTGCTGTTGCTTCATGGCAGACACTGCCTTGGGAACAAGGACAAACTCAGTGCTGTGGGGGAGATCAGTTGATGAGGACTTTGATCACTGCTTTCCTTTGGAGCTTTTCTAAGCTTCCTTGGAATGGGAAAATATCTCTTCTAATGAACTGCTGTGTCTAAAGGCAAGGAAGGCCATTTTCTGAGGCATTAGGACACCTGCAGTGCTGCTTCTGTTCTTTGTTTTGGGGTCATACCTTAAAGTCTTGATTTCTCCTGCGTGTGGTCTTGCCATTGCCATCTTTCTTTCCTATGTCGTATGTCCTGGATCCCAGAAGAACCTTTGAGCTCCTGCAGACAGGGGTTTGTTCCTTGCTGCTTGGTGAGGAGAAGTTCCCAAACACAGAAAGGCCATTTTAGACTTGGACACCTTCCAGTTGAGGATGCTGTGCTGCTTGTGTCTGGGTTTGTAGATGCAGAGACTGTCAGCAAAACCAGCTGTGGAAGATTTTGTGTTCCACGAGAGTGCTGGCAGGAAAGGCTGAACTGAACTGATATGTTAAGCTAAAATGTTTTATCCTAAATAGTTCCCTCCAGTTACATTAACATCAACATAAATGCTTGGAATGAATGTTGGAGGAGGTAGTACATCCAACCTCACTAAAGCAGGACTGGGCTCACTGAAGCTCAGAACATGACCTACCAAACAGGCAGAAGAATGTAACAAACCAGGCTGGAGTGCACATAATTTGAGAACAAGGGTGAATTCCTATCTCTGTGCTGGCATTCACAAACCCTCCACTTGCACAGTCTTGTGGTCAGCCACTGGGGACCAAGTGCTGATCCTTGAAGAGAACATTCTTTGCATAATTAAATTTTTTGAAGTTGTTTTGTAAAGCTGGAGAATGAGGAAAGATTGCAGAGCTTGTGGTCTCGTGAGAGAGGGATCTGTAGAGATGACCTTCCGATCATCTCAAGCTCTCTGCCATTTAGAATGAAAGATTAAGTTTGCTCCTGGTGGCTCAGCCCTTTGACTCTGCCTCGGAAGTACATTACCTAATGGTTGTTATTTAAAATTAAAGGAAAAAAACCCAACCAAAACAGAGAATATGACAAATACACTAAAAAGTGAAACTGAGACAGCCGCCTTTGTGAGCCAGTGAGTGGATATGACTCCTATGCTCCTGGCTATTAACTTGGTTTGGTTTCTAACACTTAATCTGGACAAGAAAGTCTCTTTGTTCAATGGCATCCTCTGATTCAGTGGATTTTTATGAGACTGACTAATTTCAGCTGAAGTTAAACAGCCCTCCGGGGAGGCCCCATTTTGCAAATCACCGCTTTCCCCTTCTGCTGGGGTGGTTGATGCTCCACAGGACTTTGTCGCAGCTTGACTGTCTCTCTTTCCTGGCGCCTTGCCACTGTTTCTATTCCCAGGAGTGGGGTGGCAACAAACCAAGGCTGTCTGTAGCACCACGCTTGCACTTTTTTCTTACCCTCGAAACAAGTCAAAATACACTGTTGAACTTTCTTCTACCCTCATTAAATCCCACTTTCCTAAAGGGGAAAATCAGAGGGAATGGACAAAAGAACTCCCTTGCTGAGCTTTCCTCTCGCATAATTGATAATTATTGGCCTTGTGGGAACAAGAAAGGGAGAGCTGACAAGTCCTGTGTGGGGAGCACGTACAGCAAGTGGAGAAGTGAGAATAGATTTGAAAACAGGAGTGGAAAAAAGGGTATAAAAATCACAGATGTGGCTCAAGATGTTGATAAATGTGGGGAGGTGATACTGATCACCCCCTGGAGTGTAGAGGAGGAGAGGATAAAAATAAGACACTACCATGGAGCTTTATTCTCATACCTGTGAAAGAAAAAAACATGAATGATTTCCTTGTGTGTGTTTATTTGCATATTTGGCATCAGCGCCTGTTCTCATTCTCAAAACAGTAAATCTAGTGGGAGTCCAATATTACTTCAATTTATATTGGTGCAAAGGAAAGTAGAATCTTATCTTTTATACTCGTTCCAAAAGCTAAATTTAGAAGAAAATAAATGCAAGCTATTCATGCAGGAACTATAAAGCAGAACACTTAAAATACTTCCTATCACTATGAATTTATGGTGTAATCACACAGTATCTCAAATCTCAGCTACTTCATTATTGGCACTTTTGTCTGAGGGTTGCACTTCATCGGTGCAATTTTGTGCTGATGTTGGCTGGCTCAGGGCCAGCCACGTCGATGAATCCATCTTGGCTTCCACCAGTGGTTAATCTTGCCCTGCTGTTGTTATTATTGTTGGTTTTAATTCTCCTTTTTTTTTTTTTTTTTTTGCTGCTTTTAGGAATCATCCGTCTGAGGGATGGATTTCATGATCGCTACCCGGTGGAAGATTACCTTGACCTGTTTGACCTCGCAGCACATCAGATTCAGAGTGTGCTGCAGAGTGAGGCAGTGAGGGAGCGCGGCAGGATGAACAACATCATCATTGGTAGGGCAAACACAGCCTCTGAAACACGTCTCTGTGCCTGCACGTTGGCAGAGGTCAGAGCTGAGGCACGAGAGGGGTGTTCTCCCACACGAGAACGATTCTCAACACAGAGCCCCTGACTTTGGCTTTGTCTTGTCTTTTCCTGGAGAGTGGTTACTTGCTTTGTTAAAAAGTTGCGATTATCTTTAGAAAATGCCAGAGCAATTACCAGGTATCTGATGAACATCAGCATTTAATTAACGTAGGGGTTTTTTAAAAGAATGAGAATGACCTTGGTCACTCCTTCAAACACAGTTTTCATTTTGTTTTCATAGAATCATTTAGGCTGGAAAAGCCCTCTGAGATTATCAGTCCGCTCATTAACCCAGCACTGCCAAGGCCACCACTGAACCATGTCCCCAGGTGCCACATCTATGTGGCTTTTAAATACAGTTATGAGGGGTTTGCCTGTAGTGGTGGGATTGTAGCTTCGTGTCCAATTGCTGTAGTAATGTGTCTGGATAACACACTAATTGTGGTGTTACGACGCACAGTGGGTGCTGCTGAAATCCTGTATCCGATCCTGTAGCTCCAAGTGGCTCTTTCTAAGCTCCAACATAAGATATTGATATGATATTAATTGACATTAAAATTAAGTTACCTAATTACCATTACCAACGGTCTAGAAGTGCTGTTGTATTGTACCTTGTGGAATTCCACTTTTAGCACTGGGCTCTACGGAAGGATCCCTGGACTGCTTTCCATGACACACAGTGGTCGATCCACTGGGCTCATCCACCATTGTCTCTGGGATATTGGTTTACAGTGCCCACGAGGAACATCAGTAATTTCTAAACTTGCTAAAACCAGAAAACTTGAGAGGATGAGAGGTTTACCAGTCTTACTCTGCCACCTTGACATTTCTCAGGGAAACCAGACACATTCCATGAAAATACCAGCTGATCAAGTGGCAGCTTCCTGTTGATAAAAGACTTTTCAGTGGGCTTGAAGTCAGTATTCTACAGAAGATAGAGACAAGATTTTTGCTGACTGCTCTGAGAATTATTGAGGTTTTGGTGTCATTTTAACCAATTAAGATTAACCTATTGCAGCCTTGCTGAGGTGGTGATGGTGCCTTGTTTAAACCAGAGACTTGGCTGCAGTCCCATTTGTTCAGTACTTCCCCAGCCTCCGTTTAAGTTGATCATTCATTTTATTACACAGTCAACATTGAGCAACGTTTGCAAAATGGGGTCTTAAGAAATGTTGCCATCAAGGACATCTGCAGATTTTCCTCCTGCTTACAACATCTCCAGTCCTTTCATGGATGAAGTGCTTATACTAATTAAATTCTCTAATCTAATTGGCAACGTACATCTTTGATTACTTACCTCCTGTTACAGCTTTTCCTAGAGTTCACTTTGTGTTTCTCTTTGCCATGGTCTCATTTCTTGTTTCATTAAGGTTCTGTTTGCTTTTCTTATTAAGTTTACAGGAAAAGTCTTGAATGATTATGCTCATCAAGGCAGCCTTTTATGACCTCGGTAAAAAACAAAACAAAGCCAGCTGGTCTAACATGGATCTGTAAGAATATCAGTTTTGCTTAGAGTCTTCCTTTTCTTATTTCAGATGGCTACAAAGAAATCAAATTAAATCTGTAAGCATTTCAGTAGTTCATCATGTTACATTATTTTGAAAAGTTAAGCTTCTTTGGATATTACACATAGTGGGTAATAATTGCATGTTCAAAAAAAAAACCTCAACATCTGCTTAGAGTTGAAGCAGAGAGGACAGGGCTGATCCAGCCTGAGGCGTTCAGAGCAGGACTTGTTTATTTGGGATCATTAATATGATAAATTCAGAGGAATGACTTGTGAAAACAAAGTATGACATTAATCCATTAACGACTGAATAAGGAGGTTATACATACTTTCTTTAGGCAATTTAATAGGCAATTCTTTAAGTCCATTAAAAAAAACAAATTTTTGTTGCACTGGAGTAATTTAGCTTAATTAATTGTTGGTGATAAATTAATCTCATGTTTAGTATGGCCTGTTCTGTTTACAGATATTAAGTCTGTATTATAAACCATCAAGGAACACTGTCAGATTGTCAGGAATATTTTTTTGGCTGTTTCAGAAAATTAAAATTGTAAGAGTCAGCAGAGACCAGAATGATTTTTTTTTTTCTTAATATATATGTATTTTCCCCCCCTCATTAATTCTTGACAACCACCTTGTGGGAAGATTTGTCCTCTTGAGCCCGGGCCATCCTGGGCTGATGCATTACAGGAACACCCTGAGTCCCTGTTAATGCTTTAGCATATGTGGTTGTGTGCCTGTGATCTCAGGTTGGACTTGTTAATCTTGGAGGTCTTTTCCGACTTTAATGATTCCATGGTCTGCAGATGTGCTGCAGATTTGTGGTGGTGGCAGCTGATCCAGCTGTCACCGTTTCTGTGCGGTGTGGGCTGTGATATTAAGAGAATCTGCCCCTTTATTTGTAAATGCACTGGGGCTTTTTAGTTCACACACCGCGTGCGTAAGCAGGTGTTCTCAGGTTTGGAAACTCTGTGTGAGCTAATTGGGATAAATCCAGTAGAACATCAAACGTGATCAGAGAACAGGGCAGAGAAATACGAAGGAAGATCAGAAAATCTGTTCGGAGAGGAATAGGTGGCTTGCTGAGATCAGAGACTTTAATTACTTTGGCATGATTTAGGCAAACACCTGTGATGGAGCAGTCTAAGTCCAGCCAATTCTGTCACAGAGACGTAGCAGTGACTTTCCAAGGTCGCTCTGATCCCTGGAGTGCACTATCCTGTAAATCCCTGCCTGCAACTGCTCGTGCCCATTTGCATTTTACCATCTCCTGACAGCTCAGAAGGAGCTGCCTGATGTTTCTGTGGCACGGCTGTCTCAGCCCTGCCCTATATTTAATCTTTTGTGTTTCTGCTTCACCCAGCGTGGGAGCTGGGCTAATTGAGTTTTAATTGACAAGGCAAAGCCCACTGTAGATTAGGCAGTGCTTTGGCTAATTAATTTAGAATGGAAAAGCAGAGCTGTTGTGGACACCCAGGTTTAGCCAATGGGCCTGATCACCTCCTTCTGAAAAGAGGCAAAATGAACATGACAGAAGATTAATGTGTTTTCTAACAACTCCCAGATTTTTTTAATGAATCACATTATGTTAAGCTGAAGTTTGGAGCCAGTACCTTTCTCACGTCGTGTTTTGGCCATCTTTTAAGATCTCTATTGGACTTTCCCAGAAGAGGAAAGGAGAAAAAGGAAAAAGGGAAATCATGTGCAAGCCTATAAGCCTGTTGTTATTTTTACACCTCATTCCTTTTGATTTGAAAAAGCTCATTAATGAGAATTAGCTCTCCTTAGACAGTCAGAGAGAGGAAGTTTCCAAAAAGCTTCTGTATATGTTTTATTAAGCAGTAGTGTGCCACATAAATGCCAGTATTACTTAAAAAGACAGGAAAGATTGCAAAATTCAAAACACCCTATCAGATCATTTATTTAGCAGCTGGAGCATCATATACCTCGTTCTGGCAGAGATGTTACTGACTGGGTTTCTCCCTGTAGCATTGCATCCAGAATGAACTTCTTCAGACACCAAGGATACCATAATCTGGCATTTAACCAGACCTGCCATTTATTCTATAGACCTTTTGTCTAATAGTAAATAGTTGACTTATTTTATATTAATAATTATAATTATATAAATTAACGAGTATTTTATATAAGTATTATGATTATATAAAAATATTTAAAACCTCAGATACACAATTCAGCTGCTTTTTAAATATTTCCTATGAAATTTTGATTTCCACCGATTTTCCTGATTATGTTTTCAGCACTGTTGATCAGCAGGAGTGGTGGTTTCCACATTTTTCTGTGTGAAATTGTACACTTTGTTAGCAAGTTACTTCTCTTGAAATCAGGTGCATTAAGGCCAACCCTTGGGATGCTCCAGAGACAGTGGCTGGGCTTTGGCAGGGACCAGCTCCTGCCTCCTCAAGTCCAGGCTGGACAGGGCTTGGAGCAACCTGATTTAGTGAAAGGTGTCCCTGAATACGTCAGGAGGTGGAACAAGATGATTTTTAAGGTCCCTTCCAACCCAAACCATTCTGTGATTCCTCGCTGGAGAATGTGCTAAAACCCTGAGCAGTCTATTGCAGCCCAGATTAAATACATTTGCATGTGTTAACAACTAGCGGGAAGCAGTGTGGTTATTGACAGTAATATTTCAGGTGGGGTTCCATAAAACCTGCCCTAACCGTCCCTACATTCCCAAAAGTACAAGGCAGTGGGATTGCCCTGGCTCTGGGGAGCATTAGCCAGATCAATTTGCGAGAGCTAAGATGTGCTGAAATTCGCAGAGTCAGTTTTGATCCAGTCCCAAATTCAGCCAATTTCTACTCCAGTGCAAAGAATGAAATGAGTTACCAGCAGAAATGCTTTTAATTTCCAGGGGAGGCCAGTGCCTCGACCATGTGGGACAACAACGCTTGGATTTTCTTCTATGACAACAGTACTGATGGAGAACCTCCCTTCTTAATCCAGGATTTTATCCATGCCTTCCAACCGAATGCCAAACTTATCATCATGCTGAGAGACCCTGTTGAAAGGTGAGCAAGGATCACGTTGCTGAAGTGTGCAAGAAAATTTTCTTATAATACTTTTATTCCCTCTCGCTCTCCTGGATGCAAGGAAACATTCATGTGGTGGTTGACAGAGCCACTTGGCTTGTGATAAGAGCTGCCGAGGGGTTTTGCTCTGTGTATTTTGGCACATGTAATTGCGATAATGTTTTAAGGAGAAGCACATGAATGTGAATGCCATGAGTGCCATGCATGGATATACCTGAGCTGCTCTGAAAAATAGAATTTATAGGCTGCCAAATGCCTGAGCTAGCATGCCCTGGTTCTCAGCAGGGCTCTGAAGGAGGGCACTGCATCTACAGGTCTCAGCAGAAGTGGTCCTTTGAAATGTTTAAATTCATTTCAGTAATAAAGTTTGTGTTTTCATGGGGCTTGCTGTTCAAAATGATTAAATAATAGTGATTAATAATGATGAAATAGCTCCAGAGTCAGCAAATGATACAAAATTTTATTAAGTCTTAGTGCAACACTCATAGTGCAACACTCACGTAAAGATTCACTGGGCAATTTTAGCTTGTACATCCAACAGCTACTCAGGAGTTCATGCTTGGTTTTCCTGACTTTGTTTGCAGGGAGAGGGCTCTGCTTTTGCCAAGAAGTGGCTGTTTTGAGTGGCATGATGGACTCATGTTAGGCAGGAATGCCCAGCTTTCTCTTGGACTTCAATTTTTCTCTCTAGTCTTTCTCCAGATTTCTGGGGTATTTCTTGCTACCGTGTCCTCTGAGGAAGGACAATAATGATGAGGGTAATGGGGAGGGTGGAGGGGATGGAGGCAGAGCCCAAAAGGATCAGACCCAAGGTGGGGTGAATTCCTTCTCTCTGTAGCTTCATAGGAATATTGGGGATACCTGAGGCTTCAGTGCTCAAGGGCAAAGCCCCAGAAAAGGGGGTTTTCAGAAAACTCAGAAAAGGAAGGGGATGCAGATGATGATGAGGACCAGGCTCTGGTGGCAGTGGGAGAAGAGCAGACCCAGGGTGCTTGTGCGGTAGCTGCCCAGAGTGACCTGGGAGTGGGAAGGGATGGTGCTCCTTGACAAGCTTTCCCACTGTCAGGACGTGGCTGCTGGTGAGAGGCAGAGCTGTGGGAATGCCTCCCAGCTCCTATACCAGCAAATACAGCTCTCAACTCTAATGGCATCTCCTGACCTCAGGATTTAACAGATGGTAATTTTATGCAAGAGAACTGGCTGAAGTGCTTTCCTCATGTAAATTCCCCACAAACTCCCTGATTGCTTTAACCATCCCCTGCAATGTGGGTGTAGCTCTTTGCCAGCTTTAATAAGGGTGAGAGGAAAAGTCAGCTTTATCTCCCTTACTGTATTTATGATAAATTGGTTCCTTTTTGTTTACAATTCCCTAAGTTGCTGACAGCTCCTCTGAACTGCAGGAGCAAAAGCAGCCGTGGCAGAAGGGACAGTGGGCATCCAGTGGTGATGCTGGGCAGTGGGGCAGGTTCTCTGCAGCAGCCAGGAGGACATGGGGCTGGGACAGGCTCTGATCTAACCTGCACAGGGTCAGGCCTTTCCCCCAGCAGGGGATATTTGGTGGACATCAAGGTTTGTGATGGGGGATGTCAATGGCACCATTATTTCATTGTCACGGGTAGTAGTGGAGGGTAAGGACTTCAAGTAGCTGGAACAGCTGAAATCTTAATCTGCAAAGGTTTTATTTCTAGGCAGATGTCCCCAGAATTAAAAACAGATGGAAAGAAGAAAAAAAAGGAAAATGGGAAGAAAATCTCAACTGCCCTGCAGAGGGAGAACTTGTCTTCAAGAATGCAGTTTTTCATAAGATGTCAGCAAGTCTTTAAAGCGATGCATTTATTTTGATGGGTGATCAGAAATACTAAGCACTCATATTAAAGCCTTTAAAGAAAATTGCAGCCAGGCCCATGCTGTACACGATGCCTGCTGGCCGATTTCCCCCAGCAAGAAGCCTTTCACCTGCTCTGCTGGCAGCAATCCCCCCATGCCTGGGACAAGCTGGGCAAGCCTGAGTCTTGATGCACACACTTTTCTACAAGCAGGAGATGCTGTTGTGTGCCTAATTTAGTTAAAGTCAGCTGGCTTGGTCCCTCAGCTTCTCCCCTTCTCCTTTTTTAAGTGAACAGAGAGTCTTCATTTGTTTCATGTGGGAATTAAAACCCTGTTTTTGCTGACATAAATAACGAGTGCAGAGGGGCTATTCCTGTGCTTAAGTGCTTTGCTGGATTAGGGCCTAAACTTTCTAAATTAAACAATGTATTTTTAAGTACCTGTGGAAATCTAGGGAAGTTAAAGAATAAATAAAGTAAGTGGTTACTGCAGCAATAAATGAGACCTAAACGGACTGAATTTTTTAGGTCATTTCTTAACGCCTGTGTTTTTTTCAAAGAGGCTGAAAGATATCTAGGATTTCTGGAATTTTGTCAAGAGGTGTGTACTATGGAGGCATCATATCTGTGCTGCACACACACCTGGGGAAGTGAGTCTGTCTCAAGTGTTACAAAATTGTCTTAAAAATGATGTGATATTGTTGGGGTTCTGGTCATAATTTCTAAGTCTAAATACAAAAGTTAAAACATCCTCATCAGATCTAATATTTAAGCCATGTTGGAGAATTTCCTTACTGAAGGTTTCAGGGGTTAATTCTAAAGTTGATATTTTCCTTGCCTGTAGGTTTTGGGTTATTTCACTGCCACTACCACCCCCCTCCCAAAAAAAAGAATTTGAAATTAGATAATCTTTTTTAAGCAATTGTAAAACTTGTGCTAAAAATGTGCAGTGAGGGGATACTCTGCTGCTGTAACTTAGAGAAATTCCTGTTGCTGGTGGCTTTTGCTCACAGCTGAATGTGCGTGGCCCCATGTCCTGCTCTCCTCAAGGCTGGAAGTGTTTGGGGAATGCAGCACTACGGACTGTAGCACAGATGGGCACCATTCACCTACCTGCAGTATTTCAGCTTAAATAAACACAGGAATCAAGAGGTGGAATGCTGTAAACTGGAAGTTTTTGATGGAAAGGCAATATAGGATTGGAGGTGGAGCTTTGTGCAAAAAACATGAAATCTGGGCTCTTTCTTATTGTTGGTGGTAGATAGCTTGGTAATCATATAAAAATTACTCTTTCTAACCCATCCCATTCCTCTGTTGGTTTTGGAATCAGCTTTGAGCTTTTGAGCTGTTCCTGTCCATGGCAGTGTGGAGCACCAAGTACAGAGGAGCACCAACATCAGCCAAGGCCGGTTCTACTGCTAATGGAGAACACGAATTTAAAGTCTATACATTTAAAAAATGTGCCTTCAGGAGAAAATATTGGCTCCCACAGTCACTAGGGTAGAAGGTCTTCAGGGATGCTGACTTTGAAAGTGAGGATGCCGTTAAAAATTCCCTGGAATGGGTGTTACTCTGAGCTAACCGCCAACTAAATGAATAGAAAAGGTGTCCCTGGCTGAACAGGGTGTGTAACACAGGTGGTGGAACTCGTGGCTGTTGTCATGCAAATAAACCTTTCCTGTCCTCAGTCGCTCGCTGACAGGTTTTCCCCTCTGCAGGTTGTACTCCGATTACCTGTACTTTGCCAGCGCCAACAAATCCGCAGAAGATTTCCATGAAAAAGTGGCGGAATCCCTGCAGCTGTTCGAGGGTTGTGTGCTGGATTACTCCCTGCGAGCCTGTGTCTACAACAACACCCTGAACAACGCCATGCCTGTACGTGTCTCCAAGAACATTTGATTCCTCGCTTGTTTAAGGGTACCTGGGGTCAAGGTTGAGGTAGCAAAATTCATAAGATGCCAAAATGCTGTGCAAAGAAGCAGCAAGAAGTCAAACTTCTTCCCTTTTTCATTTGTGAAGCAGATAGCCAAAATATATATATATAAGCATGTAAAAGCTGGTGTAGAGGCTCAGCTGTCTCCTCAGCCTGTTCCCTGCTGAATGCCAGCAGTAATAATACAGTCTTTCTATTGTGCAAGCGTATGGAGAGCACATTTAGTGAAGATTGCAGTTTAATGTGTAAGCTTTCTGCAGATGTTTCCAAAAAGTAGCTCTGGCAAGGATCTTTGCGGTACCAAATTGCCTCAAAATCGAAGTAGATTATGTATTCTTTCTCCAAAAACAAGCTACCAATAGCTAGCTAATACTTCTTCTTCTTTTTCTTTTTTTTTTTTTTTTTTTTTTTAAGTTTTGCACATCGGAAAATGATAAAAGGAAACACAGAAACTGCTGGCAGGGAAACAGATAAGTATTACAGGCTCAGGGTTCCAAAATTCACAGTTTTAGCGTAGAGCTGACATCAGATTTGCTTGAGGGTAAAGAATAATATGGAAGAGATTGACTTGAAATATCACATCTGGCCAGTTTACTGTTCAATCCTCTTTTATTTGTTCAGGCTGTAAAGGATTCAGAGGGAATAGTTCCCTCCTTTGCCTCTGGGGTGAAGTTATTGCCTCCTCCCCATGATAAAATAGCAGAAAAAGAGTGTCTTGCACAGGCTGGACCCCTGCAGCAGTTGGGAGAACAGGACATTCCTCCTGCTTACCTTGGCAGGTAGAGTGGAGCTGCTCCTCTCTGACTGCAGCCTCCAGGACTGATACCAGTTGCTGCTGGGCAAGATCACAGTATTTTCCAGCCATCTGCTTGCACAAATGCATTCAGAGAAAGGCAGAGAGAGAACCAGGAGGAAAGATTTTCCTCTTATCTGCCTCCTCAGGGTGCAGAGCCAATCTTCATTTGTTGTCTTAGGCAGCCCTCTGAAGAAGATGCTCTTGGAAAGGAGCAGAAGAGGCCTCCTTCCACAGAGCTACAAGCAGGTGTTCATAATAAAACCCAAATACTAACTGTGCTCCTCAATGGCCTTTTTGAGCTTCTTCTTCAGCCAAGTTGCAAAATCTGTTATGTTTGTGGTTTGCTGTGTATTGAAAAAGTAAGGATTGTTTTCCCTGGTGAGCTCATTAGTTTGTTAATTCCGTGACTATGCCAGAAAAAAATTGTTTTGCTATTTGTTCATATATTTCAGAAACAAGAGAGGTGCCATAGACACTGTGGCTGCTGATACATGCTAACTGTGAAAAAGGGGTGTTTGCCAGCTTATCCTCACTCAGAATCAGTGAAAAGCATATTACCCAGAGAAAGGCATTCTGAGCCAGGGTGACCCTGATTGTGGCCTTCCAGTACATGGACGAGCTACAAGGAGGATGGAGAAGGACTTGGGACAAGGGCCTGGAGTGACAGGACAGGGGGAACGGCTTCAACCTGAAAGAGAGCAGATTTAGACTGGATCTTAGGAAAAGAGTCTTTACTGTGAGAGCCCTGGCACACATTGCCCAGAGAAGCTGTGGCTGCCCCATCCCTGGAAGTGTCCAAGGCCAGGTTGGACGGGGCTTGGAGCAACCTGGGCTAGTGGAAGGTGTCCCTGCCCAGGGTAAGGGGTGGGAACGAGATGGTCTTTAAGGTCCCTTCCAACCCAACCATTGTGTGATTATATAATGCTGTGAAGGTGCAGAAATGGATATTATGGAGGGGAAAATGGCTTGGGAAACCCTGGTAATGCCTTTGCTCATCCTAAGAGAACTGAGAGTTAGAGGGACATATTAGTTAAAATTCCCCTTTCTGGTGAAAGGCTTTAAAAGGATTCTAAACCCATGTGGAAAAGCACTGCACTTCCAAACTATACCATGCAGATGATTCTTGTCTTTCACTCACCTCCATCTCCCAAAGATGAAAGAAAAGCAAAACCCATTAAGAAAAAACCACTAAGCCACACATTTGCCCCAGTGTTCAGTGGAATGAGGCATTGACTGAGGGCTGGAGTGCTGCCCTGTCAGTATTACCCCATGTTAGCCTGATATTTTAATCAAATAAGATGTTTCAAATCCTTGTGTAGCACATATATAAAGAAGTCTGCTAAATATGGAGGCTTACTCTTATAAGCAGCCAAAAACACACGTCAGAATCACACATTATTATAATAATAACTCAGGAATAATTCAAAATATGGCTTATTCTACTGGAATTTAGGCATCAGTGTAGGTCATGGGTCAGGGTAAGAAGTGAAAGAGGCTGTTGTTGTCCGCCTTCAATGGTTCTGTGGTAATGTGACTTGAAGACATTAAGTCTCTTTTATGAAAGATACTTAAGACTTGGGATTCATGATTCTCTTTTCTGAGCCTGGCAGGATTTAGAAAAAAAATATTTATAAATGCAGTTGGAAGCTGGACTGTTAAGAACACCAGGCTACTCTTTTTGTATTTCAACTTGTTATGTAAAACTAGGGAGGGAAGAATAACAGAGATTAGGGCAGGACAGGCTGAAAAACTGCCTTTTCCCGTCCCTGACGTAGTCTGGGGCTCTCATTGTGCACTCAGACAAGGCACCATTAACTCTGCTGAGCAGCCCCTGCTCCTGCAGCTTAGATCCCAATCTAATTATTGCAATCAGAGGATGCAGCAAAATGCACACAAATCTAATTCCTGGCAGGGAATCAGAATGTTTGTACTACTCATGGCAGCGTGGTGTGATGCAGCTGGTAATCACGGAATCATAGAATCGTTTGGGTTGGAAAAGACCTCTCAGATTGTTGAGTCCAACTGAGTAACCCAGCACTGCCAAGCCCGCCACTAAACCGTGCCCCCAGGCACCACAAGGGTGAAATCAGGAGAAATCAAGGTGGAATAAGCAGAGTTAGGGCCTGGAGAAGGTAACAGGACTAAGCATCTTCCCTTCTACTGGTGTTCACCCAGGGGCTGATGGTAGTGTCTCCATTTCTGGGATTTTTGCTCAGAAGACAGAGGTGAGTGTTGGTTTCTTACTGCTGAAAGTGTTGTAAGGTGAATTAATTTGGGGGTTTTTTTGTGCTTACAGGTAAGGTTGCAGGTCGGGCTCTATGTTGTGTATCTTTTGGACTGGCTGACAGTTTTTAACAAGGATCAGATCCTCGTTCTTCGCTTGGAAGACCATGCATCAAACATGAGATACACCATGCACAAGGTGTTCCAGTTCCTGGATCTGGGTAGGTGTCTTCTGGCTGTTTTAAGTGTGAAATAACATTATTATCCTTCTTTTAGGTTGTTTTTGTTTTATTAAGAGACAAAAGAGAAGCCTGGGAATCTGGCTTGAAGGATGCGTTGATTTTGTTGCCTGGAGTCAAGCAAAAGTAAAACTCTCAAACTCCTACAGAAGGGCTGGTGTCAGAAGATCTTAATAAGGCTATATCAAGGAAAAAAATCCAGATAATTCAGAATGTATGGATTTATTTTACCATATGGAAGCCAGTTCTGCTTCTGAAGGCAGTCAGGGCTTGTTTGTCATGGGCCTTACATAGATGCAAAGTTATCCCACTCAATTTAAACAAATTAAAGTGCTACCAACCCAGAATCTAAATCTGAGTGTGATGAAAGGTTGTGTTTCCAGTTGAGGAGAAGGGGGAAATTGTGTTTTTGCTGTGTTGATTGAGACATCTGTTGCTAATCCTCAGAGAAACGCCGACAGACAAAATGTTGCCCAATGTTGATTTGACAGTAGGAAGAGAATGAAAATGCAGCTGAAAAATAGTCTGTCTGGTCCAAAGACTGGTCTAGATGATGAGAAAGTTTGAATGTAGCAGACTGAACAGATGAAGAGCTTGGCATCTTCTTCCCGAATATGGTTTATGCTGGATAAGTCTGCAGGATTTTATCTTGCTGAATGCACATTTATTCCTGGAATAGGGGCATCACTACACCTGTGAGCCACTTTGAGCCCACTGACAGCCTCCGAGATAAACAGAATATGGCCTTAACTCACATCATAAAATGAAACAGCAGTATAGAATAATGGCAGCTCCAAAAGGGATGGCAAGTTGTATTCAATGTCATCGTTATTTTCTGAAAACAAATATTTTCCTCCAGACGTTGCTTTTCATAGAGATGACAAATTAATGGGAAGGGAAAATACATTATTTCCCTATTTACTAACAGTGATTTATTTTACTAATCAAAGCCTGTATTCAATATTCCAAAACATTGTTGCTGCTACCAAAAATTACATTTGTCTTCCTCTGGCAAACCTTCTGATTTAGTCATTAGTCTCCTTTAGCATGGGCATTTTTGGTGAAATATTTTAAGATAACATTCTGTTTTTCCACAGGACCTCTAAGTGAGAAACAAGAAGCTCTGATTACCAAGAGTCCTGCATCAAACACCAGACGACCTGAAGACAGAAGCCTGGGACCGATGCTACCAACCACAAAGGCAATTTTAAGAGATTTCTATAGGCCTTTTAATACAAAACTGGCACAAGTTCTTTTTGATGATGCTTTTTTATGGAAGAGGACATAATATGTAAATTTCGTGCCACAAATACAGTGCTTAAAGGAGTTTTTATTTTTTTAAATTCTATTTTTGTGCGTGGATATTTGCATTGTTCCCATTCCAAAGAGAGGCCGATTGATGAGCTGAGACTCTCACCTTCAGTCAGCACATTTCACGACAGTTATACCGCATTTTCCTTGTGAGAATGGAAAGCATCTTGCTTATCAGTCTACTGTAACTTCTTGTACCCCAGAAAAGGAGTGGAAAAGCATTAGGACAGAGATGATGTCTGACACTCTTCCACAGGGGTGTTGAAGTTTAACCTTCTCTAAGATGCTGCAACACAGAGTTGGCATCAGTTTCCTACAATTATGCTCATAATCTCATTTTCAATATATGTTACTCATTCATTTTTTTCAATCAATCAATCAATCAATGAATGTCATTTAGTCATTAAAATTTTTAATTGAATTCAACCCAAAATTCTGTCTCTTTTTGTCAATATATTCACCCTGAGATAAGCTCAGTTGGTTAGAGCATGGTGTCAATAATGCCAAGGTTGTGGGTTCAATCCCACTTAAGGATTGGACTCGAAGATCCTTGTGGGTCTCTTCCAACTCAGAATATTCTGTGGCTCTAAAATTGTCTTCACTCACACTGAGTTTTCTGTTTCCTTAACTCTGGAACAAAGTTAAAGGATAATTGCATTCACATAAATGTCCGAGTCTAAATTATACCTTCAAGTTAAATGGACTTTCCCAGCCACTGTTCTTGTAAAAGAAAATTTTACAGCTCAGGTAAGAATGGATGACTGAAATCTAATCAACGGGCCAATTTGTTGTTTAGCATAACAAATTCATTGCCTTGCATATTTTGTTCATGTATACTTGAATATGTACCTTTTATTCATATCACTCACACATTTTCCCAAGAAAGCACTAACGGGCTTGATGTAAAGTCCATTCTTGTTCAGGAAGAACTTTTATGGATATTTCTGCTGGGTTCTACACAATTAGTTTCCTCCGTTGAGAAGAAATGTGCACTTCAAAATCCATGTGAGATTTTGTTATCAAAAGCATAGATTTTCAGGATGCCCAATATCTTACATCCTCAACAGAAAAAATGTGTTACCTAAGGAATTAGTTGCACATTATCTGTTCCTCTATTCAGGAAAAATGTCTACATCTACTTAAAGAGGTTGAGATATGCAGACTTGAGAAAAAAAAACATTTTGAAAGTCACGGAGAAACTTTGGACCCCGTGTATGTTTTTTGTTTGACTGAAATGGCCAGATTTCTATATAGATGTGCACCAATTCAGTGTCTGATTTCAAGCACACCTGGTTTAGGGTCACTGTCAGCTGCAGTGTGCAGCCTTCCTGCAGGTGGAACTGGCCCTCACCTGTGAGGGACTTTTTTAAGAGATAAATACTAATGCTGCCTATTGATAATTTCCTTTCAAGGGATAAACCCATTATTTCCTCCCTGAGTTTGTGTTGAGTGAGTCAAATGAAGCTGCTCTCTACATAAGAGGTATACCCCAAAGAATCCTATTCTTTGGTATACCCCAAAGAATCCTCTCTAATTGGCTTCATGTATCCTTTTGACCTCGATGTTGGACTCCACAATAGTTTTACTGACAGATTCACAAATACATTTGCAAATACTAAGGATAACTATTCCCCATCCTCCTCCATGGGGACATGTTATTAACTTCATGTGTCTCTAAACTGAGAATTAATGCTGAAAACTTGATGAATCCTGAACATTTCACACAGGAATACGATTGATGACATGTGAGATGTTTTGTAACAGAAAACCATTTCTAGGTCCTTTGCCAACTGGTAATGTGCTGTTTAAAAAGGATTCAGTCTGGGGTTTGGAAAGCCTAAAATAAGTCATTTAGGGAAGTGCTCTAGACAACCAGAACAGATTAGTTCTAGTTCAGAAATGCTCACAGACCAAAAATGGTTAGAGAACTGAGAAAGGACTATTTCAGCAGTACAAACAAAAAGTATCGTGGGAGCATGAAACAGAAAATCAGAATAAATTAGCCACTGTTTGCAGATGTAAAAAAATTTAATCAACAACTGATTTATACTGAAGATTTCATCCAGCTGCGCTCTGATTTGGAATCAACACTGTGTGCTCAGGGTAACTCTATACAGATGTTTCCTAACCTGATCTGCCATAGTCAAAGATTTCCATTTAGTTGTTGACTACTACCGTGATCTAATGGTATTATTTTACCAGCCCTACAAGCTAATGAATGCATGTGTCATTATCATTTAGCCTGAGCATTAGTTCCATGAACAGATCACACACACTTGTTTGTGCCACACTGATATCTGGTGCTGAGCTCTGATCCCTGCAGTCCACCGGTGGACTACATCTATAGGTTCTCTTTTAGGAGCCTGTGGACCTTCTGAAAGTGAAGTCCTCAATGAGGCTGCTTTTATGTCTTCATCTCCTTCATGAGCTCCAAAATATGATCTGATTTTAGCACGCCGAGACCTTACACTGTTGGGCTGTGGCATGACTAAGTATCAAAAAGCAGATAATTAATAGTCAAGAAGTCACCTTAGAGGTAAGGGTATTACTCTCTAGTTCAGACTGTAAAAAACCATGCTTTTGATCTGGTGACTTGGAATAAAATAAAACAGCATTTTCTCAAGTGGTCTGACAGTGCTGGGTGTCCCATTCCCTCTTCTTCAGCCACAGAGCAGACAGTGTATGTCTGAAGCCCTTCAGTGGCTTCACAGCAAATCTCCAGATAGGATAAGGCTCACCCCAAGTTCTTCCAGTTCCCTTTACCCTTCTGTTGACAATTATAGCTGTTAAAAAAATATCAATATTTTTATTAGTCACTGTAGCACTGAGCTGACCTGCATCCCCTGAACAGCAATTTACTAAGAAATTGGAATTAATGTCAAGACAATATGTTTTAATTTTTCCTGTTTTATGCCAAAGCATAGCAGTGGCTCCTTGCAAAGGCCTCAGAAAATTTGTGTCTCCTACTGTGTTTTTACTCTTATGTCTGCTGAACAAAAGTAATCAGATAAAGATGCAGCTTTCCTGAGTGCAAAGGCACTGAGGAAAGGGTCAGTTCCAAATGTTCCCGCTGCTACTGCAGAAGAATGTGAAATGTGTTGTCTGTAAGACCTTGGGTGTTTGGGCCAAGCATCTTTGCTGCCTGGAAGAGGTACAATAAAAACAGAGGATCTCCTGCTAAGAAAAACAGGCAGTGGTTGACATGGAAAGTGGTGTGTTGTTATCTGTCCAGTCCAGGGCACAGGCTGTGGGCTTCAGCTTAGCAAACTGAAGATAAACAGTGAAATAATCACAGTTCTGAATATATTTTTCTGCCAAGAAATTAATCCATCTCCCGGCTAAGCTAAATGTCCTTTTCTTAAAGACAAGGCACAACAGCGTCATAAAAAGTCACTCCTGCTCAATCCCCGTAACAGAGGCACGTTGAGTGGAGCATTTGATAGGACAAGAGGACACCTTGTGCATTGGGGAAGGTTTAGTTTGGATATTAGGAAAAATTTCTTCACTGAAGGGGTTGTCAAGCCTGGAACAGCCTGTCCAGGGCAGTGGTGGAACCACCATCCCTGGAGGAATTCAAAGGACTGGTAGACGTGGCACTTGGGGACATGGATTAGTGGTGAGCTTGGCAAGGCAGGGTTAACGGTGTGACTCTGATGATCTTAGAGGGCTTTTCCAACATTAAGTATTCCATAAGCACATCTTTCCTGATGGGAATGCTTGTCTTGCACTACCATCTTGTGGTCAGCACCGGCAGTACTTTGTGCCCTTGACATGCACGCACTTTTTTTCCTACATTGAAAACAGAAGAGGCAGGTGAAAAAGAAAAATTAATTTCCACTTCGTTTCAGGTGCCCACGGGAATAAAATTTCCCGTGCAGATCAGGAGTTGGGGACCCTACGGAAAAGTGCTGACTTTCCACAGCTCCAGCGTTACAGAACCACAGAATCCTTCAGGCTGGAAAAGACCTCTGAGGGCATTGAGTCAGCCTGTTAACCCAGCGCTGCCAAGGCCACCACTAAACCACGTCCCCAGGGGTCACACCCACACGGCTTTTAAATCCCTGTGGGATGGGTGACTCCACCACTTCTCTGGGTAGCCTGCAACAAGGCTTGATACACTTTCTGTGAAGATTTTTTTCCCTAATCTCCAATCTAAACCTCTCCTGTTGCAAGTTGAGGCTGTTTCCTCTTGTCCTGTCACTTGTTACTTGTAGAAGAGACCGACCCCCACCTCGTCACAACCTCATCCTTTCAGTCCCTCTCAGGGAGCTGGTGCAGGGTCCTGCACTGGTGCTGCAGTCTCACACAGAGATTTGCCAGCACCAGTGCAGACCACCAGGAAGAACCACAGAGGGGATTTGTTAGGTCATGGCATTGTAGTGGTGCTCTCAGCTATTAATAAGTAGTCAGTTCAGAGCAGCTCCCAAAATGCTGTCAGGCTGTGGCTGGGAATCCCGCTTCTCAGAGATGCTCTGAAAAGCAGATCCAGGGAAAGATGTCACCAGCATGTCATCCAGGGAGATGCTCACCCCTGCTGATTTCATCTGTGCCCTGCTGGGACCCATGCTCTCAAGCCGCAGCTCCTGTGAAAGCTCTGCCTCAATCAATAGAAAGACCCTTGAAATGATTGCCAGCATGGCAGGGGCTTAATGGTCTGCCAGGCTGAAAGCTGCCATTAAAAAAATTAGAGGCCTGCCGTGTACATATTAAGCCACAATTAGCAGAAAATATGGTTTGAAAGAGACACAAGTGGTAATCACCACATCACGTTTCAGAGGAAAGACACTTTCTGTCCCTCACCCTCGTTATTTTGGAGAACCCCTTTGCTGGGTGAAAAGTCTGCCCCTTCCAGCAGGTGTAGGTGTGATGGTGCCTCAGCTGGGCAGGCAGGGGCAGGGGTGTGGAAGATCTACAGGAAAAAATGTTGAAAATCCCACTCTAAGAGCTTTAAATTTGCTGTTTGGTGGCTGAAGAAGCAGTTGCTGCCATGTGCTATCAAAAGGAGGGCAGAACGATTCACAGTTCTTTCTTCAGTCTGAATATGTCTCACACACTTAGCCAATTATCTTTTCCACTGCTAATGAGGGCAGGGCAGGGTTCTGCTGGTACTCAGAGCATTGCAGTGGACAAAGGGCCTCAGAGCAGCTCCCAAAACTTTATTTAATTTCGGCTATAGAAGCCATAGATGACTTGTAAATAACTTGGGGTTTAGCTTTTGATGAAGCTAAAATCAGTGCATCCTGATTATTGAACACGTTGGGTTTCTCAGAGACCACGGATTTGGAGTTGTCTGCATCACACATGTACCGAGACATCACTCACCCAAGGCTGCTCACAATTTAGTCAACCAAGCTGGGTCATCTTCCACAGTGACATTTTGAAAAAAAAAAAAAAAAGGGGGGTAAAAAACTTCAGCATTTATTTTTCTTGGTTTATAGACTTGTTGAACACATGTGCAAGTCAGACCAGTGCACAATATGATTTTGACCATTCCCACCTCTCTGTCTTCCCAACTCAGCCCTCACGTGACACGTGGTGTGTGCATATCGATTTATACATAAATTTCATTTAAGTGACTTACTTTCTCAGGTCTTCTATGAGAAGAGTGAAAGTTCCTTGGGGAACAGTCACGCTGGCATTAAAGAAGAAATACACTCATATCTCCAGCCAAGCAATCCCAGGACTGGAAGAAGCCAAGGGTTGCCCTCTGTGCTGTCCTGCCTGGGTGGTTAATTGGGTTGACATGTGCTAACTCCTCCTCTATGATGTTGAAATCAGAGATAGAAGGCAATGAAAACTGCTGTCTGTTGATAAAAGCCAGGCAGTGTGGCCCTACAGCAGGGCAAGGAGGCAAAGGCTGTGGCACAACAGCTACAAGAAAGGGTTGGAGAAAGAGGGAAAATAAGAAAGAAATCCTAAAGCTGAGTCAAACGAAATCCTGGAGCGCTGAGACAAATTGATCATGCAGAATTGCATGGAAGAAAGTAAATCCAGGCAAGGGAGACAAAAAAATAGAAGAAATAAGACAGAGAAATAAGCAGAAAGGGATGTCCAGCTGTCAGATGAAAAGGTGGATTTTATTTTTTACCATCTGAAAAGGCTTAGGAAAGGAAAATAATGATATAACCTGGAGAAAGTATGTTGTTTGGACTGGAAAGGCCACTGCAGACTTGGGTTTTGTTGTGTGTTGCACTGAGAGGTCTAAATTCAGCATCAGGAGGAACAGGGATGAGATCTACAGAAATGTGTGTTCCTCACATCCCTCTGCCTGGCTCGTACAAGAGTCCAGCACTTAATTTAGGCTTGGGAAGAAGCAAAAACTATTAAAGGGAATAGAACAGTTATTGAGGGGAAAGGCTAAAATAAGAACAGGAGCTGCTTGACTGGATTAGGAGCCTGAGGGAGAGGCTAAATGCTGCATTTCTAGCTAAGAAGAGGAAAGGGTTGTCATCGGATTTCTCAGTTATCCTCTGTCCTTGAATGCAGGCTCTAGATGGGAGGACCCATAAAGGGCAGGATTCTGGTCCAGAGGACCTATAACAGATGGCAAAAATAAAATATGCCTTTTATTTTGGGCTCTGCTTGTGGGAAGCCTCACTGGTGGTTTTAGGTGCTGGGGTGTGATGCTGCTGACAGGGGCAATGTGGGGCAGGAGCACAGAGGTGGGGTGCAGCACATTGCTACCCCAGCCCTTCAGTGCAGCTTTGAGGGGTCACCAGGCATCTATTTCCCAGTGATGTAAGACCAGCAATAAACAAGACGAGGCCAGCAGGACACCACAAGAGGGCAGGGCATAGCTGGAAATTCAGCTGCAGCTGCAAATCCAGTGGAACAGCCAGACGCAGCTCCCTGCCCTGCAGCGCAGTTGGAGTGAGGGACACCCAGGAGGTGGCAAAAGAAACCTGGGGGGAAAGGAGGGACGTGTCTGATGGGACTGCAGCCAGGTGAGCAAAAAAAAGCGGAGATTTCCCCAGAATTGCACCAAGTAGCGAAGAGAAATTGGTTCTTGTGCTAGGTAACACAAAAACATGCATAACATAACATAACTCATTTGTAACTCAATATAACGTAACTCACACAAGAACTCGTGCAAAACATAACATAAACAGCACTGGGAGATTTAGGCAAAAGGGCTGAAACAGGCACAGCAGTACAATTTTCATTCACTATAGAATTGTTTAGGTTGGAAAAGTCCTGTAAGACCATCAAGTCCAACCTCCTGGCATTGATTCTATTCACATAAACCCATTGGCATCACAATGCCCCTTCTCTCTCCTGCATGAGCCTACCAAGACTGGGAGACCTTCAAATTCATTCCGATCCATCCTGCTGAATACAAATCCCTTCTCTAACCTCAATGCAATTTTGAAACTACCAAATTAAAATCTCCCTTCCTTACTGTGACTTGCAAACGTAAACCCAACTTCCCTGAGTTTATAATTTCAGTGCAATGTTTAGTTATCCTGCAGGATGCATCAGGAGAAGGACATATGAACAATTCATCCCCTCTGAAAATTCCTGCTGGGACAGTGGCACACTCAGCAACCAGCTCAGTGTTTACTGAATCATTAACAACATTCATTATTAAGTGCTCTGTCGCCTCAGTGATATTCCCAAACCGAGTGCTGCCAAAGCACTACTTATGTTTCAGTAGTACTATCAATACATGAAAAGTTTCTTAGATTGAAAAAAAAAATTAAAAAACACCTACCAAGCTGGTATTTATGAGTCAGTCCTTGACAGTGCTGTGTAATACGGCCCAGGGTGAATCTGGAACACTTGTTCCCAATCCAAAGCCGAGTGTGCATGGTCTGGCCTTTTTCAATGGTTAATATGTGCCTTCCTGAAACTGGATTAAAAGAGCATTTCACTTCAGCAGGCGGTGCTGCAGAGCAGTCCTCTCATTCTAAGTGTGGCTGAGCTTTTGTAATGCTGTATTTGAGAAGTCCTGAATTTATACATTTATATTGAGCTGCTTTTCAATAGTTTCCCTTTCTTCTATATGTGCTACAGAAGTGAATATTGCTTAATGAACACCGTGGTAGGTACATCCTACTGTGAAATTACAGGCTGAGGGGCTGAAGGCAGCACAGCGTGAGCCAAGGCAGGTATTTGAAACAGAACAATTCGGCAGGCAATCAAAATCCTGAGCTTCTGAAGCCAGGAGGTTCAAAGCACTTGGACTACTAGTGTGAGTATGATAAAACCTCAGGAGGCAGAAGCTGTAGGTGTCCAGCACTGCAGGAGGCAGAGTTTGCTCAAGTTAACTGATGGCAGAGCCAAGAAATTGGGAATTTTAACACTCTAGACTTCAGGAACTGATGTGCTGGAGAACTGGTGAACTCAGGGCAGAGAGAGATGAAAGGCTCCAAGTGCAGCTCTACTGAGGGTGGGGGTAAGTTGATTTATTTTAGAGAAACAGGGCTTTTGCCAGCGTGGCTTGGTCCTCCAGCTGTAAAGTGAACCAACTAGCAAGAGGTGTTCACTGTTCACTGCTGTTTTGGCAGGTATCTCAGAAATTTTAGACTGTAAACCTTTAAAATGTGAAGTGCCCACAGTTGTGGGTGACTCAAAAATCTGGTGCTGCTCTCAGGACTACTTTTTTTAAGAGCTGCTCATTCTTCGTTTTTCGTGACTTCCTTATTTTCTTTACTTTCAAGAATTCTGCATCAAGGATTTGCCCCCAGAAAAATAACATACCCAGTTCACGGTTGTAGTCATCAAACCTAAAGGAAAGAAAGATGATCTCGCACCTATCCCCCACTTCCTTGGGGCTCAGAAGATTCGAATGACTGTGTCATCTCCAGATTCTTATCAAACTTCCTGAACCCTCTAAGAGGACAGATCTGGGCTCATCTTGCCCACCCTCAAGGCTGGCAAACATCAGGAGGCAAAACAGCCACACTGGTTTGGCATTACACTTTAACTAAAATTCCCCTGACAGTCAAATACCACCAAAATTTCCTTGTCTTACGAGATAACCTGAAACTGAAAAAGAAAATTAGGAAACTTAGCCTGTGGTTGGACAGGAGACCACACGTAGCTCCAGGTCCGAAGGCTGAAGGAGAGTTGAGAAAGCTTGGTAGGGCTTGTGTTACAGGCATGGGGAGAAATTCCTCTGCTGCCAGGAACCAGCCCAGTGTTTGCTTTCTGGTTGCTTTAAAAGGACAAGGGAATATGAGGAATGTAACCGATTAGAATAAGTAGCTTGAACAACATCCTGAGATTTTTTTGATACATGCAGCTTTTCACAAAGCTTCGTGAAGGCAGCCAAAACCTGGTTTGTCTCTAAATCCAAGAACCAAGAAAATATTGATTTTTTTTTAAAAAATATATATAATTATTTTATGCACTTGGAAACATGTACATTGTTATTTAGCCCCATTCAGGCCTGGGTTTCCTAACATGCTTGTCCTGCTTTTCCCCAGTGTGACTGATTTGCACACACATGCTGCAGATTTTCTGCTCTGCAGTTCAGACAATTTCCCAGAAAAAGCTGAGCTGGTTCCTGGTTATCCTAGAAGCATTTCCACACTAGCCCAGTTTTAATGGGCAGATGTAACACAAATGACAAGGGCTCAGGTTTGCAGGATAGGTTGGGCCACTTAATCATGCTTTTCTTCCAGACGCCACTTGAAGAAATCTTCAGTTTGATGAATGTCCACTAAATAGAGTGTAAATTGCCTCTAAACATAAACCCAAGCTTATTGATTCCAAAGGTGAACGTGAACATTCCACCAGTGCCAATACAGCTGCAAGAGAGCCAGGCTGGATGCCCTGACAGAGACCAGTTATTCCATTTTTAGGATAAGGAAAACATATGCACTGAGGTGCAAAGCTCAGAGAGTATTATTCAAGAAAAGCATCTCCAGGGGAGTCACAATAGGAAATTTAGGTGCATAAAATGTACATGCAATGATGTTCACTGCATCTTGGAAATGATTTTACATGTTTAAAGTCAATTTGACTATGACTGTAAGGGGCAGCAATGTTTATTCTCAGCATCTCCTATCTCGTTTTTATTTTTTTATTGAATATATTTGGGGAAAAAAATTGCTTTCACTTCTTCCAGCATGAAAATTAAGTGAAACTGGCCCCTGCACAGCAGAGCTGAAGCCATGCATTATTCTCCATATGGGAAATGTTTATGTTCTTGAAGTGTTCAAAGCAGCCCAAGGGAAGCACAAGCCCACTGTGCATCCTCCTGTGGGATGGGCACTTTGTGCCACGGTGAGGGATGGAAATGAGAGGAGAGATTACTTTCAGGCTACTCTTCTAACCCAAACAGTCCCTTTGCTGAGAGTTTTTTCTCTGTGAAGGGAAAATCCACTTGGCTGCTGTCATTTCCTCAGAGCTCCAGCTTTTTGCCATGTTTTTGCATCTCCGGGCTCAGTGGCACCCGTGGAACAGGAGGTTGGGTTTCAGGGCACTCTTTGGGGTTGCAGTAGATCCAGAGCACACTGCTGGTCCACCCCAGCTTGGATCATAACCACATTTGCTGCTGTTCTGCAGCCACAGCTAAGACTGGTGCACCTCCAGGTGATTTGTTTCCTCCCCATTTGGACATCCTGCTCCAGTTACACACTTGCAGAGAGAGAAGTGAGACCTGGGAATAGCGAGGACTGAGCAGAGCTGAGGGGCTTCACATCAACCATCCCCTCCCAAGCCTAAATATCAGCTGGTTCTTGCTCTGGTGGTCCCAGACTGGAGCTCTGCTGCTGGGGAAGGGGAGAGCAGCAGGAAGGTGAGCCATGGAAATGCTTTGGATCAGGGCTCTGTGTGGACAAAAGACCAGCTCAAAACTACAGGCAGCCCCTGTAGTGAGGATTTTGTTGTTGGTCTAAGGCCAGTAGTAAGGGGGACCTAATGGAACAAGGTCCTCTCCCTGTTACTGCTCTCTTTTGAGCAAGGAGGAGGCAAGAAAAACCTAAAGCAGAGTATCTGTCAGGGATGTGGTGGGATTCTTGGGGCTGTCCTGTGCAGGGCCAAGAGCTGGAATTGCATGATCCTTGTGGGTCCCTTCCAACTCAGGATATTCTGTGATTCTGTCTGGAGCTGTCAGGGAACCAGCAGTAGGTCTGTGATTTCTGCTCCAGTACATTTGCCTGCCACTGTCTCTGATGCTTTTGTGTCCAGATCAAGCTGCTGAGAAGCACAGTTCTGCTGCTTCAAAGGGTTTCTTACTGGCTAAGGATTAAACAAAAATTCAATGAAAATCACAAGACAATATGTCAACTGCAACTGCTGGAAGTTCCACCCTGAAAATAAAGACTACACAAAATAACACTGCAGATTTTGCAATAAAAAAAGAAAATAAGTGATGCAGTCACAATAAAATAAAGGAAGATTTCTCTATATGACACCCTTACAGACACAAGGAATAGTGAAATGCTGGGATCTGCAGAGTCTCTGATCCCTTTATCATGCTGGGATGTGCTTTGTGGAGATCTTCTCGTCCCTGTAATTATTGCTTAGGAAATAATTCTGCTGAAAGGTGAGAAATCCTCCTCTGTCGCCTCTGAGTGCAGGTGGATGAATCCCAGCAGGCAGAACCAGAAGGCAGGTTCCCAAGGGCTGGGAGCAGGGATTTTCAGCCCGGGTGCCATCTATGGACAAGTCCTAAGAGGTGGTGACCCTGCATTGCTTCCCGTCAGCAGGGACATCCCTCCTGCAGGCAAACCCGGGTATGCACCGTGGGGAATGCAGGATGGCTGCACAGGGACAGCAGGACACGGAGGGGCAGTGCCAAAGTCACCCATGGCGAGAACAACAGGAGCTCCTGGGAAACTCTCCAAAGCACCGCACCTCCTCCGGGTGTCTCCTTTGGCGAAAAGACGCTTCCTTTCTCCTCTACGGATGTGCGAGGGTGGGACGGGAAGCTCTGCAGGAGCAGCCAGTCCCAGCTGTGGGAGATGTTTCCCCCATGGTGGTCCCACCGAGGGCAGGTCACAGCTCAGCAGGTCCTGAGCAAAGAGATGTGCATCCAGCACACCTGCTGGGAGCCGGCTGGTGAGTGGGAAGGGGCTTGGCTGCTGCTGGAGGGGCGTTCCTCCCAGCAGGAACTTGTTCTTACCGGCAGCACATCCAAACTGGAAGCGTGGGCTGCTGTCTCGGCCCTTTGAGTTGGAAAGGCTGGAGTGGCCTAGTTTTAGTAGAAGAGGCACTTTTCGGGTGAAATGTCGAATCTTCTTCCCTCTGTTGGAACATGTCTCATCAAAATTTTATATGGCCCTGAGGTAGTGGTGGTTTATCAACAAGGCATTTCCAGATGCATAAAGGAGGAAAAGCCGGAATATCATAAACTGCTTGTCCAGGGGACAAAAAGTAAAGGAAGGAGGAGAAATTAAAAAATGTACTTGAAATCTATGGAAATTTATATACACATTTGTGAGTTTTATCCAACAGCAATGCTGGTGCTTTTGCAGGGAACTAAAGTAACTGGGAAGTTCCTACATCATTTCTCCTTTCTCCCTCGGGGTACTTCATAACACAGCCTCTGAGCTGAGGTCCTGAGTGTGTTTCTGGGATAAGTGGTGTAATCTGTGGTCTCCTCAGATGGGTCTTAGGAACTCTTCTGAACTAAGCATCCTTTTATATGGCAACATTGCATTACATGGGAAGGGAGCTGATGACCCAAGTGGTCTCTTCCAGCTTCTCATTCAAGAAAAGTCGTGAAAGAAATGTTTGTTGTTCCAAGAGTCTCTTTTGTTGCCATGAAGAAGCTCTCATTTAGTAAAGAGAAGATTATCGTCAGTCATAATAATGTAAAAGAAGGTTTGATCTCTTTGTCCTTATCATCTATCTCTCTAGTGAAAATAGATGTGCTTTGTGGAGTGAAAAATAATTAATTAAAAAAATAATTAAAAAAAAAAAACAAACCAAACCAAAATTACTATTAGTGCTGAGTTTCTTTCAGTCCAGCTACACAAAACATCCAGCTATACAATGGAACACTTCCCATCCCTGGGATTGTTCAAGGCCAGGCTGGATGGGACCCTGAGCAACCTGATTTAGGGTTGTTTCCCTCCCTGTGACAGGGGGGCNAGGCCAGGCTGGATGGGACCCTGAGCAACCCTCCCTGTGACAGGGTGGTTGGAATTAGACGAGTTAAGGTCCCTCCCATCCAAACCATTCTATCATTCTATGAAAAAGCCATAATTTCCAAAACCACAAAATGTGTTTCAAGCCTTTAAAGAAAGAATAAGAGATCTTTGGGCTGGTATTGCTGTAGTACTCCAAGGTTTATCAACCACTGCATTAATTGCTATGCATTCCTTTCCATCCTTCCCACATATCCTTGTAATTGTTCAGATTTCTCTAGCCAGGGGGGCTGGGGAAGAGTAAGGCCCTGCAGTGCTGGTTATTGGGCTAACACAGAGTGGCAGAGTGATATTATCAACTACAAGGCCTAATCCTCAGCCCTGAGAGGCCTTGACTATCCCATCTCGCTTTGGATCTGTTTGGGAATATCCAGAAGTGCATCTTAACTTCTACAAAAGGTGTATTTCAGGCAAAGCATCCATAGGACATCTCATTCTGTAAAGGTACTGAGCATTCCTGGGTAACGTTGGGGAACTCCATTCCTGGGCTGTGGTGTATCTACAAGACAACAGAAACTCTCTAAAAACCATTTGGTCACTTAAAAAATCCTATACTTTCAGGTTTAATTAAATGAAAAAATATTACATACAACACGTGAACGGCTGCTAATGCCACGTATTGAAAAATGTGGGTCCAAACCCACGAAATGTGAGATTAATTAAAATAAAACATTCAGATTTCTGAAAGTTGCATTTCTCTGTCATCCATGGGTTTCCTATTTCATTTTCATGTTTGCCTTCCAAGCTGTGCGAGCTAGAAATGAACTTCTTTTTCAGAGAAAGTGGAGACTCTTACACATTAAATAAGTTCAGCTGATGGACCTTTAAAGAAAATATTCATTACCAAGTGACTTGTAGTAAAACCTTCCATCAGTGGCGTGGTGTGTGCAGTGTTGTTCTTTGTGGGCTGGCTTCTTGGAGGGTTTGGTGTGTGTTGCTCTCACTGCCTGCTTTCCAGCCTTATTCCAAGTCAAGGAGCCCCCACAGTGAACACAAATCCATGGCTTGGTCTCATTATTTACCTCATTATTGCTGCAGGTGAGTTGGTTAATTGAAAGGCAGCGTTCCACAAAAAGTCAAGTATTTGCATTCATCGATTTCCACAAGAGATCTGCTTTTATGTTGACCTTAAAACAGCACACTTCTGTGCTTTTACCATGACAAACACTATATAAATAAAAATGCATTTTCTGTTCTAACACCTGAGACTTTTAGGAAATACCAAATCTGTGCTGAGCTAAAGGAGGAGGAAGTGCCAACACAAGAAAATAGAGCGGGTCTGGAACGAATTAGCAGCACATGGTTTTATTTAATGCATTTACTAAGGTTTCTATTAGAAAGCCAGCTCTTGCCCAGTTACATAAAATTATCATTTTATGGATGGCAGGACAGGAACTGTCCTCATAAAATATGATATTATTTTGGTTCATTATTCCAAGAACTTTTTACTTCTGCTAAGAAGCCAAATGAGGCTGATCCTGATAGTTTAGAAGGAAATGGGTACAAATTCTGTAAAAAAGTAGGTGAGTACTAGTTGTGTGGGTGAAGTGAAATGTGCAGGAAGACACTGTCACAATTCCTGCTGCCAGCACGTTCAGTTGGGCACCACTGATGGAAAAAGTGCAACAAATACTCAAATCAAATGACTTTGCTGCTCCCCAGGGAGCAGCACTGGACAGGGATCTTAAATGGGTTAAACCTCAATCCTTAACTTTTATCATCCCTTCCTGCTGTCACAGGCCCAGTCCCAATCCCTCAAGGCAATCTCCTGAAGGATGGTGGAGCTGGTGAGTGACGTGCTGAGGGTCTGAGAGGAAAACACTTAGTTATCTACGCTGACATCTCAGAATATATGTTTCCACATGTATTTTCATATAAAATACCACATAGATTTCTAAACCTTGGCTTACACAAAGAATAAAAAGGAATAAACTCAGACCCTCGGTTGAAATTTTCAAAGTTTGATTTAAAAACTACAGAAAGAGTACAAATATTTGAAAAGAAATGAGTGGCAGAAACTACATTTTAACACATCATTCTGAAATCTGTCTCTTTGCTCTGGTTCATGGTGGAACTGTCAAGACTCTCTTCAAAATGATCTGCTGCGGAATTACTCTCTTTGCAGAGCTGGCATTTTATGTCTGAAAACAAGCAAAGAAACAGCAGTTTGTGTTTCTGTAGGACACAGGAGCAGTTCCAGTGATTTCCAAGGTTACCTGAGCTATAAGTGACTGATAAAAATTTTTTTCAGGAAAGAAAAGAAAATTCAGATCTAAAATCTGAATTGAAATATCTTTTCTAATGAAAAACACTTCCAGTGCCTGACCCCATTCTGCTTAATGCCTGACAGAGTTCTTATTACTGAGAAATTGTTTATTTAAATCACCACAAAATCACAAATATCTGCAAATAGAATGCTTGACATTTTCTACTATAACCACAATGGCCTCAGTATATAATTACTTGGCCATATCACTCCAAGTTAGTTAAATAGAACCTAAGTTATTTAAATAGAACAGTGGGGTTTTGAGGATATTGTCTTTAGGAATTCCTACAGTAGTTACTGTGGAATAGCACATAACATAAGTGCTAATTGTTCTAAAAAGCAGGATAAAGTATTTCTGACACACAGCCAACTAGAAAATTACCCTCTTACTAATGCTCTAGAAGGAAAATCCTGTGACTCAGGACTCATTAGAACATTAAGAAATATAATAGGGTTTCTTATACTTTTTGTTCCCTCTGTCCTTCAGCGATAACAGTAATAAGAATAACAACAACACAGGCTCTACCATTTTTAAAGTTGAATGCTTTCTTGGTTGCAAGACAATGACTTTGTTTAGCTTGCCTGGACTCAACATTCCATTTTTAAATGTAAATTTTTATTAATATTTAAGGTAAATAGTCTTTTTTTCAGTAACCAGCAAATTGGACTAATTTTATTTCTCCTCAGTGAAAGTCCAAATGAAGTCAATGGGACGTGTGTCGGTGACTGCAGCACTAACGCCACCAAATTCAGCGCACGTCACCTGTGTCATGTACGAGAGAGCACAGTTATGGCACACGGAGCTGGTAATTTGAGAGGTGGGCCACCAAATTGTGACAATCCCATGTCTTTGGTGACCCCATCCTTTGTCCCACCACAGGGAGAGAAGGATGTTCGGTCACACCGTGGACTTGTTCCTTCACAGGCAGCGGCATCTTCTGCTGGGGACCTCAGGGGGGTCAAACAGAGGAAGGCTTTGGGGTAGGACATCACGTGGGCACCACAAAACCTGAGCTCTGTGGGTGCTTCATTGAAGTCTTCTCAAGAAACCTCCAAAGGCACAGAGTGCATTCCTCAGCTGGACCAGGGGAGATAACAAGGACTAGGATTCGAAGCTGTACAGATTTGGTGCCCCTGAAACCTCTCTGCTGCGCCCACCTTATTTGTTTTCCTTTACTTCACTTAAAGAACATATCTGAATGTGCTTTTGTTGCTGGAATAACCTCTGGAAAGCATACAGTGACTGCAAGCAACAACACATATTTTATTAATGCACCAGGGGTTATTACCAAGAAATGGTAGCAAATTTAGAGAAATCTGTTCTTATTTAAATAAAACAAACGAGCTGGGTTTGAGATTTGCAAAAGCTCTTTAATAATATTTCTGTCTCAGAGTGTGCATTTTTTCATGCTGATAGATATGAAGAACAAGCTTGTGGAAGCTGGACGAAAATGAGTGTAGGGGAAAAACTAAGGAAAGGAATCTGAAGCAGAAATCACAGTCTCATGGTAAGGGAAAAAAAGGAAGTGTCTGTTGTATCTTGTAAGCGAAATTTATCTATTGCACTGACATTTTTAGGCTGTAGTTGGAGGTGCTTTGAGAGTAAATATTATTATACAAAGAAAAAGGAATGGTAGGGTCCTGACAAAACTAATGCCAGCAATTTGATTCATTGCCTCAAGTAATTCTTGCATGTAAACAGAAGACCCCAAAACCCACTCCTGCATACTACTGAAAATGTTCTCTGTTTTGTTTTGTCAGCTGGATGAAAAGCCATGTCACAGTTTGTTTAAAGAAAAGGCTTTTTATTTCAGAAAACATACTCCCCAGTAAGTAAGTCACAAGAGACCAGCCCGTATGTGAGAAAGCACAACAAACAAATCCAGGGTAATCCTTACCCTGAGAATACAGGGGTAAGCAAAATACATTTTCTAACTTAAAAAAAAATCCCTGCCTTCCTTGGACATATTGTGTGATGAAGCCACAATGGTTTTGCTTTATAAAGTATGGACAGAGATATTCAAGAAAGGAAAGAAAGATTAATCAATGTATATTCTCTTGAGTGTTATTTATTCATCTTGTTTTTGCATCCACACCAAGAGTGTTTGAATTCAGGGATATTCACACACAAAATGTGACTTTTCTCAGAGCTCTGGGTATAGAATCATGGAATGGTTTGGATTGGAATGGAATGGAAGGAAACCTAAAGATTATCTAGTTCCCACCCCCTGCCCTGGGCAGGGACACCTTCCGCTGTCCCAGGTTGCTCCAAGCCCCATCCAACCTGGTCTTGGACACTTCCAGGGATGGGGCAGCCACAGCTTCTCTGGGCAACCTGTGCCATCGTAAAAAAACTCTCATGAATGTACTGGTGACATTTTCCTGGTGACCTGCCCCCTACTCCCAATATTTGGACTCACGTGCTCTTTGGGATCTGTCAGACACATTTCAGGCACATCCTTTACCACTTAGGGGTGATGGTAAAGAAAAGACAAACCGACCAGAAAATTCCAGCTCCTCCAAAAGCACAGTAAACAGGACTTCTCAACCTCAATTACCCTCTTGTATCCTGGGAATATTTTGAATACTTGGTATGTTCCCAAAAAGTCCAAATTGTTCAGGCACACTAATAAAAAAAAAATAGAGAACAATCCATTTCATTTCTAACTGGAGCAGATCAGAAAACACTCTTGCATTTATTTTTCTTGTCCAAGTCCCAAACAACATCCCTCAACTTTGTGTTCTGGTTTTGTGAGACTGAAATCAGACAAAGAGTGAAAAGCAGCCAAATGTTGAATAAATATTTCTCAGGGAAGGTGACTTTGATAGTCAATCCATGACAACTCCCTGACTTACTGTCTTGTTAAACTAAGGGGAAAACTGTTTGTTACTTAGTAATTTCTACAGATTTCTTAAGAAAGCGATATATAAAGCCAGTGAACATTTTATGAAAATTCTGTAATTTTTAAATATGTCTTTGATATTCCCTGATTACATGAAAATGGAATCGTGAATAATCTTTTCTTCAATTAAGATACAATTTATATTAAAAATAGGTGTTTCCATTAAAATATTTTCAGTTTTCCTCTCTCTTTTTTACAATTGGCTCAGTGCCTGTAAGAGCAACTGTGTCCTTGTGGGTTGTATGAGCTATGACCTGAAAGAGAGTTCTGTCAGCTTATCATCCCAGTAAAGCCCTATTATTACAATGTAAGGTACAGACAGGCAGAAATAACTTAATTTTGTTGTTTCCAAAGAAAAAACAATTGGGATGACATCTTGCCCAGGCTATAGAACAATGACCAGACAGAAGACACTAAAATTAGGAAAGATTTCTCACCTTTTTCAGTGAGGATTTGAATTCATCAGCTCGTATTCAAAGCACGCTCACTTTGGTTAGGTTTTTTTTATAAAAAGAAGGAATCTTTTGCGGGCAGATTGAAGTCAGCATCTCACTAAACATTTTTTCAGCAGTGGTCTTTGCCACCATCTACTGAGAGGATGATTTTCTTTCCCAGAGAAAGCAGGACATTGCTGTTCAAACACAGCACTCTCTAAAAATGGCAGCTGCAACTCCTCACCCAGCGATGCCTTCCCCTGTTTTTGAACATGACATTTACTCATTTTCCCCTTATTTCCCCAGTGGAAAAACCTCCTGATTTCCATAATTAAAGCGTTTCAACCAGCGGATGGGAGAGAGAATTAAAAGGAGACAGAGAGAGAAAAATCCTTTGCCTTTTCATTACTTCAGATAGAGGCTCCAGGGAGACCTGAGAGCCTCTTCCAGTGCCTAAAGGGGCTCCAGGAGAGCTGGAGAGGGACTGGGCACAAGGGCCCGGAGTGACAGGACAAGGGGGAATGGCTTCACACTGCCAGAGGGCAGGGTTAGATGGGATATTGGGAAGGAATTGTTGGCTGTGAGGGTGGGGAGGCCCTGGGACAAGGTTGCCCAGAGAGGCTGTGGCTGCCCCATCCCTGGAAGTGTCCAAGGCCAGGTTGGACGGGGCTTGGAGCAACCTGGGCTAGTGGAAGGTGTCCCTGCCCATGGCAGGGGGTGGGATGAGATGATCTTTACGGTCCCTTCAAACCCAGATCATTCTATGATTCCATAATTGCCTCACATATTTGCACCTTCATGCCACGTGATCACAGCCTTCCTCCCACAGCCCATCTCCAAGCATCTATTGGCACAATGACATCAACGCACACAGCCCTCCCCTGCATCATCGTCATCTTCACAAAGCTCCCATGGTTGGACAAGATGGGGGACAACCTGCTCAGATTTATTCCTGCAGTTTGTCACACTCAGAGGGGCAAAAATGAACATGCCAGAAGTCTGGGACTTGCTCTGAGTGCATGTGGTGAAATCATCAGGTCTCAGCTCAGCACCCTGATCCCATGGGTGGCCATAAAGGACTGTTTCCTGCACGTTGCAAAACCTGTGCCACTTTGACAAAAGATGGCATTTTCTTTCCCACTGACTGATGCTGGAGAGTCCCTGGAACCCTCTGGGTCCCCAGGCTGGTGAGCTCATGATACTTTTAATAATCAGAAGTTATTTCCATGTGGCTGGGCTGACAGACAGACTGACAGGATTTACCTGCAGGGTAGAAATTGCTCTGAAACTGTAGCAGCAGCATGGAGGGACTGATGTGGAAAGCTGCTGGTTTTCACATCTCCTCTGAGTCTGTAGGGGCAGAATTGCTCCGTGCTGGTGCAGGATGAGAGGTGGGTGGAGAAACTAAGCTAGAAACAAACAGAGCATTTTTATTTTTTGTGATTTTTTCCAGGAAGCAAGACCTCTCAGCTGGGAGGGTTTGCTGGAAGGTGTTCAAAGCAATGTGATCATTTAATTTCTTTCTTTTAGTCTGCGTATTTTGGGTGCTGTAAGTCAACTGGACCAGATTTCGGCCCATTCCAGCCACGGCAGTGACAAACACCTTGGGGCTCACGGTGTCCTTTGGGGGTCTTCTGACCCACCATGGACATCTGGAGGAACAGGAGAACCCCCAGCCCCACCCACTGGGCGCTGATTTCAGACATCACAAGAAGGGGGAGCCCGTGATCTGCATCCAGGCTGGCTCATGAACACAGATGACAAGGTGCGAGGGAGATTGCCCTCTTCTCCATCCCCTTTGCCTTTGTGCCCAGTCCTGGCTGCTGGAAGCAGAAATTCTCCTTTCCCCAATTTGTTTCTCCCAATTGTCACCACTTTCAGCATGTGGGTTTCAGTGTTAATTTTATTTTTGCTTCAGTTGTGCTGTTTCCTTCTTATCCCCTGCATTCCCCAAGCTTTACGACCTGGCAGGGTGGTTGTATGCTTTGTTTATGCTGCTAAATCTAAATTACATTCCTTAACCCCATTTGTATGGAAGATTAGTAGCAAAGCAGGCTGAAGACAGGCAGTAAGTCAATCAATGAATTAACCTCCTGGTTAAATGCCATAACATGTGACAGCACAAATGCATCATGATCCTTCTTTGGTTTAGAAATGTTAATTTCAACAAGGGAGATTAGTGCAGTTTATAATGACCCAGAATGTTTACCTTAAAAAATGATGCCCCAGATGTTGGCTGGCAGGAAGGGATTCAGCCTCTGGAGTCTCAAGAATATACTTGCAACATAAAAAATATGCTCCTATGAAGGAGCCGAGACTCAAGGCTCAGCATTGATTTAAATTTATGAGCATATTCCAAAGGCAGCAGAGGGTTTGTTTAGTGCAGGCAACTGGCTGAAAACAATATTTAGCTGCTTCCCAGGGCTGAGCAGGGAGGGATGTGTGCAAAATGGTACATGTAAAGCTGTCCAAGGGGGAAAACACAGTCCTTCGTTACAAATCATAGAGAAGACAGATCGTCCCTCAGCCTTGGAGGAGCAGCTCTGGCACAGGAGATTTGCTTTGTCTCTCTCTGTGGTGTTGGGAAATCGGCTCTGGTGACAGGTGGAGTCTGGGCAGCGCTTCGGTTTTGTGTCTGGAAGGAGAGAAGCTGATCCCTGGTGGCACCTGGGTGAGCTTCTTCCTCACTGATGAGCAAAGGGCAACCCATCCATTTCTTTGCATTCTTGAGGAAGACACAGCATGTGAGAATGATCAGTGAGGATCAAAGATTTGTTGTAAATGTCCCCATTTCCCTATGGATTGGCCAGCTCTGGCAGGGAACTCTTTCTGAGGACACGTTGTTCCATAATTGTCCATCAGAGATTGTCTCATGCCACCCCCTTCGCCAGGCTCACACTGTTCGCTTTAGCTGCACATAAACTGTCTCACAGGGCCATGTAACAAGAAATCAGGCTGAGGAAAAACCTTCAGCTTGCAGTAAAACCCCTTAGGATTTTACTGTTTATTGACTGGCACAGACTTATTTCTATTTTAAAACGGATATTGTAAGTTTTTTAGGAAGGAATTCTAAAATTAAATGCTGATGGAAGCTTATATGTTCTACATACATTTTTACAGCTGAAGAGCTTTAAGATACTGTAGCTTTTCTTTAAAAATCAGAACCTTCCTTTTTGCTTTTCAGGATCTTCTTAACTACTGCTTAACCCAAATGTTTCAACTTTCCAGAAGTTCCCTATTTCTCTCCATTATGTGGCATATAAGTTTATCCATGATTAAATGCTAGGATTGAGTTCTCAAGGATTAATCTGACCATTTTTTCCCCTTTGATTTGCATTTTTAATGAATATGCATCTTTAGGATGCATATATAGATATGCATATATAGATATATATAAAAACGTATATCTTCAGGATACTTTTTAAACATCAGAAGCATTATGTGCACTTTGTTAAATACAATGACTAAAAGGTCAGATGTCTTATACTCAGTTCTTTGTATAATTCACACTGAACAACATTTACAAAGGTGGCCTTGATATTTGAGTCTATCCAGAATAGACAATTCTAGGTGGAGTTTAATAATAGCCTCACAGGTTTTCCTCCTTCACCCAGATAACTCAAGAGAAAAACAAAAAATGGAATTATAGAAGACAATGAATATAAATCTGAAAGAGAGAAACAGTAGAAATAAATTATTAATAGAACAGCCTTGATAAAAATTATATGGTCCTTTAAAACCATAAGACAGTTTTTAGAGAGATTGTTGGCTTTTAGGATGAGACTACTATTACATTTAGGTGAGACTGAATTAGTCATGCTATAAAACAGGAGATCTGTAAAAAGAGGTAATATTTTAAATGAATTCAGATCCTAATGGAGTCTTCCTGGAGGAAAAAAAATCCTTTCTGGCCACAGAAAGAGCCCTGGCTTATAGTGGGAAAATTGCCTGGAGGAGGCCAAAGCTCGAGCACAACCACTGCTGTGCATCTGCCATTGACATTCCTCAATATGCAAATAAAGGCTTCCACCCCAAACCACAGGAAACTTCATCTGGAATTGAATTAAAAGTAGAATTAAAACACTAGAGTTAGAATTTTGGAAGAAATTAAAAAATATTTAGGGGGAAACTTACAGACAGGGTGGATTGGCGTGCAAGAGTCACCTGCTAGCTAACAGGGCGGAGAAGGAAAAAGTGCAAAGTAGCACAGAAACCAAGAAAAATGTGGTGGGTGATGTTGAGGTTGTGCACAGTTAAATGTGCAGTCCCTTATTCCAGACCCACTGTGAGACTTCAAGAGGTGAAGCTTTCCTTCGCAATCCCTTTGCCTGTACTTACATTGCTGCAAAGATCATCCCAAAGTTCTGCTGGAAAACTGACCTCCACCTTTTTTGCAACTCAGAAAGCACTGACTAAAATTAGTCTTCTGCTCTGGGTGGAAATTAGGTGCTTTACTAAAAAAAAATCTGCACTCAAATTCTACTTTAAAGTGCATGTACCTGTCCTATGTATGAGAAGATTTTCAAACATCTTTAGATGCATCAGAGGCAAAATGTGGCAGAAAATACAGGAGAAAACTCCTGTATTAGATTTACACTTAGATTTCACACCTGTTGATTTAATCTAAATGAAAGCTTTCGGGAAAACAGAATGGACAATTACTCTTCTATATGTTTAAAATAATTTAAATAATTAATAACTTAATTGAGATTATTGAAATATTTTAACAACTATTTACTTCCATTACTTAAAATTAAGAAAATGAAAATCTGGCGTCCTTTTAACATCATATTTTCTTGTAGCAAACGCATCTGTAGTTAATAGAGATCAAAACCCTCACAAAATGCTTCATGGCAATCTAAAAGAGGTTTAAAGGAGCAGACAAATTAAGATCAAAAACACAGAAGAAAAAATTAAGCTCCAACTTAACAACTTCATAGTAAAGGTCTTTGCTTCTCACATGATGTTGATTATTAAGTACAAAGTGTCTGTCTTTGAAATTGGGACCATTCTCCTAAACCTGGGAAGTGTTACAGCATAAAGACCCTCTAAACTGAACTCTGCAGAGATACCCATATTATATATTACACTCTATTTTGCAAATAGACCCTGAAGAAAGAATTTCTCACTTAAAGGGAGACTAATTATATGACCTTTGCATCTTGAGGATCCATCTGGAGAATTTTAATCACTCAGACAGCATGAATGGTTCAAGTCAGCTCTACTTACAATCAATTACAATGTGTGAGCAGTTGTATCTTCAGCACAAGCCAGCAAAAACGGCACCTTGGTAGAAAAAAATGCTGTTTACATTCATGCTATAATACATCTAAAGATTTATCTTTTTCCTGATAGTAATCAGGAGAGCAGGATACCAATTCGGATCAATATATGTAGCAGCAGGGACAATGTTTGGACAAGCTGGGATTGAGAAGCAGTGCAACATGATTTCTAGTTTAAGAACAAAGAATCCTACTGACTTTTTAAAAAAATCATTTTGATGGAGACAATACGCCGTGCTCTTTTACACGGCAATCCAGTGCCATAAAATTCCCAGACGTCCTTGGTAAAATCATCCCGATACTCAGGCCAAAAGAAGCCAAAAGAGCATTAAGGAGCCAGCACTGACTAGTGCACCCTGCCAAGGAGACAAATCTACTCTTCGAGGTCACCTATGACCTGTCACCTATGATCAGGCACCTTCCAGGCTCCGAGTCACTGCCCCTTTGGACAGAGAAACATTGCCAGGTGAGAAAGGTAAAGAACCACTTGAGATGCATAAAAGAGAGGCAGTGAGTGAAGAAATCGCAGTTTGGATGGAAATAGAAAAGGAAGAAGATGGAAGACATTAGTGCAAGTGTCACAAAATGCTTGTGCTATCTCGACTCTGTGGAGGTTTTATACGCACAGTTCTCACAGTCATTAACAGTCATCAGGCTCAGGAAAAAAAGCTTTTTATGTCTTTTCATAGGCTTGCCAGCTAAAGGGACCAGTAAGATCACTTATCCCCTTTCAAAGCACAGAATAGATTAGAGATAACTTGATTATCTCTGCAACTTGCAAAGATGTTTTCAATGCAAACAAGAGACTCTCAATCTTCACATTCTTAAGCAGAACAAATGTGAAGTTTCTCATTATAAGGCATCTCTTCTAGGCTTTGAATTATGTATTACTTTTTAAAAGTTCTGCTTCATTTCCTTTTCTTTGTAGAACTTACATTTTGCTACAGAACATCTTACTCCCAGTTCCCATTAAAGTTAGGGCATCAGGCTACTATTGAAGATCCTGGCTTAAGAGTTTACGGGTTTCACCAGTGATTGTTACATTTCTCTTCAATCATCTTCATCTTCTGACACCTCACATTTGATAACATCCAGCTGCCTCAGCCACGTGGTCTGAAATTCACTGAATTTTGACTGCTAGGCTTATTAAAAGGTATAACAGGTATTGTTACGGCTACTGCTTAACAATAGGTTATTATGGGGTTTTGATGCCATTGCTCTGTCAGTAATTTTATTTCTTATTAAAACACTCTAAGTGATGTGTAGAAGGCAAAGAGCCTTTTACACTACCGGTAATGCAAAGTAGCTGCATTCTTTTGTTCTGGAGCAGTTCAGTAAATTTCCCTAAAATGGTAACTGAGCTTCCTCATATTTATAAAGCTGGATAGATTTTACTGCTCATTATCATAGAAGGAAATACTGACTCAGTACTGGCTCACAGATAAGAAAAGGTCACAAAAGGACTATTCAAGTCATTGGCATTATTGGGATCTTCAGACATAGAAACTCTGTCATTGCTTTTGCACTAATGATGAATATCAGTTTTAAGCAGCACAAGACAGGCAGGGCTGTATCTCCAGACCCAATCAATTGCATATTGCAATATGAAATTGAGCTCAGCTCAGAAATGACAATTATCTCACCTTCCAGGCATGGCACATCCTTAAACCTGGGCTCATGTGATCCCTTTGCTTCCCAGAGGAAACTAGGACCAAAGGGAATGTATTTCATGATTCCTCTTGGACCACGGGGCACGAATAAAAAGAATAGGTCATCCCTGAGCTCTTAGTAAAAGACTTTTTATGTATACATCATATTACCAGCTGATTTTGCAAGGAGTCCTTTGTTATTTTTTTAAATATTAGTTCAGCCTCAAGAAAAAAAAAAATTGGAGATTTTATCATCATTATTTCAGGACTTAATTTTCATACCAATATCTGGAGCTGATCAAAACCTTTTCCCTTAATTATAACTCCATGCCAAGATATTTCATCACCCTGTAGATAAACTGACACAGAGCCAAAATGTCTCTACCTTTGCATGACTCCTGTTTTCTGGTTTTCTGAGGAAGCAGGACACCAAGCGACACAGATACCTAGAGATGATCTCTGGAAATTAATGCGGAGGTAATCTAAATGATTGTTTCTTCACCTGGCCATTGCCCCTTTTGCTGGAAGAACTTTCTGTAGCACATTAAAAGGCCTTTGCCAGCTCTGCTACAATGATGACAATCTGTAGTGGCCGTGGAGCAAGTACATCTCGGCCCCTGTGGAGTCTGCGGGATGGAAGTCTCTGGGATTACCTGATTCCAGGTATCTGCATAAATATGGAGACACCAGCAGCAAAAATTGGGAGGGTTGTTCCCTAGAGCAGTGCATCAAACCTATTCAAATCCCAGAAGATGAGCACATCCCCTTATTGAGCCAGCAACTTTGATTTGATCCACTTCCGCATCCAAACCTATGAGCAGAAATTCTTGTTAGGGGTTTAGGGATATCCATAGTAGGAGCAAAAATAGTAACACATTGCTGATGTCAAATACATTATGATTTTATTTCCCTAGATAGATTCTGCTATTTGATGGTGATAGACATGAGTGAAGCCAGTAGGTGGTTAAAAGCAGAATTTAGGGGCTAAACATCACCCAGGCCTTATGCCCCTGTTGCTGATCTACCCTGTGCTGGTAGAGCTGGGGGCCTTATAGAATTTTTAGGTCTATATTGCTATATAGAGGAAAATGAAATAATTTTCTTTTGTGACAGCTGCAGAAAATGCTTAGATGCACCCTTTAATTTCCCTCATCAATCAGTTCAGATTGTTTTTAAATGGGGATCACGGGGGAGCCATATGCTTAGAGATATTTTAGTACTTTGTTCAGTGGAACAGAACTGAACTTGCTCCTTTGTAGGTTAATTTTTCACTGTAATTCTGTATTCTGATTGAATTTCCCAGCAGTTGGTGGTCCATTACATTGTACAAGGGCCATTTCAGTGAACTCCAAAATAATATGGCAGAACGGCTCTTCTCTCTTTGCTTTAATTGCTTCAAACCTCTCCAAAATGGGAGCCACGGCACAAAGGTTTTGCAGGGAGCAGTGACAAGGGCAGCTGATCAGATCAAAGCAGAAGATTGTTGTGAGATACTGTATTCGTTATTTGAAGAAAGTCTTTCCTTTGTCAGAAGACTAATAAACGTGGCTTGATCTGCCTTTTGCTCTCAAAGGGAGAATGGGTCCTTCTCACCCCTCTGAGCACTCAACAAAGTCTGTGAGCTCCCCCCTACCTTTCCCTTTAATCTGTAAAGCCTCCTCTTCAAGCTCTGCAGTATTAACAATTTGAAGAGGATCATAGATGTAGGTCCTGCCTCAGATCCCTCTGAGTGTGAAAAGCTGCTGTTGCCGAAAGAAGCAGTTAGCTCTGAAAAGTTGCTGCCACTGAAATGCCCACAGTTGTTAAGAGAGATAAATACTCACAAATGTCTTTTTTTTTTCCCCCCAGTCTTTTATTGCTTAGGAAGGAGGCCTTGGGTCAAGTAAGATTAGATATAAGGCTTAAAATTAGATATAAGGATGAAGTTTTTTACAATGAAGGTGGTGAGGCCCTGGCACAGGTTGCCCGGAGAAGCTGTGGCTGCTCTACCCCTGGAAATGTTCAAGTTCAGGTTGAATAGGCCTTGGAGCAACCAGGTCTGGTGGGAGATGTCCCTGCCCTTGGCAGAGGGGTTGTAACTAGATGATCATTATGGTTCCTTCCAATCCAAACCATTCTGTGGTTCTCTAAACTTGTTCATTTTGGGGATGTGCAGTTGGCCCTGAGGGCTAAAAGGTGACATTGCCTCGAAGGGAGAGGAGAATGAGCAGTTTTCAAGGCTAGTGGAATTGCTGGCACTGGGCACTGCATAAATACAGCCCACTGCTTCCTTCTAGGGCGTGTAAACCAGGACTGAATCCATTCTGAGTAAGAGACAATAAGTTACAAACTGCTGTACCTTGAAGGAAAATAAGGCTTTTGCTAAAGGCATGTGCTCTCTGCAGCCTCCAGTAACAGCTCTCAGCATGGGAGATATTTTATATAACAACATCTGGCTACATGGTGCAAACAAACCAACAATTTACACAAGGGCATGTGAAAAGGTTTGACATATGGTATTTATTTATGAAATTCAAAGAGCTGCCTGCATTCAGTTTACATTCAAATATTCCCCAGGTCCCACGAAGAGACCCCATGTATAGGCTGTACAATAATCAAATCATTTGGCTGTATTCACTCGTGATGCTGCGCTGTGGCAACCACTAATTGGCATATTCAGATTAAACAGCCTGGCACCACAATTTCCACACAGAACAGAAAGATACAGCAATGTTTTCTACAATAAATATCAGCAACAAATTCAGAACTGAGGAAAAATTATTGCTTTTCATAGGCAAGGATTATACACCAAATAAACGCTCCTTAATTTATTGTAGGAAACATCCTGACATGGCATTAAGCACCAAACATTAATACCAGGTTTTAATCTGAAAGTCTCCCTCTAAGTAAGACTGGTTTTTGTTGTTTAGATGGAACACACATCACACTGATGCCAGTCATTTTGTTGAGGCCATGATGAACTCAAATACAACAAGACTAGAAACTTTGTGCACCTGTATTGCACATCTACTCATTTCTGTTCTTCCAGGACCCAAAGCCTAGGGTTGTCCAGCCCTGGCACAGCTGCCCAGGGCAGGGGTAGAATCCCCATTCCTGGAGGGATTTAAAAGCCCTGTGGATGTGGCACTTGGGGACATGGGTTAGTGGTGGCCTTGGCAGTGCTGGGGGATGGTTGGACTTGATTATCTTAAAGGGCTTTTCCAAACTAAATGATTCTGTGATTCCGTGAAGTGGCCTCAGGGATGAAAGATGCATGACAAGGTAATTTTGCTGTCACTAAATTACAGATCCATAATGTCCACTTCATAACCCTCTGGGGAAAACGTATAATTTTCCAGTGAGCAAGAACCCTAAGTTAGCTGATTTCAACCACTTTACCCTGATTTCATTCCAAATTCTAAATTCAACCCTCAAATAGTATTTCCAAATACTTCATAAATGTATGAGGCCGGTGAACTTGCATAACTAAAACTCAACAAAATGTAAAATTTCTGTGAACAACATTTGCATCAAAACAAATTTTCAGAATACCACCATATAAAATGTAAGAATTAAAATCATGTTAACCCCTCATCCTCAGCTCATAAAATTTTTCGTAAGAGGAATGAGAAGCTGTAAATTTGGGATGGATCGTTACGGATATCCATTTTGATCTACTACTCAATACCGGTTTGAAGGCGAGTTTCATTAGGTTATTTCTACACTAAAATTTACTTTAAAAGAAATTCTCGCTCCTCTATCACATCTGTCACCAGTTAAGCTGTTCCAATAAAGTTTAACCTTGCTGTTAAAAATTTGCAGCTCATTTCTGTTCTGCTTTTAATTTGTTCTATCAGTTGGTTTCAGCTACTAGATAATTCCATCATTTGCTGAACCAAAAGAGCCCTCTGCTGTTGGAAATCTACTTCCACCCAGGGGACTTCTAACCCCCAGTGAAGTGTCCAGCTGCATAGTGCGGAAAAACAGGTTTTTTACTTTTTGGAAGGCAGAATTTCTTATGCTGGCAACCTTTTTGTAGCTGTGTTCTGAAACACTGCTAAAATTGCCAAGATGTGTGTGGGTTGGCATTGCAAACACTGGCATTTCAATTGTGGTGGAATTCAAAAATACTTTCTCCCCTGTCTCCCTTCCTCAAATTTTTCTGAGTCTCAGATTTCACCTTGAACTAGTTATTCTTCAAAACAATTCTGAGAAAAATGACTCGAGATGATGCCTTTAGTGTGAAGCAGGCAGCCACAAAATGTGGATGTGACACTGCTCACCCTTACAGAGTGAATCTCATTTTGGACTGTATGTCACAGCATAACAACTTCGTTCAGAGCAGAAGAAAGACATGAAGTTTGAAAAAATGTAAGATGTGCCTCCAAATGCCCCCAAAGCCAGCAACAGTCCAAAGGCCGAAGCTTTCCAATTTATTTGCGTGGCTCTCATAAAAATATGCCTCTCATTAAAAGTGTGGGAATGGACCTTTAACAAAAGCTCTGGTCCTGCAAAGTGAAAGCAATTTGCTGGTTGAAACTGCAGGTTTATGTTCTTTGAATGTTAACTATGAGAGTTATTTCTATTCTGGCTGCTGATGGCTGGACCTGTACCCCCCCGAGCTTTCCATTGCATTGCCCAGCTGAACATTGTCCTGCTTCCAGGGGCTGAACTGTGCAGAGAAATCCAGGGTGAAGCAACAAGGACCCTTTTTGACAGGCACAAGGAGTGTCCCTCTGCCCACCACAAGCAATAAGGGGCACCTCGAGGAAGAGAAAGAAGTGGACAGGTCAAGCTGGCTGCAGACACATCATTAAGCACAGTCTTTCTTGGACAGTAAATTCACTTAGTGGAAGCCAGGGCTGGGTCATCTATTCCAGCAAATCAAGAAAAACAAAATAAAATACTGATTTTTCCCTGCACCAGATTTACAGCAATTTATACCACATGTGCTTCAGTCTGGTACGATCAGTTCAAACCAGCGTAGCCGTGGTAGCAATGCTGAGTCTCAGCATGAGCCATCCTGGAGGCTGGATAAATGAACGTGGATGCTTTCATTATTAATTATAATGGGCATTTACGTACAGCCTCATTTACAGGGATCCATCACATCTGGGATAATTTCAAGGAAATATTCAGGAAGCTGAAAGCAAACAAGCCCCCTCAAGCCATACAGGCTGACCCTGGTTTGGTTGCTGGGGCACTGCAGAAATCTCCGTGGATCCCACTTTAGAGGTGCCTCCTGCATTAATTGATGCCCAGTTGATCTGAGCAGTGACCCGGTCATAGGATCTCCCTCACCTTCTCCCGATGTTCATAGCAGACTCCAAAATTATAATCTATCGGCCCAAATGTTCACAGCATGTTCACTGTACACACATAATTAATTCTATTAGTGCTCTGGATGTGGCTATCAAATTGCGGTTTGGTTCTCTAATTAGCCTGCTTTGTTAATTAATTAGGCTTTTCTATCCATACTGTGACAATGTTTTCTTTAATAATTTTTGTTCCAGTTGGCCTGGCTTGTTGGATTTTGACAGACAATATGGAGGCTGCAGAGATTTAAAACTATTTCTGATTTCCTTTCTCATATTTTTAATTTTACGAAATACAGATTATTGATCTCTGAGCAAGGGATATTCCACAGCTTGAACTGACTTGTTAACAGACAATACAGAATTTATGTGGGGAGATACATCATAAGTAGCTCAGTCACCACAAAACAGTATTAATTTTAAATTTTATTGCAATGGGTTATTATGTAGTTTGTATTATAGTTACAGTTCTGGCTTTGAGACAGGTGTTTAGCCTGATACTGGAATGCAGCTACTTCTGCCTACACATGGCTCTGCACAATCGTTCCCACAGACTTTAAGGAAAATCAGAATCAGTGGCATTAATGTACCTGGGGGGCTCCCAGCCACCCATGTCCGTGTGGTGAAGCCCCAGGGAGCAGGGGTACAGGGAGCAGGGCTGTACACGATAACAGACAAATAGAAAAGGGAAGGGAAAAAAAGAAAAAAAAAGGAAAAAGTATATCAGAGCATGAGGGAAACAATGGAAACCTGGTGTTTAGCAACACAAACCCTGCACTGCCACCATTAATTACTGTTGAACCAGGCAGGAAGAGTGAAGTGGTCTGAAACAACCGCAAGGGACTGTGCACAGCACATCTGCCCCCAGGCACCTGCCGAGGTCCTGGTGAGAGCCTGACCCGGTGATGTACAGACAGCACCCCCTGGAAACCATCCAAGCAGACAGGGATTCACACTCCTGCAGCTCTTCTCACATGGAGGTGGCTCAGAAGCTGGTCTCTGGGCCGATTCACTGCCTCTCGGGGGGGATGCAGTAACATTTTCTGGGCATCTTCTAAAAATCCTATTTACAGTTTAAATTAATCCATCATCTCTGGGCTTGTCACAGGATACGTGCTGGGGGGATCTGGGGACTCAGACATGTCTGGACAGGAGGGATGGCTTTTAGAATTAGTATCAGTACAATCAAAAAGAAAGAACCCCCCTGGGACAGCGTTTACTGGTACAGAGAGGGACACTCACACCCTCCTACTAGTTTGGATCGTAATTTGTATTAAGCTCCTTTGCATATTACACTTAAAGTTGGCTTGGCTGTTGCTGCTGTTTATTTGGTATTATGATCTGCATTTATTCAGAGATGAAACAGGAGCAATTTGAGCTAATCTGTTCTGACTGCTATCATGCAAATAGAAATGTTAATCATTAACTACCCAGAGCCCTGCAAAAAGAAGAGTTAATTAATCGTAGGCACACACACGCATCACCCTGGTGTTAAGAAAAAGCTGCCTGATGATATCATCCTTCGAGAATGTCAACAGACATTTTTAAGAGTTTCTGCTGCTTTTGTCCAAGGTATTCAGCTCCCCTGAGCTTCTGCAAAGGGAGTTAAATAACCAATTATAACAATTTTTACCATCCAGATCATGAGCCTATTCTTCAGAATTAGCCTGAATTAATGATAAGCGCGGAGAGAGGAGAAGTTACGCATCATTACCAGCTGCCTTTTTTTCTGGACAAAACCACATCCCTGACCTCATTTTCAAACCCTCATTAGCAGCATTTGCAAAGGAGGTCAGCCTGCTCCGCGCCCACCGGCAGAGCTCTCCCTGAACACCTCTTCCTGATGCTGAGCTTCCTGATGACATCCCAAATGACAATGATTCATGGCCAGCACCACGAGCACACAGCCAGCTAGGAGAAGCCCACAAGTGTGGTCCTCTTGAGATACAGGAACTGTGAAGCTTTCGGGAAAGTAATATTTTGAGTAAAACTCAAAAAAACGCATGCCAAATTTCTCCATTAGGGAAACATTTTTGCCTGATCTGTTTTGAAAATTATCTTTTTATGTGACTCAACTATTAATATAACAGGCATTTTAGCTGTTCTTTTCTTTTTTCTTTTTTCCCTTTTGTGGCAAAGGCACGATTATGCTTTATCACCACTTCAGCCAGGCAATTTGCAGAGATGAGACCTCAAGAGCTGTATTAGCAGGAGAGAGACTCTTACAACCCCTTTTGTAAACAAGAGGCCTGTAAAACTGGTGGGTAGTTTACAAGTCGTAGGTTCTCCAAGAATTTAGAAAACAGAGTGGAAGCAAGTGACACTATTGGAAGATCCCAAAATTCTTCCCGCCTTCTCCTTGTCAGGATGGTGAAGCACCAGTTACAATCAACTTATTAATTATTATTCCTCATATCAATTAAGAAAAAGCCACAAAACCCAAACACAGTCAATCTGGTAATATTGAATCTGTGTTCAATATACAAATGCACATGAAAGTACAAGTGAATAATGCTAATAGCTCTGACCAGCTGCATAAAAATGCACTTTTTCCAAGGAGAATAAATGTAGAAAGTGAGTTGCAGAAAGTTTAAGCGACATGGTCAGGTTCACAAAGCAAGTCAGTGCCAAAGTTCAGAAAAACACTCAGCTCTGCTATTCCTCAGCTTTCTGTGGTTGTGGTCGGACCATGTGTTGTTGCTTGTGCAAAGAAGGGAAAATATGCAAGGAGCCCTTCTGTGCCTCAGGAAAATGGAGGAATGTGTGGAAAAAGAAAAGTTTTCCTCTCTCTTGAGTCCTAAGTCTGATTTTTAAGGAGTGCAGTTTATCTGTTTAAAGATGAACATGCATTTCTGGTTCTCCAGAATTAATAGTTTTTGATAGTTTATTTATAGAAGCACAATCACTGTCCACTCTGAAGAGACCATGATCACAACTGTGCCTTTTAAACCTTTCTTTATAGTAACAGATATTTTATTTTCTGACAAGGAAATGAAAGAGACCGACAGAGCAAGCATAAATGTCTGTCTGCAAAGGCAACGTTGTCTCCATAGATTTCTGTTCGAGCTGATAACAAACCCCTCTGGTTTTATTCTCTTTTATTAACAAACCAGCTATTGGAAACACTTGAGGCGCTGAGAACACCAACACTGTAATAAATGGGGTAAGGAGCCACGTGAAATGATGGCACAGGCAGGAAGGACCAAGCTACAAAATAACCGGGTTTTCTGCAAGGGAACTGAGACAGAAATTCAGGGAATCATTAATTGATGTGGCCTGAAGAAAGTCCTTTTGGGGCTGCTGGAGCCCGGAGCTGGCTGCACGCCTTGGCACCGCAGGGCAGGGCTGCAGCGCCGGCCACGGGCTCCCGGCACCGCTGACACGCACAGGCAGGGCTCTGTAAACACCATCTCATTAGAGCTTTTGGAAAAAGAAAACTTGCTGTAGATTAGAGCTGGGAGGGATGTTTGCAGCCAGCAGACCTCGCATTCCCGGCAGGTCACAGGAGGGATGGGGTTGGGGTTTGGCACCCGAACCCTGGCACAGGGTTCCCCTCTCTGCGCTCGCTGTGGCAGGTGAGCGATGGCAATGCTGCTCCTGCAGCACTGAGTATGGAAATACTAAAGAGCAGGAGCAAGTATTTAAATTCTAGAGAGTTTAAATCAATGACAGCATGCACCCGCTTCCAATAATCTTAGAAATTGCAAGGATTTTTTTTTTCCCAGATTAATGTTTATCTGTGGAATTTGGCTGTCTGTCTGGAATTTACTGTGTCTTACTTTGCCTTTCTCTCGCCTACTGGCTTGTTTTAAGCTTCTGGTGTTTTCCAGGGTATTTTAAACATTGCCTTTTAAGTGTTTTTCTCTTTTGTGACACTCTTAGACAAGTAGACAGGAGGAATTTACACATGATTGGGCGAAATAACAAGAAACAAATATTTTCCATTGCAATTACAAGGTTGGTCTCCTTCTATAAATTATTTATGGAAAAATACACTTAATACCATTACCAAGATTTTCCAAGATAAAGGAAGATGAAGCTAAAGCTGCTGCACTGAAATCCATTAGTCTGGTATGTGTGATGGATCACGGTCAGAAGGGAACCTTGTAGAAAATAGCTGTAACTGATCCTCCAACTGACCTGAACTTTTGAAGCTAATTTTCCACTACACCAAGGTGTAGATACTTCTGGTACAGCAGAAGAAAGCTTTCTAGGGCACGTCACATCCTTCCTCCCTCAGGTTGCTTGGGCACAGTTCACCACGCAGCCCTGGATCCAGCAGATCTTTGTGGGTTTGGGGAAGCTCACGACATGTAGCATTTCACACAGGAAAATATAACACTGCAAAACCCCTCAGTTTGTCTGAGTGGATTAGTGAGCGTCCGAAGAAGTGACACTGACCTGCAGTGAATTGCCGAGACATGTGAGAACCAAAATAATTGCAACTTTGCAATTAAGGAAAGATGTAGCCGACAGCTCTGCTCATTTTAAAAATCTAGGGGTGATGATCTGCTGCCAAGGACTGGATCCATATTAATTCATGAGACCAATCACAGTGTACCCTCACAGCTGTCAAAAAGCCCAGAAATTCTTAGCTGCAACCTGAATTCCACATCTGGCAAGTCTATTGGTAGGACAGGTATTGTGAGGGAGGCTTCCTGCTTCCTTTGCACTTAAGGTGAATATATGTGATTTAAATCAAGCGTGCCTACAAAGCTCCATCCTGTCTGGTGACACGTCTGGGAGCTCACTCGGGAAGAGCTTTCAGCAGTCTGCCCTCCTGCCCTGCCTGTCAGCCTTGTGAGGGGTGTGGAAGTCACACACCAGGGATGGCGGTGCAGTACTTAAAGAGGCTTATAAAAAAGACAAAAAAGTGACTTTTTACAAGGACAGATAATCATAGGGCAAAGGGGAACAGTTTTAAACTAAAAGAGGAGAGATTTAGATTAGATCTTAGGAAGAGATTCTTTGCTCAGGGGGCGATGGTGCAAGTTGCCCAGAGAAGCTGTGGCTGCCCCATCCCTGGAAGTGTCCAAGGCCAGGTTGGATGGGATTTGGAGCAACCTGGGCTAGTGGAAGGCGCCCTTGCCAATGGCAGAGGATGGAATGAGATGAGCTTTAAGGTCCCTTCCAAACCAAGCCTTTCTAAGATTCTTCTCTAATGACTTCTAAAGATCTTTCTCCAGGCTTCTATAATGAGCAGCCTATGGCTGCTCATCACACTGAGGTCAGTTTTTCTTGATATCTCCTGCTCCCTTGTCCTAACTGAGTACATTTAGCTCTCTCCCACATCCCCAAGTTGCCCTTTTTGCAAGAGAATTCCTGTGCTTGGGTTGGTCTGAAGCTATGTGTACGCTGAGAAACCAGCAAGCTAAACAGAACAGAAAATCATTAAATTCACCAGTGCAGTTTTCCATCCCTGGGGTTACTAACTTGGCTATGTTTTTACTATTCAGCCAATTTTCACACCATACAAAGGGAATTTATTTGCCATTTTGATTTTTCCATTCAGTTCAAATGAAATCCATCAGGAATTCCAGCATCATTAGTGATGAGGGCACTGCAGACAGACAGACATCTGGGAAAACGAGCGGACAGACAGCTTGGTGACAGGGCGACACAATGGGACAGGCATTTCCAAGGAACCTACTAAATAAATTATCTTCCATGGGACTTGAGGGACTAAGGATGGAAAAATGATGCTTCTGTAACAGTTTGAATTTGTTAGAGATGATCCAGATGTATAGGAAGAGTGTGACAATTGTGATAAAACCAGTGTTCAAATGACTGTTCGCAAGTGACTTCTACTATTTATAAAAAATTGTGACCTCATATGACTGTAATCTCATTTAAAATACATGTAAAGTACCCTTAAAACCTAAAGCTGTCACTGAACATTAAATAATCAAAATATGTGAGTACATGATGGGGTTCTCTGGAGAGAGAGGAGCTACATTTTTATTTTTCCTTATTTGCTGGCAAAGAGGCCTTGGGTAACATTCCCTGCAAATGATCTGGAGCCTCTCGTGAGTTTCTGTCTGAAGTGAATAAAATACAGATGATGAATGCATTTGAAAATGCATGTTTATATTCAGAAAACACATCCTATTTAATGTAGCTTCGAACCACCTGTGAAACGAGATGGGAAAGATAATTATGGTACAGTGCTGGCCTACATAAATATCAGGCTGACCTCAAGGCTCATGTCTGCAGATGTCCCATTCCCCAGGTTTGCAGCCTTGCAGGAGCTCTGCTGATCTCATTCCAAAACCTCGGCAAATCTTCTGAAGCCTTCCACGAAATGGAGCCCCGAGCCTGTGGTCACTGAGAAACGGAGAGAGGAGATAAAGCAGAATACAATCACGAGTGTGGAGGCAGGTCCTGGGAGCAATATTTGTGTTGAAGGCTGGGAAAGTGACCCTGAAGGATCAGGGAGCCTCCTTGACTTTATAAGGCCTCACCATCCGGAGAAGCACCTTGATCCTTGCTCAGCTAGCCCTGGACTCAGCCTCTCCCCTGACACACTATGATCAGTGTCATACTAGATTAAGAAAAGGAAGCCCATCCCAAGGCAAATGTGCAGGGACCACGGGAAGGAGAGAAAGAGAAGGTCATAAGCAATAACAGCATCCTTAAAAATGCCAGGAAAACTTTGAAATTGCTTCAGGCCAGGGTTTGTTTTTTTTTTAATCAATCCGGTGATGGCAATAAAAAAGAAATAAGAAACTCCCTTTTCTGGATGCTGTTCAAAGAAGACAGCAGCTCTTCTTCCTCTTAGTCACAAGTGATTTCCTTTCAAAAATATATCATCACTACTGTCATTGTCATTATTTCTGAGATAAGCCACTTCAGTCCTGATGGATGCCTCTGGAAATCACTCGCTACTCTGCTGACAAGCTTATCTGGCCTCAAGTGAAGCCGAGGTGTTTTACTTGGACCATGTTTGCCACAAGCAGTAGTAGGCAAACAAACCCATATCTGAGCTGCACTCTGGGGTGTATTTGGCTAAATGCCAGTGTTTCCAAAATCCAACTCAGTAACCCAAACGATAATGATACTCTTGAGGGTCTAACTCTGCTGGAGTCAATAATATCTCTAACAGCGTTGATCCCAGTAACGAGTGGGATATACAACCACACCATGAGAAACACACTCTGTCTTAGAGATCTTTGAGTTTAAACATACAGAGGATGTTAAAAAGGGGGATGCTAATGTCCCAAAGATCCCTTTCTACCTAAGCTTTTCTATGATTTTTGGAAATAAATACCTAAGATAGATTTTAAAATGCGAAGTAATCTTCAGTATCCTGCTTTTTTTGGCAGAACTAGTGCCAAGTCCCACGTGGAAAAATATATTAGTGCCTTTCAAACAGTGGAACTTTATAAGTTATGTTTTGCCACCTCTTAGTAAGCATCTGCTTGGCCTTAAAGCTTCTCTGTGCCTTTAAATCCTATCACTTCACCTCAGATAGCTGTGTCCAAACATGCTGGCACAAGCCCTTTTTTAATGGCTATAAGTCAAGTTCAAACAAGTTTCTTACACAGCTGTGAAATTATATTGGCATATCTGGTAGTGTAAGTCTGACATGAATCTTTTGTATGACAAGTGAAAACTCATTTCATTGCTTTCCTTTCCCTTTAATTCTTGCATTTTCACTGTTTTCATAAATGAATGCAGTGTGAAAGGTACTTCCAGCATATTGACAAAAATATGTGATTATGAAGATAAACAAACTCAGATCTCCCCACCTTCAAACATTAGCTAAAAACTGCACTAAATTAAATTGAACCTGTTTGGATTTGGACTTAAGTTATGCAGAGACATTGCTATCATACGAAAATATCACATTAAGTATTTATTCACCCAAATGAATCCCAGCCATGAATACTGCTTGTATCTGAAAGGAACAATTCCTTCCTGTTCTCCATTTAAAACACAATCCTTAAATATAGAAATTTTAGGGACTACTGTTTGATGATGTTGCCTTTGCCAGCTCTATCACATTTAGCATGACAAAGATTACTCCATTTATGTTACCATCTTCTGTCCCCAACGGAGTTTCATCCATGACTTCTCAGGCTAAGCTCAGGCTGTGGATATTGAAGAAGTCCCATGAAAAAAACGACCTTTAAGTTGGTTTCAGACAAACCCCGCGCCGCATTTCCCTGCTGCTGCCTGGGATGTGTTAAACATGCTGCTCACACTCTGCATGGCACGTGTACAGCAATTTTAGTCCAGGAAATACCAGACTGAAATGTGAGAGTCATTACTTTTTGAAATTCAAATGTTGGCAGGTAGGTGATGTCCATGGGAATTTGCTGGAAGTGGCTGTTTTCATACAGGAAACCCAAAAAAGGCCGTTCCAGACACGCGTCACCCACAGTCCTGGCTGAGTGCACAGCAGGGGCATTTCATCCCATTTTCTCCAACTATTCCACATAACTACTGTCCCCCAGTCATCCCTGTTGTCTTAATGCTGTCTCGGTTTCACAGTTAAAATAAAATGCACATTAAATTTGCCCGTTTGTAAACAATGCAAAGAAATCTGAACCGTTGACCAATGCAGACCTACGGTCCTTCCAATGCTGATGAGGCACCAAAACTAAATAGTATTAGAAAAAATAATATTAGTTCTCTTTTTGTACTGCTAGCATTACAGAATTTTTAATCACAAGGCAGCCTCTCAAGTCCCTTTCCTAGTGATAATCCTGCTGGCTTTGGTCCAGCAGTGGCTGCCAAATGCCAGGGCAATGTGTTGTCAACATAAAATCTACAGTCATTCTGGGGCATGAAGAAATGTAGTTCCCATCACAAAAAGAAAAAGAAAATCCAAAAACCCAAACTATTACGTTCTTTGCAAAAATGTCAGAAATGCTTCTTGGCTTTGTTTATGTCACAAGTTAACTTTGTCTTTCTTGAAATGCTGTTTCTTCTCATGTGTTCAGCACAGAAGGAAAAAGTAAAGACAACTCTGGCAAGTACACATAGAGAATTTTCACTTCTCCAGCAGAAATGGACTGACGTGGATGGATCTGGTCTAAATATCCCCAAGTAATAATGATGCTGGGTACAGTCTCTGCTTGACATCCAAAGCATTTCTGACATGAACTGAGCCATCGCTTTGAGGTGCTCAAAACACGAACATCCCACAGTTCCCCTTCCGGCTAAGAAAAGGGTTCATACAGTGGAAGTGTTATCATAGCACAGGGAAGTATGAGAGAACAAGGAACTTTTGTTTCCATGGCAATCCGAGCTCCGTCTTCAGACACAAGCACAAAGGCAATATGCTGAATGATTATCTGAAGGTCATGTTGTTCTTAGGAGAAAAGTTAGGGAGAATGCACCGGGTTCATTTCCCCAGTTGGGACGCACACTGCATTTCTAAGCAGTTAAAGTAAACAACTGATGAAGGAAATAATTGCCTTCATTAATGCCATCAGTTTATTTTAAAGTCTGTTTGCCCAAAGGAAACAGCAGCCTGCTCATGAGGATAATTCACATTTTGTACCATTATTTCATATGCTCAGAGACAAATATTAAGAGTCCACGTATATTTGGCATTCCTCACCTGGTAAAATATATTCCCTTTAAAGTTCAATGTATCTTAAAACTGAATAAAACATCTCCATGTGAGAGTTTGTTTATGTTTCCAGTCATTTTTGTGCTAAGAACCACTCTTTCAAGGATCTGCCTTATGAACAAGTGCAAATGGGCTTTTAAATGCCAAGATACCCCAGGGAGGGGTACACAGGTAAGCAGAACTTTAGCACCTGTCTCTGTTACATATGTAAGAAATGGGCATCAAAGAGACATATAAATGTTCAATTCAGTTTACTTTGTATTTCCCAATGTCAGTTTTGGGTTTCCATTTCCTCTGAGCTGGTTTGACCTTGTTGGCAGCAGGAGTAAAACGCTTTCTGTGGAAAAGAAAATTACTCTAAAAAGTGTAATTCTATTTTCTTGCTCTGTTCTGTGCTTCCTGATTTAGTAGAGATCTGAAGTACAAAGGAACAGAAACTTCACTGGTGTTCGGAAGGAAAGTTATTTTTAGAGTCATTTTGTTGCCAAAGCATACAGAAACCTTATGTGCTACCTCAGAAAGTTGCTGTGGAATGGCAAGGGAACAGAGATGCCTATTTCTTTGTCTTTTCTTTCCAACCACGAAGCTTTACTCTAATAAAAAAAAGGATGCACATATTCCAAAGAGAAGTTGCAGGAGTCACAAAGTTTGTTTGAAGTTGAATTAAATGTAAACCTGTGATCGCTGACTGTGTTGTATAAATACAAATTAAGGTCTTGAACAAATTAAAGTGCTTACACATACAACACTATCTCTCTTAAGTGAAAACGCGCTCCTGGAAAAGATCTCTAAAATCATTGAGTCCAGGCATTCACCCAGCACTGCCAAGCCCATGACTAAACCATGTCTCCAAGTGTCACATCTACAGGGTTTTTAAATCCCTCCAAGGCTGGTGACACCACCACTGCTCTGGGCAGCCTGTTCCAATGCCTGACCACCCTTTCCATGAAGAAATTTCCCCTAATATCCAATCTAAATCCTGCCCGGGAGGGAGGTTGCAAGGGGCAAAGAAAAGCTGGGAGTGCCTCTTTTTTCTGGGGTGTTGTGAAATTGGCTCAAAATACGCGGCCTGAGAAATGTTAACCCAGCTGAGGGGATAAACCATCACCTTTCAAATAAATCCTTCTTGGGAACAGAGGGGTAAAACACTGCTTGTTTGCAGATTACAGCATGTTGTGTTTCACTTCAGCAGGACAAAGATTTAAAGCAAAGTGTAGAATGACTTATACACTATCACTGGCATCAGTTCAGGAGGGGAGGAGGAGGCTAGTTCCAGTTGCTCTACAAAAATACGAGTTTGCTTTATCTCCTTCCTCATCAACTGCAAGTTTTTACAAGCTATTGTGATACTTCACAGGCAAAAGGAACAGCCCCCAGGCCCAAAACATCTGAGCCTTCAGCGAACTTAATGCTCCTGTGCCACTCCAAGAAGAGAAAACATCTCCTTTCCTCAAGTTGTATCCTTCTAGGATGTTGACAGATTAAAAAAAAAAAAAAAATAGTAAAAACACCTCACGGTCAAGTAAAAAACACTGCTTGGTGTTCTGCAAAGTTCTTGCCTCTGGAAGTGAAGCTGTGCAGGAAAATCTGCCTGTCCTTGAGGGCCTGGCAGTGTCCTGGTGGGCACACACCCACGGCTCACAGAAAATCGCTCCCCAAGCTTCCCTTTCGGCTCAGGTGTCCCTCGAGGCACATCTGGACACGGCTTCACCTGTTTCCAGCAATATGGAAACCCCACGTGGTGGCTTTCACCTCAGATCACGTGGTGAGGAGACCCTTGCAGGGACTTTGAGGTGAATGCAACACATAGAAACTTCATGGAGATGTTCAACGCTTCGATGCATTTGCTTGTAATCTGTCAGCAAATTCAGAAATTATTAAGGGAGAGATGAAAGAATGAGATGAAACATCACGGTACACAATTTGGCCCCTAATTTTGCGACCAACACCTCACTTAAACAATATGAACATACAGCAGTGAGTTGTTGGATTCATAGAATCACAGAATTGTTAAGGTGGGAAAAGACCTCAAAGGTCATTGAGTCCAACTGTTCCCCAGCACTGCCAAGACCACTAAATCATGTCCCCAGGTGCCACATCTACAGGTCTTTTTAATTCCTCCAGGAATGAGGACTCCACTGCTGCCCTGGGCAGCTGTGCCAGTGCTGGAATACCCTTCTGGTGAAGAAATGTTTCCCAAACTCCAACCTAAAGTCTCCTGGCACGACTCAAGGCCATTTCCTCTCCCCTGTCACTTGTTCCCTGGGAGAAGAGCCCGACTCCCATCAGGCTCCACCCTCCTGCCAGGGAGTTCTAGACAGTGATAAGGTTGTGGTGTGTGATGTGGGTAACATTTGGGTGGGTATTTTTGTCACTTAAATGTATTTTTTTGGTATGTATTACATAAGTTCAGGTCTTCCCTTGGCAGGAGAAGGTTTTTGCTGCTGTACTATATGCAGCTGTAGTCATACATCTATATACAGACACAGCTACTCTGCATTCTCAACATGCCATAATATATAGGAATAATTTTAAAAAAGCCCACAGAGCTGTCTGTTTATAGAACAAGTACTATACAGGAGAGAAAACACATGATCTTTACATACATACCTTATTGAAATGTACACATGCAAAATTGCAAAATGCATATAATGTAAAATATTCCCAAATTTAAGTCCTCAGGTCTTTAATTGACTTTATATTTTACAAAAATACCATTTGTTATGCCTGGAAATGTCAACAATTTTCTGTTTCTCTGTGTCCTTCTTTGATCGCTGCAATGAGTTAAATAATGATTTTGCAGCTAAAGCTCCTTTAGTCGCCAAAAAACCAAGTCCTTAATGACGTAATGGAAAAGTTTATTTATCTACTTCTTCTCTAGGTATGTGAATGTTCATAATATTTGCAGAAGAGTGACTGTGCTGCAAATGGCAACAAAATTATACACACATTCCGTAGCTTGTGCTCTGCCCTCAGAAATCAGGACCAAGGGGAGAGAGGACTGGATACTTTGAAAAGGGAAAACAAAGTAAAAGCACCTGTGAAATCACTAAAAGGGGATATTCAGCCTGCCCCTGAGCAGAGGGAACAAGCAGCCTGCTTCTCACACACTACAGCCAGCAGGACTCGGCTCCCACACTGCACCCAGTCCCTCCACACTCTGTGTCCAAGGTGACAGTCCAATCTATTACAAATAAAATGATCTGAAAAATTTCATAGAAAGCAGCTTTTCCTCAAGTGAAGTTAAAAAATCTATATCTATATCTAACTCAGCAAAGCAGTGAAAAAGCGAAGTATATTTTATTCAAGTTTTAGAATATGAAAATTCCTAAATTAAAAAAAACCCACATAGGTTTGAGATTTAAATTTAAAAAATTAAAAATTAAGGATAAAAATAGAATTGCATTTTTCTAAAAGGAAGGACAACAGACACCATATAATCCCTAAATTCCTTCAGGGGTTGCAAGTAAGGAAGCAAGGATGATCATCGTATATATGGGCAGGATCATCCACAGTCTGGAAACCGAATATACCAAAAGATACAGGTACTGAGATATGAACTGTTGTTTATTATGGTATTAAAGTTATGAGAAACACAGAAAAAATGTGAGCACAAAGGCAGAATAAAGACTGGGGCAACAGATGTAATACTTTCTCCCAGCTGACTGGACCATGGCAAGAAATACAATATACGTGATGAAAATATAAGCTGGTATTTTCAACACAGGAGTAGGAATTCATATTTCATGCAAGCCAACTGTTGCACAGTTCCTTCAGCACTGAAGGTTATTTTAGAGGTATGAAAAAGATGAAAGATAAGATTTTACTCTCAGACAAATTGATTTCATTAACGACACTGGGTTGCGTGTGTGTAGGACAAAACATCCCGGGCTGTTGGGAAGATGTTTCAGAGAGAATAAATATCAGGATCATTCCAAAAAGAGTGAGAAAAAGGGACACTGATGAACAATGTTCTTGCTGGTTTTCTTCTGGACTGACTCCAGGAATTTGCCATATACCCCAGGAGAAGGAACTTATAACTTGGCACATGATACTTGTCAAGTTATATTATGGATAATTTACTGTAAGTTATTATGAAATAAGCTGCTACTACAAACTGTAAGCTTATTTAAAACTATGTTATTTAAACTATATTATTTAAACCATAAGTTGTTAAAAAATAATATAACTATATATAAACTTAAATGTATTTTTATATCTATAAACTAAGCCATATAAAAATTACTCATGTCATATAAATGTAATTTATACATAAATTATTGATGTCATGTAAATGTAAACTAATACAAACAAGGGAGGCTGAGATTGGTGCTGGGAGAGGGATCCGACTTCGTAAAAGCCAAAAGGAAAAAAAAAAAATACATACCCCGAAAGGGAATATAGCACAACATATACGGAGTGAGGATTATTTGTCACCGATCCACATGCCATATATCTTCCTGCATGCCCAGGTGGCAGAGCCAGCAGGTGACCCCTGCCAGCCGCAGGCTCCGTGCGCCCACCCCCTTCTGCACAGCATCTCCAGCGGGAGGGAAACCCTCTGGCCACGGGCTGGGAGGAGCAGGCTGGCTGCCAAGTTTACTTTCCTTCCAATAAACCCTCTCGTGGATCAGCTGCGTGTGGGAAGACTAAAGAAACTGTTTGGGGATTCAGCGGAAACTGCCGCCTAACTCTGGGTTTGGGGGAAAGCAGCACCAACCACCCGAAAGTGCCAGGCAGGAGCGGAAAAGCGGCAAAGCTGACGGTGCTGGGGATCCCACCTGGCAAACGCTCCTGGCCAAGCGGAGCGTTTGTCCCTCTGTCCGTCTGGCTGAGGATCCCGAGGATCACATGAATCCCGTCCTGCCCCCTCCCTCCGCAGCCCCGTCCCGCTGCGCTCCTCGCAACTCCTGCAAACTCGCCCAAAGCAGAGGCACTTCCCACAGCCAGCCTCTGCTTCTCTCCTCGAGGGGCTCTGGCAGCTGCCAAAACTCTCTTTTTCCCCTCTTTCCAAATAAAGTTCCAGCACTCGCAGAGGAGATTCCTGCAAAAGCAAACGATGGTTGCCCGTAGCGAGAAAGGCTCATGTTCTTCTCAACTCTGCCTCGCTCTCTGCACCTTTGGGCTGGCACTGCTGGGGGATGTGTCCCGGGCTGTACCCATGGACGAACAGGATTATTACCTGCAGGAAATTACCAACAGGGACCATTATTACTCCTTCCCATATCCTGGTGAAGAGTTTTTTCCTTTCACGGAGCAACCTGGAGAGGAAGGACCTAACCGTGCTGCAGAGGCAGGGGAGCACCCAGGGTTCAGACCCAGCAGGAAAGAGTTAAAACCGAAGAAGAACAACAAAAAAGGAAAACCGATTCTTGAAACGCCACCAGGTAACTTTCCACCCCCTCCTCCAGAGTTTGGAGTCTGCTGAATCTCACGTTGCCTGTAACTTTTTGCATTAATGAATATCCAGCTAATGGCAGCCTTGGCAATAATAACAATGAATGTGGTTGTGGTGATGATGATGACAACGCATTAAATTTTAATACTCCACAGAACAGATCTGCAGAACTTTACTACTTTTTAACCCTTCCTTTATCAAGTAAAAAGATTATTTCATAATTGTAATGGATTCATGCTGCTGTACTCTGGCTAGTATATGGATTTTACATTCTTAATTATTCTTGATTACACTTGACAACTGGCATGCTGTGAAAGCTGCTGTTCTCTAAGCAAAAGAACAGAGACAGATTCCATAGTAAAAGGTGATTGCGTATAGCGACACCTCTCTTTATCCCGTCTCACTTTAGTCTGAGAGGTTACTGAATTAATTTTACTTATAAACCTGTGAATTTCCTTGAGATTTCACTCTGAAGCTCTCCAGAGGAAGATATGTAAACATAGATCTTCCCGTAAAAGACTAAGCCCTCACAAGCTCAATTTAATGATTGACCTGCAAAATAAAGAAATTTAACAGCAACAAAAATGCCTTATAATCAAATGACCACCCTTAATTCCATTTTCTACTTTCTGCACTCCATTAGGCGAAAATATGCAATTATTGTAGTTTGCAGAAACTTGATCAGTTCTTAGCACCCAGTTGTTCCCATTAGGACCTAATTGCACCACCCTGAAAGAAAAGTAATTTCTTTCTGTCTTCCCTGACTGTCTGGTAGGTACTTTACTGGTTTGGGATACTTAGGAATGAGTTTGGTCCATGAACTTTAGAGTTGTAAAATTTGGGGCCAAATCCCACTCCCCAACAGCTGAACTCCCCTTTACTTCTGATGGAAACTTACTGTTAACAACTGGAGCATTTGGCACGAATTTTGTGATTTAGAGCCATTAGTACAGCAAAACAGAGAATCAGGGGTTGCAGAGTGGCCCAGTTACATCTCGTGGGTAGTAAACAAAATATTTTAAAGTCAATGCTAACACCAACAGAAATTAATTAGGATTTGATTAGCAGAGGTATGGGCTTTTAAACTAATAAATAGTGATAGGAAAATATAATTTCTAAAATCTGGAGAACAGTTTGTGGGGCAGGCAGAATGGCTTGTCAGTGTAACTCAAGGCAGAAGTCAAGGAGGACAGCAGAAATACCTTGTCTGGAGGAGGAGAGACATGAGACATCCATGGCCCTCTCTCCCTCAGGGCCAGCAGCCAGGCAGCAGCTTCCCAAGTGGATGGTCTCCACTTGAACCATCTCAAGGATTGGCTTGTTGGGTTTGGTACACCAGTGCAGTCACTTTAGTCTACATCAGATCATCTGAGATTATTTTAATGTGATGGGTTTTTATGTTTTTGTGGTTTTTTGGGTTTTCGTTTGCTTGGGTTTTTTTGTTTGTTTTTGTTTTTTAATTGAGGAAAAAAAAAGATTCTGCTTTCCACCTCCACAGACTGGATCAGGAGGGCAGGAAAGATAGGGGACAGGACAAGGGGGAATGGCTTCCCACTGCCAGAGGGCAGGGTTAGATGGGATATCATGAAGGAATTCTTGGCTATGAGGGTGGTGAGGCCCTGGCACAGGTTGCCCAGAGAAGCTGTGGCTGCCCCATCCCTGGAAGTGTCCAAGGCCAGGTGGGATGGGGCTTGGAGCAACCTGGGATAGTGGAAGGTGTCCCTGCCCATGACAGGGGGTGGAACAAGGTGGTCTTTAAAATCCTTTCCAACCCAAACCATTCCATGATTCTATGACAATGGGAAACACGTGGAATTTAAAGCTACCCAATTAAGTAGCAGGGTTTTTCTTCCTTAGCTGTGTGGAGTCAATACATATCTCCATCCTGAAGTGCGATGTTCTGCGTTTCAGCTCTGCTTTCACCTTCCCTGTTGGCTTTTTCTCAGTGTCCCCAGCACCAGGGCTTCACACTTACTCCACCAAATATGACAGGAATGAGAATATCATCCAATCCATGAGGGCAAAGTTAATTTATCTTTACAGGCAGACATCTTCCTCATTCCCCATGTGCTGCACTGAGCGCCTTACAGCTGCAGAGAAGACAGCAGACATGCCAGTAACTACCTTCCTCCCTGTGGAATGCTCATCCTTTCCTAACCTGGTTTGCTTTATGCATTGTAGTAACAGCATTATAAAATTCAAACTGTCTCCCACTAGGAGGTGAGCTCCTAGGGGAGCAGAGCGAAGTCTTGCAGATAAGCTTCATTTGGCAATGTTCTAAGAATATTAGATTTTGCAAATGGAATCACATTCACTTTTCTATATAGGAAATTAAGGAATTAGTTAAAAAAAGAAAGAGTTTCTCCTTCCTCATAAAAGGCTGCATTGTGGGCCAACCAAATGATACACACAGGATTCATCTTCTGTTTCGCTGGTTTTCACTTCCCACCTTTCCTCATTCATTTCATATCAGCATTCAGTCGGGTGAGGTCCTTCCTCAGCCTCCTTCTCTCCCTCTGCCTGGCCGAACACAAGGTCAAAGGGAGAAGGGTGCAGGCTCCTGATGCACCACTGAAAGCAGCTGGAAATGGCTCATTCCCTCCTCCCACAACAGGCTTGTGCCCTTTGGGCACAGCTGAGCTTCCAAGCTTTCACCAGCCGTGTGAAATAAGAGGTTTTAAGGCCTATGAGCTTTAAAAAAAAATAGCCAGAGGTACGAAAAACAACTGATCCCCTCCACCAAACTCCTGCTCCTCGATCCAGCTCGTGGGCAATTTGACATCAACTCAACAAGCTGGCTGTTAGACTTGTTTAAATATGGGTGAATTCTTAGGATTTCCTTGGGAGCAGCTGAACTGTTTTAACTGCAATAGGCATAATAAGCCCTAAGGCAAACACCCGGTGAGGAAAAGGGTCACCAATTGTTAAAGATGTAAGCGAAAACAGCGGGGTTTTAGCAGGAAATTGCATTTGTCAGGCAATTTGAGCCGCAGTGTTAAAAATTCTGGCTATAATATTTGAAATTTCTCCTTTCTTCTTACTCAAAAGCAGGCAAGGGTCAGGTCCTGCCAGGGCAGTGACTCTTATGCTTATTACCATGTTACCATGTCACCAGGGATTGGTTTGAAATGAGGATCTGAAAATCTGGCCCTTTACAGAGATGTCTAAATACTAATTAATACCTGTATTTTCTCAAACTCTGATGTTAAGAGGCCAGCAAGAAATAATAATAGCAGTTGTGAAGCAGATATCCATGCACAGTAAGTATAAGTCTGGTCGGGTAAGGATGTGTGTTGTGTATATATGCTTATAGCTATGTGTTTATGCATCTATCCAGACATGGAATTAATTTATTGGACATGCAGTAAATATAAAAATTTGGAGTTTGTGAGGCTCCCTGGCAGCCGGGGCATGCGGGATTAATTAGTTATAACAAACAATAGTCTGGCTGGGAGCTGGGATGAAGAACGAGGGGGAATGGGAACGTGTGATCTGCCCTTTGGCTGAGCAGCTGGTACTGATCAGCCCCGGCTTTGAATCAGAGTGGAAATCAAATGGAACAGTGTGAAGGACACGGCACAAAACAGATGACATGGACTCAATTTATTTAAGCTGATTACTGAAGGTGGTGAGAATATAGGTATTTGTAATCTGTGAAATGCTAATGGAGAAAGAAATCCTGTCGAGGCCACTGGGGTTGTAATGGGTTGTAATTTAAAAAAAATGTTATAAGAATCAATATTTGCAAATGCTGGATTCAGATAACAGTTAGAAATATCAATCTACCTCCTTGCCCTTTAAATGACTCATAAATTAAGTGGTACTAGGCCATCCTTGGAAGGTGAACAGTTGGATTGATAGTTTTTGTATATATACGTATTTCCATTTTCTAATTCCGTCCTTGTTTGTACAGGCCTCTATCCAAAGCCCATTCAAATCAGTGGAAAGAGCCTTGTTAACATCAATGTTTTTCTTTTATGAGGCCTTTAATAGAGTTTAATACTTGGCATCTCAGCTACCATCTGTGGGGCAGATGCTTTCAGAGTTTGGGAGTCCGAGTATGGCCCAAAATTCATCACTGAGAGGTTCATGGGGAGAGGGCCCAAAGAACACTCCTCAGTGCTGCATGTTGCTCTGGGTCGTGAGTGAATGGTTCCTGCTGTCAATCCTAATGCTTCCAAATCTGCCACAAATAAATCAGTAATTATTTTGATTTGATTTACCAGACTTGCAGTTCTTGTTCCGGCCATATTTCAATTCTCATTGCGTTTAGAAAATAAAGGAGTGATTTCTGTTTATATGGCAGCGCTCAGAATGGGATTTAGTGCACATTTGTTTTGTATTTCACAGATCTCCCAGTGTTTGATCTCTGCCCAATCCAATGTATGTCTGTGTTTAGTGATCATGATTTCCTTTGTCTTGTCTTATTTAGTGCTTTCCCCAGGCTTGATGAAACTCTTCAGATGCATTGCTGTTTACTTGCCCCAGATTTGTTTATTTCTGTGTAATTTGCCACCTGTTCAACAATGCAATTCTGAAGGTTTTTAGTTTTCTATTTCTTTTTCATTTATGTAGTGAATAAGAATCTCTTGGATGGGTCAGGACCTCACTGGGACATGTGTGTGAGAGGAGTCAGCAAGGGAGGCAAAGAGAGGATAAAATGGCCAAGGCAAGCAATCACGAAAATTATCTTGGAGAAAGAATTTGGATGTATAAAAAAATAGAGTGATAGTACATTAATTGAGGTGTTTATAAAGATACGAGATTATGAAAGCTGGGAGAAATCAGTAAATGAATGAGGAAGAAAAGCTGAACCACACAGCTGTTATTCAGGAAAAAATGGAGATATTTTAGTGCAAAATGGTGGCAAAGATCTGAAGAGCGTGTGGAGCTAAAAACTGACAAGTTTATGGTGTTACTGGCATTTGAATGCTGAATTTTTTCACTGGAAAGAAGATTTGAGAGAGTGATATGTAAGGCATTGAACTGACAGCTGAAAGTACTCAAGAAACACCAAGGTTTCCAGCTAGATGAGAAGGTAACAGAAGGATAAGGTAGCCTGTGAACCACCATTGATTGGCAAAATTGGAAAAGGTGGAAAGAGGGAACTCTGGAAACAGGCTGGAGGTGTAGCTCGAGAGTTAGGAGGAGGTCTAGGAGCAAAGAGAGTCATCACACTCAGATTTTTCTAAAGGTGTTTGAAGCCCAGCGTGTTAAACTTTGCTGGCACATGGAAGGTGGGGCAATGTGTCAGAGCCCTGGCTGTGAGGAAGTCATTGGGAACACTGGCAAGGGGCCTTTGGAGTGGAAGGGAAGGACTGAAAGCCAGACAGGGCAGGTGAGTGGTGTGGGTTTGGGTGGGAGCAGAGCCAGTGGTGGCTCAGGAGCGCGACAGGGAGTGTAGAGGAAAGGTGTGAATAGAAATGGGGTGGGAGCTGGAAATGTAAAACAGATTCAAGGGGAATAGGAAACGGGCTTTTGGGTTAGGGAACTGCATCAGAGGGTAGAAGGAGGGTTGGGAGATGACTGTGTGCATAAGCTGGTGGTTAGGTGGAGGTTATTCAGAGATAAATGACTTGTACAGGAACTAAGAAGAAGGAAGCACAGAATTTCTCATATGGAGTGTAATCATCAGCTGCTGTTTTCTAGTCCATTGGTATCTTCTCTCTTAAACCTTGTAACTTCCCTCTCTGAGAAGCCTAGAGAAAGTGGAGCATGACCTAGAATATGTATTTTCATTTTAAAGCTTTTGCTTGAACTTCTTATAATAGGAACTTTTAAGGATGAACTCATTGGCCCTAGGTGCATATCCCATGAATTTTAATATGACCTGTATCACATCATAATTGCCAGATGTGACAAGCAAAGATGAAAACATGTGGCTTTTAATGAGCTTTCTTTCATCTACCAGCTTCTATTTTCTCCTCAGCACTTATACAAATAAGGAGAATAACGAAATGTAACACAGCCATTCCATTTAAGAGCCCATCCTTTAAAGAATGTCACAACAAAAGAGGACAAAGGATGACTAAGAATGAATAATGAGCAATGCCCTCAAAATTGGCCAAACCTTTTTGATTAGTATCTTTCCTTACCCATGGCTTCAATGAATAATGTAACATGAGGAAAGAAAAATCAGAATAAACACATTTGATTATGCTAGAGAAAACCATTTCCCATGGTAATTCTCCCAGCAGCCTTCTCTGAATTCAAACTAATTTTTAAGGTGAGAAAAATACCTCTTTAAAAACACCTCTTTAAATAAGGAATGGTTTCACTGAATAGATGAACCTGAGCCTAGGCTTGTTCCTGAACTGCCAGCATATTACGAGGCACTCATTAGTTGAATTCAGTCTTGGTTTTTAATGTTATTATCTGTTCAGTGAGCTGGCTAGGCAGGTCAATCCAACGGTTCACAACCAAATTTCACTTATTTCTTTTGGTTTTGGAATGAAGACTTCTGTCAGCTCTGTGAACTCAGAATCTGTCAAAAAAATGGAATAATGGAAGTAGAAGCTGTGGTGCAAAAGAAGTAATTTCTTGAATTTTCGATGTCTGAGCCTTTTCTTCCTAGGATTTTTCAGTGTTGCCCATTTCACTGTCTGTGTAAAGAGCAGACTACCAAAAGACTAGTTGTCTGAGTTCAGATTTGGGATTTGAGTGTTGTATTCACACGTAGTGTGATTGTTATTATGCAAAAGATGCGCCAGATCTGGACTTTTTGTCAGGCCTCTGGTGAGGTTATGTCTTGTGGTACTGTTTGGTTTCTGGAAATAAAAATATGTGCCTTTAACACCAGGTTTTTGGGTGCTCAAGGAAAATGGGAACAAGCAAAGCTCTGATGTAGTCAAAATTATTTGACTTTTAAAATGCACTTTTAAATTCAGTGCATGGACGATGGAACAAGGGTGTTCAGAGGACCCTGGCCAGCCCAAAGGCGGGTCTCTAACACTGCTTTGGCTGATTATTTTCCTGATGAGGACTTCTTTTCATAAGCCACACCTGATACTGGTCACCGAGAACATCTATCTCCTTCAGGGGCAAGCCTTGCTCCTCTGGAAGCCTTTCACTATTTCTATCAACTCAAAAGGTGTTTCATGGGGTTTTTGCCTATCTAATCAAGCAGTAAAAACCACTACATTAAACATTAGTAAAATGCATTGCAATATTACTTTATTACAGATTCACAGTTTCCTTGTAGCACAGGAAAAGAAATATTTATGATTCCATTTCCCTGTGGTTTTATAATCCTAACGTGGGGAAGAACAGGGTACTCTGGGTGTCTGCTGTGTGCTGCAAGGGATGGAGCACTACCAGAGAGGAGCAGGGTGTTTTATTCTTCATGCAGTCACCAGGCAGTGCTAAATCAACTTGACAGGTGTAAAAGGAAAACTGCTTCTCTTTTCTACAAATGGCAGCAAAAAAAAGGTGAGAAAAACAAGGGGGAGAATGAAGAGATACCAGATGGTGGCTCTGGGAGTCAAGGTGCCTGTGAAGGCAGCAGAGGAAGCATGTGGGGATCACTTAAAGCATCTTTAGAGCACTTGGGTTTAGCTGTTAATCTCTCTGGCCCTGCTTGAATTGAGTCACAAAGGATACTCTGGTGAGTCTGCTGATAGATATCTAAAGTCCTCTTTTGGACATAAAATACTTCTCTGGTGTGTGACATACTGGTGTTAGCAAGCAAGGATTTGCACCAGATTATAGGTTAAACGGAGAGAAGGAAAGACAAGGACTTCATTCCTCCTTACCTCAGTCATTAACATTATTTTTCTAAAGAAAAAAGGGCTTTAAAGTGACGTTATGATTCTGGAGCGGTGTTTAAAGGAGCTACCGTATAAATGAAAGTCAGCCCCAGTACACTGTAAAGTATATTTTACAAGAATGCCTTTCAAAAATTATTAAATTAGTTGCTTCTACCGTGTCAAAGCTGGAGAAACTCATTTTACGCTTGGATCAGGAAGAGGGAATGATTTGCTGTTCTGACACATGAATGACCCCCACAGCTGAACTGCCTGGGCTGTGTGGGGGTGTGTTGCTGGGATTTGACACTGCAGAAAATTGCAAAAAAGCTGGCAAGGTTCAGAGGACCACAGTGACTTCAGTACCTGTGACTCGTGGGTGGAGTTGAATATCTGATTTAATAGTGTAAGTATTCAGACAAAGCATTAATCTTCCATTTACTTGTGGTTGTTCACCACATTAGCAGGATGCTGTATTTGCAAAAGTGCTGCTGCATCCGACAGGCTAAACAAGGAACTCGATTAAAGTTGTTGTATGCCTAAGTTAAACGTAGTTCATGTTCTGGCAGATCACATGTCTTTTTGCTTCTTTCTTCTACACAGTGTATCTGCTTCTTAGCTTTTAGCTGCTGACATAGAAACTACTTTCAAAGTTGATAGTGAGCATGATTAATTGAGATTTTTTTGGGGGAGGTGGTGGTGGTGGTTAATTACTTACAGATCTGTTTTGTGTTTGTTTGTTTGTTTGTTCAAGGAATTGCCAGACAGACTTGTTATATGACTATACATCACCTTGGGGCTGCTTGGGAATTGTTCAAGGTACCTGGCAATAGTGTTGTTCTCCTGTAATCAACAGAATTCCCAAAGACCAAGTTCAACTCACAGCACAACTTAGATCTCCATGAAGTTGATAGTAAGGAGTTATGTGCATTTCTATAGTTATAAACTTCTAAAAATACAGAGTTTTGGGGGAGGAAAGGTCTTGTGCTTGCCAACAGATTGCAGTCTAAGAGAGAAGCTCCTGTCTTTAGAAATCCTGGTACATGGCAACAGATCTTCACCATCCAGAAAGAGACACTTCTGGATGTGTCAGGCACAGGATTCACCCGTTCCACAGTGGCACTCAGTTGGCTAAAGCAGCAGAGTCCTGTGTTCAGGTTTGCCTTTCTGTAGGACCTCAACAGCTCATCCAGACAATGGCTGATGGACCTTCCGAAATCTGAGTTTCCTGCTTAGATTGAGTGCTTCCTATAGGTGATTTCTTTCTCACTCTCTCATTTATCACAGATTTAGTAGTTCTCTTGTCATTTCCCTTCTTTTTGGCTGTTCATTGTTGGTCCTCCTGGCTGGGAACTAGAAGGGAACCTGAGTGGGAAGCCCAAATGTCCCTGCTTTTCTTCCAGAATTTTCTTTGGCTTGTGGAGAGGCTCAAGAGGTCTCTGGTCTCTGTTGTTCCCAGGTTTGCCTTTTACCTGTTTCCTCGTGTGAACTTCAGAAAGCAAAACAGTCTCCCATTTCAAGGGAGTTATTTTTGATCAGAGAGCACAGAGAGGGGCCAAGTATCCCGTTCCTTTAACACATCCAAGATTTATGGTGATGCTTGACCACCATTAATCATCATGGTGTGCTGGGACACGGCGTTGTTTGCAGTGCGAGCAAACTGAAAACCATCTTTCTCACTCTTTCCCAGAAATCAGAGTATTTTTATGTTTTCCCCTTCAGAGATACAGTGTTTTATGGTGACAGGTTTATAGCTCCTCTCTATTTTCAGGGTTCTCCTGAAACATTTGTCAAATGAAGGGAAAAGTTCGAGGTCTCTTGGAAGAGCTGATCTCAAACCTGGATGTAAACACTCCCAGCCTCCAGGTACAACCACCCCTTATGCCAGATTTGGATCTAACACTCTTTTTTTCCATAAGATACTTTTCAATTGTGTGAAGAGTTTGCCCCATGAACAAGACAGAGGATGTCTGAACACAGAACCAGATCTCAAATCTCCCAAAAATTTTTCACTGACTTCGAACAGAACCTTCATTTTCAATCAGTCTTTCATATGTGAGTGCCTAAAAGTAGAACTTAATACTTCAGCCTTTGACAACATGATTTTGCTCCTTTTTTCCCCCCTTAATTGCTTATGTATTGAGAACTGTCAAAAGCTGGACTTGATCTTAGAGGTCTCTTCTTAATGATTCTGTGATTCTAAGTTACAGAAAACAGTTATTTCAGAAACAGTTATATTTGTCATCACAAGCTGGATGGCAAATGCCCTGCCCCAAAGGACAGACCCATTTGTATCCCACAGAGTATTTAAACTGCACTGTCTTTACACAATTTAAATTCCAAGCAAAGATTCCATTGAGAGCTCTGCCAAGAGTGTGTCTGGGTTATATGGTCAGTATACATGCCTAGAGGGAGGGCTGGAGTTTCCCATGGTAAATTTGGAGTGGATTTGGACCTGCTCCAGGATGGAGGTGACCCAAGAGCACGGGGACATGCCCCAGGGTTCAGTGCATGTCACTGGAGCTGAAGGTTTCATCTCAGGTGAGGCAATAGGTGTGCTGCTGCTGGTGAAAATGGAGGGCTGAGGAGAGGAAAGCAGAGGAGGAGTAGCCAGGACCAGTCATAGCCAGGGTTCAGCACAAACCCCAGCTAAAACAAAGAGAAAAATACCTGACAGCGCTTTTGGCAGATATTTTGTTCCCGAGTTCCTCTGGATGCTTTCAGATCCCAGCAGAGATCTGCAGTTCAAAACTCTTGCAGGCTCCTCAAATGAGTGTCTCCCATCGAAGTTCAGTTCCTTTGCAGCAGGTATTCAGTTAGATACATGTGACAGAAAGGGCCCCCAAAATATCTTCTTTCCATCTTGGAGTGGAACAGAGGATTGGAGGATCCTATACAGAGGCAGAAAGCTGTGAGGGTTCTTTCAGAGAGCTTTGCAAATGCTGACAAAGTGAGTCCAGGTACTGCTGAAGCCAAGAGATGGATGAAATTCGTGAGCCTCAGAGAAGAAAATGGATGAATTCCTCAGCTGCCAAACTTGCAAGGAGGAATGAGGGTTGAGGTATCTGGTCACTGAAGTCACAATGTATCACATCTGTTCTCTGCCTGAAAGATTGAACTCTATATTTGAAAGAGAAGAAAATAGGGTGGGTAATACATTCTTGACCCATTTTTTCTGCGAAACTCCTGTTTATTGCTTAGGATCTGAAAACTTTCCTACCAAAAAAAAAAAAGTGATGTCTTTTTGCAAGCAATAGTTCAACTCACAACGTACAAAGACCAAAGCTCTCAACCAGCTGAAATCATTTAGTGTTATTTTAAACTATTAAATGAAAAGGAGTGGGAAGGGGGAGGACTTGTGGGTCTGCTTCCTAACTAATCCAAATGCTGATGGAGGTAGTAGCATGTGGAATTCAAAATGCTGCAGACACATCTGAATTGTTTCATATTGTAAAATATGTACTTGGGGTTTTTTTGGTGCTTGAATGCAAGTCAAATGGCAGTCAGTGCAGAGCCCCTACATTCTTACAAGAAGAATAGAAGGGGAAAGTTCTCAAAATATGGTTAAAAAATGCTAGCACGGAGTTATGCAGAAAAAAATGCCACAGAGCTCTTTGAAAAAGTGCAGAGAAAACAGCACAGAACTTTTCCTCTGCAAAGTTGTTCCGTATTTCTGCTCATTAATCCTTAATCAGATTTTTTTTCCTCCCAATTAGCAAGTTGAAAAATAAGGAGTTTCATGCTCAGGGAAGCTTGCCTTGAAGCTTTCCCTGTCCCACGGCTTTTCAAGTGCAGAATACCTATGCTTAGTAAATACTTTCAGCTCCTGTGGGTGGAAGGAGGATGGGCTCCAAATGGGCAGCATTTGAGTTATAAATCCCAAATCATGACCTGCACTTTTCACATTAACACACTGATGTTTTGCAGTGGAGACGGGGACTCTCTTGGTGACAGCATGAGCTGTTGCCAGCACAACACTTTTCTCCAGGGAAAGGATGCCAAACTCACTGAGCAACTGGTAAAAATTAGTGTTTATCTGAATGCTCTCCCGAGCATTCCTCCTTGGGCCCGCAGGCTGGGAAATGCGTTGCCCTCAGTTTGGATTTTTGGGCTCTCAGCCTTGAGAAAGCAGACAATTTTAAACTCACTAATAACTCACATTCCAACTCACTGGAAGCTTCTGACACACTTTGCTTTGAACCAGTGAGGCCTCCAATGCTCTAAATGTGGAGCCTGTGATTGTGAGTCTTTGCTGGACCACAGCTGAATTGTTAAACAAAGCAGAAAAGATGGTTAGACAGAATGAATTTTGGGAATCTTTTGCAGCCTACAAAAAGCTGCAAGATCGCAGGGAGCTGAATAGGGAGAAAGGAGCTCTGAACACTCAGTGATTTGGGTTGGAGAGGTGCCCACCCTCAGAGATATTAGTCTGAACCTTGCTTGAACTGCTTTAGCTCCTTTGCTCTGTAGCATGGAGCTGGACCTTCACAACAACTTCCCTGCTGGAGCTCCAGTCCTTCCCTACAATCCCCTCAGAGATACCGAGAGCCATGTCTTGCTGACAGTATTTTTAGCATTTCTCCTTCTGCAGGAAGCTCAGAGGCTTGTGAAAATGCTGAGTGCTCAAAATTTAAAAGGTATTAACTGAGCTTTTAAATCCACAGAATTCTGGTGCTCGCTTGGGCTTGAGGCACGTTCAAATGTATTTATTTAGTTATTTCCCTCAGATGACTCTTCCATGATTAGTCTGAAGGCAGGTAGGGAGGGGAAAGAAGAACAGAAGGACTCTGCTATGTGCAAAGTGCCATCTTCACAATGGACACACGAAAGCTAAAAAGTTGTCTGGAAGCTGAAATCCTTGAGAAGATGAACCAAATCTCATGGGAAGCACACCTGGTAAAATGTGGGGAAGGGGGAGCCTGGCTGCAGAGTGTGTTTTCTGAGCCCCTTAAAAATCATGCCTGTTTCTAAAATTACTTTAGGGAGTAACTGATTGCCTTTGCAAGCTGGGCTCTGTCCCTAGAGTTCTTCATTAATGCCGTAATTTCCAGTGGGATCTCTGTGCTGCCCTGGAGTTTATGTTCCCAAATGCCAGTCACAGACCTCTTCCCAAGGGAAGCATCCCTCACACACCCCTCCTGCATCCCAACAATCCCACTCCTGTAGTCTTTTTATTGATTTATGGGGTTTTTTTCCTTTTAAAAATTATTTTTAGTAAATGAGGGTAGTGACATTTCAATCCAGGCCTGGATTTGATTTTCTCAAATCTTAGAGATTTAGTTGTTCCTTGAAATTTTACTTCTTGTTGCTTTGAACTCTTAAATCCTCTGCTTTCAGGGGGCTTCTCAATGGTGCAACAGTTTTGACACAGTGGGTTTTAAAGGAAAGAAAGAAGCTCTGCTGTATGAGTTCCTAAATCTTTTGCTTTTCTACTCCTCTGGATATATCTAAAGAACTTCTGGTTATTTTCTCTGTGCACCTGGTCAATTTTTTATCCCTTTACTGAAACAGGTTTCCACTGTTTGAGACTTTAAATATATAAGCCACTTCTGACATTTTATTACTATCTTAGAGCTGTGCGTCTAAGAATTCACAGTCTTTCAAATGAATAATTATGTCAAATAAAAAAGAATAATCAAGTAAAAAGCAAACAACCCAAACAGACTTACTTTTTCTTTTACTCTGCTCTAGAAAACAGAGACTCATTCCTTTTTTTAGTGCTGGGAAGGACCACAAAGTTTGAGTTCAGGTTAATTGTAACCACACAACTTTCTTCTGAAATCATTGTCTGAGCAACGGCTCCAGGCACTATGATGACTTCTGTGCCTTATGAGAAGTGTTTGGGTTTATTCTTCTTATTATTTCATATGAAATAATAACAGCAGATGTGATGTTTGGAAAAAAAAAAAAGTTGTATGAATGTCTAAACTCCCTGCTGGAGCAGACACACCAGGTCTCCATAAAACTCAGACTTACACTTTATAAAAGGTTTCAAACCCAAGTTGGATTGGTTTTAGGTATTTCCTGTCACAGGCTCTCTATATAGGTCGAGTATTTATCCCAGATGTGCAACCTGGAGGGAGGCTTGGAGCAACTGAGACCAGGCTGTGCAGGGTGAGGGCTCAGAAACCAACCCTGAGGCTCGAGCAGTGACTCCCATCTCCTCAGCAACGCCTCCTCATGCTGGGAGTACAGCTGCTGCTGCTGGAGGGGGAGGGATAGTAATTCCAAGGGGGACAACCCCACGGGGCTGTAGGGTGGGATGGTTGGCTTGGCAATCCCTGCTGAAGGGGTCAGCCCATCTTTGAGGGTGTTCTTGCTTGTGCATGGAGGAGAATTTTAATGTCGCTGCTGATGAGCAGCACATTATTTGGGAAGACTTAAAATGGACAAGGATGGGTTTTTCACAGGGCAGCAGAGGAGGGCTGACTGTGGGAAAGATGAGCCTGTGCAACTCACCCAGGTCTCACTGCAGGTACAAACTGCTCCTGGTCTACATTCTGTTGGTAATTGCGTATTTTTAGTTTTAATCATAAAAAAAATGAAAGATGACATTTCAACTCTCAGCTAAGATGACTAATGAGTCTCTGCTGCCTAAAGGCACAGCTCACACTACTTCATCATCCTGGTTCTGAAGTTTTCTGGCTCCCATCGGGAGCTAAGTCAGAAAGCTAAACTGGTAGAAAACAGCCTACTATGAAACCTAAAACTGAAGAGCCAAAGTGATTGTATCTCCATCAGTGATTTGCCTGCGTTAGTCTTTGGACTGCCTCATCAGAGGAAGCTGGTGCATCTGTTTCAGTGTCATTTTCAGCGTGTTTTCTGCCTTATTGAGGAGTAAAAAAATATAGTTTGGTCTATGCTAGAGCTCAACTTGATTAACATTAAAATAACATGAAGTAGTACTGACTGGGAAGTGGCTGATTTCAGTCTTTTTCAAGTGTAAATTTAGTACTTGTGAGTGGAAGTAAGTGTAGTAGTGGGGATAAAATGTAATGGCTCATCACTGCTAATGAGAACTTTACAGTTTGTCAAGTTTTTCCTGCTCGATGTGTGTGGGCTTCATGTGTGTCCTCAGGAGAGTGAGAAGGTGAAAACTGGGTGATATCATAGTAGTGCTGTCTCTTTTAGTGAAATTAGGTGTTTTTAGAGAGCTGCTGAAGGTGTTCATGTGTGTTTCAGCTTTAGGTCTACTAAAGCCCAGGTGTTCAATTGTGATCCTCGTTGCAGGGCATATAAACCCCTTTCCTGTGTCCAGCCACCTGGATACTTCCTTTGTGCCCCCCGGGATCATCTTTGGTTCCAAAAACATGGCTGTGCTGCAAAATGCTCAGAGCTGGCAGAATCCTTGGGAAATGTACATTTCCAGGGCCAGAAGTTATGGATATTTTCCAGTTTATTTATGTTAAAGGAATTTTGCGTCATGCTGTACAACTGCCTAGTGAACGTGCTATACCAACTATGGATATATTTACTGCTGTATAAAATTCCTACTACAGCCTTTCATAGAAGGGAAGGGAAATAATTCCACTCTAAGGCAGTTTTATACTCATATGACTTCCTTTCTCTATTTATACTATTTTTGGTAAAATACAGTCAAATGGAATTGCTAACGTGGTTAAACTTCAGCATTTTTAGGATGTCTCATTTATTGAGCTGGGATTGTATCTTAAGATTGTAGCTACTTTCTGTCTTGGTTTTGTACTTGTTAATGGTACTCCAAGTTTCAGTGTTTATTTTTGATGGCTACAGTTAATGTTCAGTGTAAAATCTTTGGTCTTGCTGTAGACCTCGGTGATTTGACATTTTAAGCTATTTCTGGCATAAAGACGTGTTTTTAATGGTAATTTTAGTCCTATACCCAGCCGTTGTGCCAGTGGTCTGTCTCAGTTCTTTTCTCTATTGTTTGGCTAAGTCTGTTTGTTTGGCTCTGGAAAAAAGAGGATGGTTCTCATTTTTGATGGCTGCACTCAGTTTTGTGGCTTTAGCTGGAATTACAGTAAGTCTTCTCCCTGTGCTTCAGAAAAACATCAGAGGAGACATTTTAATAGCGCAGAATTCAGCCTTAGTCAAAGCTCATAATGAAAAATTAAGAATTTATATGATATTTTTCAGGCTGGATATTTTTGGCCATTAAGGGTATTGCTATGTCTTCTTCAGAGTGACTACATACACATATTCCTCTGTGGAGAAAGTGGAGGACTTTTCAGGTGTGAGAGGGTACCTTGTGCCATGAGCAACTGGAATCCACTCCTAGGCTATGCCTGCAGTGATGTTTAATGCCTATGTGCGCTGATGGATGCAGCTTGTCCTCCCATCATTTCACAGAATCATGGAATGGTTTGGTTTGGAAGGGACCTCAAAGCTTACCTAGTTCCAAACCCCTGCCATGGATGGAGACACCTTGCATTACACCAGGTTGCTCCAAGTCCCGTCCAACCTGGCCTTGGACACTTCCAGGGATGGGCCTGGACACCGTGACCAGGTTTGCAATATGATTCCCACCCTTGTCCTCTCCCATGTCAGGGCGTCGAGGTGGTGTTCCCATGGGCAGTGAGGGAGAACATCTGGGTTCCTGTCTTTACCTGCCTTTCTCTTCTAAAGAGATATTGGGAAGGAGAGATGAAACCAGTGTAAGACATGGAATAGCTATGGACAGAGTTTCCGTGCCTACCCACCTCTCCAGAGGCTGCAGTCTGCAGGCAGCTAAGGGATTAGAAGGACCCTTGGAGCAGAAGGACTGCAGGCAGCCAGAAGCAGAGCCACAAGCTGACTTTGTGCATCTGGGATCAGGTTCCTTCACCGTCCCTGTCACAAATCCCATCATCTCCTCGGCAGGCTGTGCGGTGGCAGCAGGAGGCAGCTCAGGGGATGTATGTGGTATCTGGAGTTTAGATGATCCTTGAGTCTGAAGACTTGGCCAGAAAACTCCAAGAGAACAGGCTCTCTGGAAATTCCTCCTCCCAGCTGTGCCAGGAATAATAGAAGCTCTTCCTGCTAAAGGTTTTGCTGCATCTGGAGCCAGCCACAACCTTTTTGTGAGAGAGCAAAAGTATGAAAAGTAATGAAAGAAAGTGAAAAAGTGTGCTTTCTGAATCTCAGAAACATTTGGTTTCATGTCAGACCTCACCCAAAGGACGAAGATTTTTTTTTTTTAAATTTATTCTTTATTTGCTTTTGATTGCTGAATTTTCCCTCAACCTTGAAAGCAGGACAGGGACACTTCTACCCTCGTATAAGAGTCCGTGCCCTGCAACATTTGAAGTAACTTCTGTGCCCAATCCTGCCAGCTGGTCCACAGTGTTTTGGTGGCACAAAGAAGGGATGGAAGTCCTCAGTGTCTTTGCACCATCTGTGTGTCCCTGGCATCAGATACGGTGAGGACATGGCTTTGGTGGCCTTGCAGCTGTCTCAGGGCTGTCACTCTTATGACACTCTTGTGGTGGCCTCTGACTCCAGTGGGAGCTTTCCCTGCCCAGGACTGGCCTTGTGCCCTCAGGCAGGAGCTTTTTGCACCCTCTCTGCAATGCCCTCCTCTCCTAAAGAGCTGTTTCAGTTTTTGAATCACGGGTAGTGAGGGACACGTGGAAGAATATTGCAGCGAATCATCCAGCTTTAGATGGCTTCTAACTGGCAGAGGGCAGGTTTGGATTGAATATTGGGAGGAAATTCATCCCTGTGGGGGTGGTTAGGCCATGGCACAGGTTGCCCAGAGAAGCTGTGGCTGCCCCATCCCTGGAATTGTCCAGGGCCAGGCTGGACAGGGCTTGTGGATAGCGGAAGGTGTCCCTGCCCATGGCAGGGAGTGGAACAAGATGGTCTTGATGGTCCCTGCCAAAACACATCTCCCTGACCCAGAGGCCTCTGGAGGACGCGGTTGCAAACAAAAGGCTTATCTGGTCATCAAAATCAGCTCTGAGATATCAAATGTGTAACATTTGTGGAAGCCTCACTCAGGCCTTGCTCTCGCCTTGAAAATGTCCTTCCTGATTTAAGGAGGCTTTGGGTCAGACCTCTAACAGGGTTGGGTTGTATGGCTTCTAATTAAAAGTTTGCTTTCTTTTTTTAAAAAGCTTCAACAGCAATCGTAAGTGAATGTTGCAGTGTGATAAATATTGCCCTTCTGAGAGTTGTCCCCAGTGTCTTAAACCCCCAGGCTGTGTTTGTTGCTTGTCCTAGAAGAATATATAGCCTCGATGCAACATTAGCCAGTAATTAATGTGGTTTTAGGATAGGAAATTCTGGCATCTCCTTAATTCTTTATTTGATCTTTGATCTGGAACTATAATTTAGTGTTCTAACTTCTATACAGAGGATTTGTTGTAAGTGCACATTGCTTGCTTTGTTCTCTTAGTGCTCTGGGAATGGGTTCTTCGGAAAAAGCAAACACAAATTAGAGCAAACCAAAATATGTGTGTTTTAGGAACTTCTACCTGCCTCAAGATGCTGCTTCAAATATTCTGGGCTGCATGGGGGCTGGTGGTCTGAATTCAGGCCAAAAAAAGGAACTTGTATGTATTGTTGGCAACATTTTGGACATGAACAATGTCTGAAAACTGCTCAGACTGAAATCCGTGGACCTGTTTTCAGGGAAAAGCTGGGCTATAGCAAGTATAGACTGTGACTCATGAACATCTGCGGAAATTTCACACTTCCACAATCACATCATCAAAAGCAAAATATAGCTAGACCACATTCACCCCCCCCAAATGTCCTAAGACTGTAAATATAAAAAATTATTTAGACAACAGAGAACCTTTTCCTGGTTAACTCAACCCCCACAAAGGCTGTCCGTCACAGAAAAGCAATCAGAAAATATTTTGAGAAAGTTGAAGTTTAGCAGAAATTAGCTTTTATTGTTATTTCACCTTGCAGATTCATTGTAGTATTAAAGTACTTTGCATACCTGTGACTTAAGTATTGCTTTAACCGCAGGAATTAGACTACCAGAGTTTCCATTAAAAGTTTCTGCTGTTGGAAGATGAATTATCAACCACACTTTTTGTAGGAAAAACTCTACATTTAGTTATAGAGGGCAAAATTTATGATACTGGCCTCGTTAAGAATTTTTGTGCAAGGCCATAAAGACCTAGGAATAATAGGAATAGTATAATGAGCATTCAAGTCTTCATTCCCACAAAATATACCCTTAGTTGTGTGCTTAATTTACATATATCAGTAGCTTCACAATTTTGCATCTTCTCTCTTAACCACATTTTGAAGTGTTTTCCTTAAACAAGACCTGAATTCTATATCTACCTTGGGATGGCCCAGAAAAAGAAACAAGGAATCAAAACCTAACCATAAGATGGGATTTTTCCGTGAGATACCTGACTACAAGGTATGTGTTCAGTCCCCAGAGAACAAGGGATGAGTCTATAGCCAAGTATGGCAGGCAGATGGCTTTACAGAAATAAAAACCTGGTATTAATTACAGTGATTTGTTGCTTCTAGAATTAAAAATAACATCCTAAAGCACATCACCGTCCCTACTTCCCTTCCAACAGTGACAAATCTTCTCCATTGCTTTAGGTACCTGCTGGCCTCTGTCACCCTCTGATCTTGGGCAGACTCTGGCCACACCAAGGCCAGGATGTGCAGGGTGGTTTTGACCCTCTGAACTGAACAGCAGTTAAAGGCACTTCAGTGTATTTTGTTGCTGCTCATTGCAGTGGTGACTTGGGACTTGCTGAATTACTGAAAACCATACTGGCAGTGCATGTTTCGATGGAAAATGCACCACTGAAAGGAATCAGTTACACCGGAAGGGTGATGAGGTTTTCATATCCACCACAGTGATGTCCTTCTGTTGGCTTGGTGGTGCAAGCTCAAACCCCAAATGCGAAATTACAGATACCAACTGCAACAACAAAAAATCCTGGCACTGAAACCATTCTTTGCATAGAAAAACTTCTGTGTTAACTCACCATCAGCACTGCCTTGAACTCCTCTTGTCTTCTCTAAAATCCTGTATCTCTGTAGTGTAACATCCTTTCTCCCCTCTTTTGAAGTGCAAGGGGATTCTTTTGTATTTAAAAATGACAAAGCTCTTGGAGCTAAAACACATTTAAAATCATAAATATAGCCAGGGAACATTCTGCCTCCAAACATCAAGGACTGTCAGACTGCACAAGGCTGATATTCCTTCATTTCTAGATCTGATAATCGCTGTGCACGACAAGTTAGACAAGCACAGACTTGCAGGAATTGAAAAAGGATTATAGGTATGCCTCTTAAAAATGTAAGTGAAGAGGAAACATGAAACTTCTCTCTTTCTTTCCATTTGAAAAATTGAACATACTCCTAAATTGGTGGAAGACAGTCTTTAAATAAAACAATCATTTGTCTGCTTTGCCTCCAGAAGATGAGGACAGAACGATTTCCTAAATGCATCTTTATTAGATACAAGAGCTATAAAGGCAATCTGGGCTTATCTGGCAACCTTTATTTAGACTAAAAGGGAATAAAATAAATGAATAATTTAGGCAATAGAGGTGAAGGCAAGTGCTTTCCTTGCCCTTCTCATACATACATCTTCTGCTAGTGGAACTACCATGTTTCTAAGGATGCCTGCCAATACAGGTGTATCATACAGAGCAGCTTCAGACAAGCAATCTGGCTCTGCAGAAGGGGCTTTTTTTGACCAGAGGTTCAGTAGAGAATCCTGCATCAGTAGGACACAGTCATAATGAGGATGAAAGAGCTTCCAAACACCCTCACACACGCTGAGATTGCAGGTTGAGCTGGCACTGGCTCAGCAGCATCTTCAGGTGGTGCTCTCACCGTAGGCAAGCCTAAATTAGCAGTGGTAAATTCAGATTTCAAGGGACGAGGTTGTGACTGAAGTAATTCCTAAGTGTTTCCACCTCCTGATTTTAAGGAACAGGTGATTGCTCAGGATGTGGATGTACCCTCAGAAAAAAACAGCTGGCTGACTGGGAGAAGCATAATTGAAAATAATGGACACTGAGATGTGGCCATTTAGCATCTCTATTAGGAAAGCTGTTTTGAAATGGGAACCTCAGAAGAACACACTGCAAGGTACAAATGTTATTAGGTCTGAATCCAAGCCCCATTTCTTTTTACATCTTGGAATTAATTACTTTGATCCAGACATCTTATTAATGGCTTGTTTCTAAAGTGAATACCTACCCATGGTTGCAAATCACGCACAAAATCATGGTTGGATATGGGCCAGGAAGAGAGAAATGTCCCTAACTCAGCCTCTTCCCTGCACCTACAAGGTTAATGCTTGTTTTTCAGTCTCTCTAAAACACAAATGCTCTAGGTCTATTTTGTTAATAAGTTATGTTCCTGGTATTATGTGTATTTTAATGTCTTTCAAAGCCACAGCTGAACTTCCTGTATTTTCTAGTGATTAATTTTGCAGCCAGTTAAAGAAGCAATGAAATAGCTTGGTCATTTCCAGTTGAATCTGTAAGGGCTGAACTGCTCTGATTATTCTTGCTGTCCAGTTTCTGTAGCATCCCCGAGGTTTTTTCCAACTAGCTTGGAGAATACAAAATCATTAAGACAGTCTTATTGATCAGGTGGCAATTTTCATTCTTATGTGGAGAATTTCTCCCAGTTAAATAAAATATATGAAAGCAATACTTTAAAAAGCACAGTCTTTATGAATGCCATAAATCTGTTTCTTTTCCCATATGTTTTTCAAAACAGGGTTATTCTGGTTATCTCCAGCAGCTTTAAGAAGTAGGGGACACACACCTCAACAAAATAATTTATCTAAAATTAAATTCACAGTATGATTCAGGACTTTTTCCTTTTTCAGTGATGAAATGGCAACTTTAGGTGGATTTTTTGGTATTATTATGAGTAAATTGGAGTGAAACAGAAGAGGCCATACTGAAAAGTTTGTTCCTACCATCTGTGTACGTGGCAGGTTGCTGTTTTGGTCTACATGCTCCTCTTTTCATCCCTTTATTGATGTTGGAATTCATATGCATTTGGGAAACATTAATATTCCTAAAATGTTAATAATCAAATGTTATGATTAGAAATAGAAGACATAATTTTATTTAAAAGAAAAATCAAAGGTCTTATCTTGTGGAAAACTGCACAAATTCCGTACATCAAAGCTGCTGCAGACAATAGGCTCAGTGACTCCAAGAATATCATCCCGGTGCAGAGCTGGACAGATGGAAACATCTCATGGTCAATGATCTTGTAGGGAGAGTCCTGTTGCTCTGCAACAGGATTTGGGGTGATCACTGGAGAAAGAGGAGCCAACTGTGGAAGAAATTATTTTCATTAATTTCCAGTCAAGTATTAGAGCAAAATATTTGGGTTTTTCTCACCAAGGTAAAAGAAAAAGAATCTTTATGTGATTTGGTAAGTTAGTGGTGCCACAGCTGGAAGTCTAGTTCACCTCCAGAGAATGCAAATTAGGTGTTCTCCTACTAATTTATAAGGATAACAGTACAAAATAAATTCCTGGATACTGTTGAATTTATGGTAAAGATCCTGAAGATTTCACGTGAAATATTGTATGGCTTGAGCACACTGGGAAAGGACAATGGATTGTGAAAAACCTATTGCAGAGTTTTCATCAGAAGTATCTGTCCTGCCTGTTGTAGCCCCTGCCTGCTCATACAGGACTAATCTTCTTTCCACAGACAACTCCTGCTAAATTGAGCATTTCATAATATTGGCCTGTTAATCTGATGCATTCACAGGCAACACAAGTAATTCATCCTTGAAAACTAAAGAGCAGTGAAGCGCCATTATCTGAGATCCATATGAACATTTTTGGGCATGTTATGAGGCTTCAGTTTCTGATGAAACAGAGATAATAAACACCAAAATATGCAGGGAATTTTTTTTTTTCAGCCTGTAAGTATCCATCTAAATCCACAGCCAGCCCAAGAATATTGCAGCTCTGTAGGAAATTAATAACATTTCAGTCTGAATAAAAGCAAACCTGCTTCTTGTACATACCCTGGCAGGTCCATGTCAGCGCAGGTAACCTCAGCCCGGCCTGACAGGCAGCTGCCAGCCTCAAAAATAGTGCGTTTCCTACAGGTTTCATGAAAATAGGTCTCTGCACAGCAGGATCCCACGGAGCAGGGATGTGCTGGCTGCACCTGGGGCAGCTCCATAAGCCTTTACTGCAGTTTGGGAGCAGAGAGTGGGCTGTGAAACACAATGTGGAAGAGCCTTTTATTTTATAACTCCCAGCGGTGCCTGTAGATTGCCCCCTTAGCTTTGTTAGATGCAGCATGAAGATTCTATTAAATGATATTTTATGAACTGAGCATGTAAAAGCAGCATGCCTTTCTTTTCAGCTCAGACCTGGCATGGATAGTTCTGGGTAACTTTTGAGTGTCAACTGTTCACAGAGTAAAATACACCAAAGTGCAAAAGCATTCTCAGGGTTACAGCATGAGATTGGTTGCAAACCTGTCTTGAGGACTGAACTTGTTAAAGAGAGGCAGGCAGCTCCCAGCTATATAATTTACTCCCAGTAGAGATCTTTCAGAGCCTGAGCCTTGTTCCAGTCAGAATACGATGAAAGATGAAACACTCTATAAGGAAATGCAATTAAAACAATCAGCCAATGAAACCAAAATCCTCCCAGCTATTCCTTCCTCTGGCTTTCCTTATACCTCCTGTCTCTTTTCTGTTTTGGATAATTAAATTGAAAGCTCTTTGAAATGAGGAGCTGTCTACATTTTGTCTCTTATGTAATACCAAGATCACTGTTGGTACTCTAGAAAATACATTATTTTTTTAGCATTTGTCCTTACTGCCTCTAATGGAGGCATTTGACCCTGGATTTGTGCGAGAACTTTCCTAAGGATGAACAAAGAAACAACAGGGTGAATTGACAGCACATAATATTTTTCCTCAGGGATTTTAATTTGTTGTGAACTAAGCAGGAGCACGGGAAATCTCATATGTCTTGCCAGTTTGGGCATAATAATGCAAAACTGCACCTGAAAGTTAGACACAGCCAGGATGAGGATATCAGGTACATTCTCCAGCCCTGGCACAGCTGCCCAGGGCAGTGGTGGAGTCCCCATCCCTGAAGGGATTCAACAGATGTATGGATGTGCCACTTGGGGATATGGGTTACTGGTGGCCTTGGCAGTGCTGAGTTAATGGTTGGACTCAAAGTTCATAGAGATCCTTTCCAAAATAAGGATTCTGTGAACTGTAATACCCTCATGACATTTTGGTGAGCACTTAAAAATATATAGGTGGGATATAGGCACCTGCTTTTCTTTCTTCAAGGCTTTGCACAATTTGGGACTTAAAGAGATGTCCCCTTATTTAGAAAGTGCTTTGTGCTTAGTCACCACCTCTGCCAAGCCCAGCTCTCCAGCCTCCCAGGCCTCTGTAACAGATGCTATTGTGCAACAGGAGGGACTGTGATTGAAGTTTCCAGAACAGATTTTAATTAGAAACATAACTTCATACAGTAGCTTGGAATGAGTACAGGGAAAAGGGGGATGGGGGGGGGGGGGTCAAACCGGNNNNGGGGGGGATCAAACTGAGAGTTGCAAAAGAAAATAGCGAAAAGAAAAATAAAAGGGCATTTTAGTGGTGTTTTGTACTGAAAAACACTTGATAGGAAATACTGTGCATATCTGTGAAAAACTGAAGCACGCAGCAAGCACTAATAACTATCTGAGACCCTTAAAATGGTGTGGATCTGTATTGCCTCATGGATTTCCTGAGAGCTGCCATTTCTCATGGACCTCAGCGCTGATGTGCTCGTTTATCCCAGTGAGGACCCCAGCCAGCTTGGCACTACTGAAATCCAGAAACTCTGAATGCTTGTTTATTTGGTGTCGGGTTTGTTGTTTGTTTTTTTTTTTCCCTCTTTAATTAAAATTTAATCAATCTTTTGTTTTGTAGATTGCCCTCCACTTGGTCTAGAGACATTAAAAATTACTGACTTCCAGCTCCATGCCTCCACAGCGAAGCGCTACGGCCTGGGGGCCCACAGAGGAAGGCTCAATATTCAGGTAACATCCATTTTTTCTCCTAAGTGGGAGAATGGCTTCAGGTTGTTCTGTTGTATAAAGAGAACCAGTGGATAGTTATTGGTTCTGACTACTTTGTCAGCTCATGTAATTCAAATGAAGGGGAAACACTGGAATTACAGGAGTCAGTGAGGTTGATGGATAACCTTTAAATTCGTGGGCGAGTTAGAAGAATCTCCAAACTTAGTGTGCAAATCCAAACAGTTCTCTGTGAGCAAGCAAAGGTGGAGGCAGCTCCCTTCCCAGCCGTAGGAAATCATCCCATGCCTTAACAATCAGCCTGGAAGGAAGATCACACAGCAAGTTGCTTTTTTGCTTGTAGTTAATGACAATGCCTAATTGAAAGTGTGGTTTGAAGTGAAGCCCTTTCCCTAAGGCAGTTTTTCAGTGATTATGCTACTCAAAAATGCTTCAGTTCAGAAGTCTCCAGCATACAATGTTGTTTAGCTTCCTTTATTTCATGTTAAAAATGTGTTTAGGTGTCTTGCAGGACCCAGTTCCATTTTCCCATGTCCTGTGTTTCTGTTTTCCACTGGATTAGTGCTCTTACTTGAATTACAGTCTCTCCCAGACTAAAAATGTTATGTTGCATAATAAAGTCCAGCATTTAAAACTCAAAGTCATAAACAGGATATTAGCACCAAGCCAACGGTGAAAAAAAATCTCTAAAGTTTATATAATTTATTTGTTATCTCTTATTATTATACCTTCCATTTGATTTTTTTTTTTCTCCAGCTGAAGGTGTTTACTAATTAGGGAACCAGGACTGGAATTAGGAGGGATGAGCTCTAATCAGCAGTGCCATTCCACATGCTGCCCGCTGCAGTGTGAGGTGGGCAGCTGCTGGAAGAGGGACCACCACCGGTTAAAATCCCACAGTGCCTTGTGTGAGCTTGTCTGCGGGGAAAACACCTTCCTCTCCCTCCTGATTTTTTTTTTCATTGTTTGTTTTAACGTAATAAAGTCGGTCAGATATCTCAGTAAACCGCTTTGCTGGGTAGCTGCAGGAATGGGAAAGCCGGCTGGTGGGGAGTGGCAGGAGGCCAGCACAGACCTGGGAAGGGGCTCTTCCTTTCCCAGCCAGTGTGCAGGTACAGCGGGTTGTGTGCAGTGTGAGGTCTCACCTGCAGCCTTCATTCTTAATGCCTTTGGAGATCCCAGTGAGGTTCTTTGCTTCTTTACTTCATATTCTCTGCTAAGAATGAAACCCTCACGAACACAGAAGTGGCATGCACAGGATATTCAGACGGGTTCTAGAGGAATGCTTAGCTATTTTATTACAGTTTTGTTTTTCTAGTGGCATAAAACCAAGGGCTGTGGTGTAAACCTCTGAATTCCGTGTTGGTTGTGGTTTCTTATTTGTCATGCTGGTGTTAAAGTTTAATTTAAACACAAGGATGACCATACTGGTTTAGACCGGCAGTCCATCATCACCAGTAACGCTGCTTTAAAACAAATAGAGAGGTGGATCATGTTTGCTGTAAATATTGTCCAGAGTCTGCAGCAGAAGCCAAGGGAAGAAAGCACTCAAAAAAAAAAAAACCAAAAAGGGCCACTTAGCTCTTCCTGAAAGCTCCCAGGGCTTGGATTAGACCAAATTTGATCCAAAGCTTTTACCCCTACTGGAAGCTCATCTGTAAATTATACATACAGGAATTCCCTAAACACTTGGCCACTTAGGGTTACTACTGTGGCTGGCAGTGTTAAAAGTATGGGATTGCCTTTATTTAGATGCTGTTTTCTTTGGGATTAGTTAAAAATGAACGGCACTAAAACTTTCCAAAGCCACTTAGAATTTGCAGATCCCTGTCACTGGGGTTTCAGTGACCCTGTCACTTGGGTTTCAGTGCCTAATTTTGCTTTGCATGAAGGCTCCTGAATTTCAGTCATATTTGGAGGGTATTTGCTTCTAACCAAGAACAGGTTCTACAGGGGACTGATGTGTCAGATGGGTAATGAGGTCCCTGGTGATTTCTGTTTGCTGCTCAGAAGAAAAGGTTGCAGCATGATGGGGAGAGGCAAAAGGCACTGGTATTTAAGCTGCGGTGTTTTCATGCTGGTTAGTGCTGCACATGGAGAAAAACCCTTGGCCCAAGCTGGAGAGACCCTTAGAAACTTGTGTGCTGCTGAAATTCTCCGAACATCTGTGTGTATGGTGATGAGCAATTTTATGGGCTGCTGCCCTTGTTCAATGATCTGGATTTCAACACAATATTCATGTGACTGTTGTGTTCCTCCGCAAAATAAGGCAAAATCCTCTCCCTGCTCGACCTCATCATCTGATGAGAAGTCAGCTGAGAAGCTCAGGGCTCTCCCCAGGTAACTGGCACTACTGTTCACAGGGAATTTGCAGAATAATGAAGTTTTTCAAGGGCTTCTGAGGGTTTGTTTTGTGGTGGGATTTTTTTTCTGTTTAGATTATTTGAAGCATGTGAAATGAAACAGTCCATGTATGCTTTATTCCAAAGAAGGACAGGCTTAGCAGAATTGCATAAGACCTTCTAGGATCTGCTCCTCTTGTGCCCTTGCACTGTGTAGGACCTGATTTTGCTCCCAGTCCTGTACAGATATGGTGATTAAGCTGGGATTTCTTGTGGAAGGAACAATGTTAGTAGAGACCCATATTTTGGAGATCTAGCCTGCAACTGCAACAGTGGCACAATCAGTAGTAATTTAACATCAGCAGGAAAAATCATGGCATAAAATAACATTAATTGAGGTGCTCTGCCTTCAGGGATGAAAGCCATTAGTATTTGTCACTAGTACAATAATTAATAGTGGTTAAAACCTGAAATAATAAGTCAGACTATGTTTCTTTCCCTTCCTCAGTTTCCTGGTTGGAGAAATCCAGAGAACACTGAAGATTAACCATGTAATGAAATCAGTATGCAAACACAGGCATACATGTATAAGGGAGACCTTATAGTACCTTCCAGTGCCCAAAGGGGCTCCAGGAGAGCTGGAGAGGGACTTTGGACAAGGGATGGAGGGACAGGACAAGAGGCAGTGGCTTCCCACTGCCAGAGGGCAGGGATAGGTGGGATATTGGGAAGGAATTCTTCCCTGTGAGGGTGGGAAGGCCCTGGCACAGGTTGCCCAGAGAAGCTGTGGCTGCCCCATCCCTGGAAGTGTCCCAGGCCAGGTTGGATGGGGTTTGGAGCAACCTGGGCTAGTGGAAGGTGTCCCTGCCCATGGCAGGGGGTGGGACTGGATGATCTTTAAAGTCCCTTTCAGCCCAAACCATTCTATGATTGTCTTTCCAGTTCTTTGTTTCACTAGTTCAATTTCAAAAACTCCATTATCAAAACACAAATAAAAGACAAAATTATTGAAGATCTCCTTTCAGCCTGTGTGCTTTAGTTCTTCCCTACTGGTAGTGGTTGCTATAAATACTTGTGATGAGCAGTGCCTTTTTTTTTTCCCCTCCTGAACTTCCTGTGGTAAAACAGCATTTGTGATCATCCTGCTGGGAATGGAGAAGAATCTATGCAGAGGTGGTTTGATATTTGGTATATTTTTACTGCTGCTCCAGCTGACTTGTGGCAGAAGACTGGTATTTCTTCCTTCATTTTGGCAGTAATGTCTTTCTCCTCATTTATAGAATAAGGCTTTTAGAACAGTGATAATACGAGCAAGTGTGTTTATTCTGTCTTGCACATATATAATTTGGAAGAGAAACATTAATTAAAATACCAAGTCATTATTTGTAAAGGAATTGTAACCTTCATCTCAGTTTCTGGCTACATAATAACAGTTGATTTGGTTTAGCTGAATTACAATTTTTCAACTTACACGCTTCTAGATAACTTATTCCTGAATGTCAGAAAAAAAAAAGTCTCTTTTCCTCTATCCAAAAGGTATTTTTTCATAAGACACTGCATATTGAGAAATATTTTTGCATTTTGCTGCCGGTGAAATACAAACTGAGTTAGACTTTGAGTTATTCTTGAAAATTCCGTGAAGGAGAAAAGGGTTTGCTTAAGACCCAGCCCTTGCTTCCAGTTTTCATTAGCTCCTTCAGTCTCCTGTTTATGAAGATAATTAAAGTTGCCCATGTCGTAACTTGAATCTATTCTTTCCAGCAATTCAGTATAGATTTTTTTAAATTCAAGTAAACAGCTTATTGAGGAAAGGTTTCTTGACTATATAATTTGATAGAATATTTGATAATTGTTCCCATTGTTCAGGAATGAACATTTTTCCAAAGAAATGTAATAAGAATTCTGATTACTAAATATTTGATTGGGTTTATAAGTTTATTTCATATCTTTTTTGAAGTGGTCATACAGCAAATTAAACACATTAAGAAAAAAAAGACAGATACGAAGCTTGAAAAGAGAAGTTATAACATAAATTTGAGATTCTTTTCCCTCAGGAACATTTCCTTCCCTTTCCCTTTCCCTTTCCCTTTCCCTTTCCCTTTCCCTTTCCCTTTCCTTTCCTCCCCTTCCCCCGACTTTATTTAAATGCAGTTGAGACCATGGAGACTTGAGGAGGTAATTTAGGTGGGGGTTTTATTTCAAAGGAGCTCTTTTTTTCTTTCTTCTACTTCCCTCTTCCCATTGTCATGTGGAGGAGAGGTCTAAACCCCGATGAGCATCACACAGCATCCTCAGATATATCCAAGGACCAAAGACTCCAAGTGAAGCAGTGAGAGATATGGGTACTTGGTCTGCAGAAACTGGTGGAATTTCACCAGTGTGAAAGGAATTAGCAGGATGCTGTTCAAGGTGCTCTGTAGATCTTAACACTTCCTGGCAAGCAATGGTTTTAAAGCCTAAGGCTACTTCAAATTTCGTCTTATTTTACAATGCATTGAAACCTTTTCTTGAAAAGGGTTATAACTCAGGTCAGTGATCATATTTGTATCCTCATGTTTTCCTGTTGTTCAGTTCTCCTTGAAGAATTTACCTTCTATTGTTAATAGACTTGTTCTCTGTATCTTGTACTTTGATACAAAAGTCACTTCAAAATATTAGAGTTAATGCATAGAAGTAGGTGGCTTAATTTTATTTTGGTAGATGTAGGATAACAAATAATTTCTAAGTTGCCCTATCTCAGATTCGAATACCTGAGAAAATGAGAAGTTTTAAAAATTGAATCCATGCCTGTGTTTTGCAGAACTTCCTTCAGATGCCGTAAGGGTCACATTGGGAAAAGGGATTAACCACTGCATCCTCTCTGAGTTAGACCCACCAATTGCCCATTTGGTTAGAAACAGTCTGTAAAACTCCTCAGTTTCATTTGGGAAATATTTAAGGATATCCATTCTTGGAATTGCATGGGTGGCAATGATAAATCCACATAAACCACAGATGAAAAAATCATAAAAATACATGTAGCCTCAGAGGACCGTATGGCAAAGCTTCTTGCTCTTTATGGCAGTATCCAGCTTGGTGCCAATCGTTTCCTGGGCTTTAGAAACAAAATAAATGTCTGAAGATCTCAGATTCCATTTTTCATTAAATGCTATTTCGGCTCTATTTGGAATACATCTTGCCCAAAATACCTTCAGCTATTTCTTTGAAAATGCTGAGAAGGCTGTTTGTGAGGGGTTTGCCAACATAAATTGGGATATATGCATTGGTGCTCAAGTTGGAGTACAGCTGGGCATTCCTGAATTTTTAACCTTTGCCACCCTAGTGATGAAAATTAATAATTCTGGTACTCAGAATTGGTGGGAAGTACTGTTTCCATATGCCCTACACTCTCCTTTGCTGCTTCCAGGGGAAAGGAGATTGCCTAAACCCTGAATGTTATTTACATGGTTTGAAGCTGGCTTTTTAGGACTGTCAAAACTGAAGACAACGTCAGTAGCTTGTTCTGGATAAAGACCCTATCAGGACACAAGCATGGACAGGTGAACAGACTCAGGATACTTTTTCTGGCTGAAATTTATAATTGAGGGCTCTTAGTTTTTAAAGGGACTTTACAGAATTTCCCTGCCCGCTTTGAGTAAGGAAATATTTTTGTGATAACAGTCTCAAGGGTCTTAAACCGAAGAGAGTGAGTGGGATGAAAGATTACTTCATGTGTTCCTTTCTTTTTTCCCATGAAAGACCTTCAGTTCCTCAGTCCTGATTTATAGACAGCTTTGCCTTCTTTTCAGGCAGGTGTTAACGAAAATGATTTTTATGATGGTGCTTGGTGTGCAGGAAGAAATGACCCGTATCAGTGGATTGAAGTAGATGCTCGAAGGCTCACAAAATTCACTGGAGTCATCACACAAGGAAGAAACTCCCTCTGGTCGTAAGTACATGTTTGCTTTTCTCCATCAGACTCCGAGCTTTCAGACCGAGGAATTCATCTTGTGTTGTGGTTTGGTTCTCCAAGGGGGAAAAAAAAAAAAAAGAAAGAGTGGAAATTATCTGACACCCAATAACTGAACGGTGGAACAGTAAAAGGCAAAGTCATTATATATGGCATAAAATACAAGTTTAAAGGTAGCAGACTTGTATAGTCATTATCTGCATCTTGCAAAGGAATCAAGATTCCCTCAGACTGTTGGCCATTATACTCACTTGGTCCAATTTTCCTCATTCTTTTCCAGTATTTAACTTGATTAGTTTAAGTACTATTTGGGGTTTTTTTGTTTAGTTTAGAATAACCACTCATCTTTGAGACTTCCTAATCCCTGGGCAATCACCACTTGGTACAATTCCAAAGCAACAAGATTTTTAAACGAACAGTTAAAACAAACTTTATGGCTATACCTTTTTTCTTCTAAAGAGGAATTTAACATAACCAAAAAACCAAACCACTGCTGTGTGTGTTGACCAGGACTGCAGTGTTTGGTACCAGACTTGTGTGCATTTAGTCCTTTGTGACCTGCACCCTGACTGCTCTATAGCACAACTGCCCTCGTTCATCCTGGCTGTATATGAGGGATACAGCAGTCAGAGGGCAGGAACAGGAACTGGAGGAGATGATTTGGGGTTTTTTTTCCCTGATCTTTACAGTGTTTATTTAGTCTCTTAATTTCTCATTGAGTTTCGCTGCATAATGTGAGCAAATAATCCCACTTGTGGTGCAGGACCTTTTGACAAAACATGCAGGGAATCCATCCTGGTCAGACCTCTCACTTAAGAGTGACATGTAATTAGAGACAAACCAGAAAAATGACACTATATCTAAGTAAAAGAATGATTTTCTCCCTAGGGTTTAATTTTCTGTGTTGGTTTTTTTTTTAAATTTCTTTTAAAAAGGCTGTGGGAGTAGGAGCCTTTTGGGCAATAAGATTTCTATATTTATTCCACATTGTTCTGTGTTAGGTAGATAATTACTGTGGCAGTCTTATTCTCTTCTATATTCATTCTCTTGACATTGCTGTTTCTGTCCACACCAGTGCTGCACTGCTTCATCCTGTTGTATTTCTATTTTTAGTTCAGCTCTGTTGTGAGTTTACAGCAGGACTTGGCACTCTATTTATAACTGGTATTCACAGTCATCTTGTTTTTGGGTTTTTTTGTGGTTTGTTTGTTTGTTTGTGGGGTTTTTTTTCCTTTTTTTTTTTTTTTTTGAGGTTTTTTTGAGTCGTAGAAACGCAGAATCACAGAATGGTTTGGGTTGGAAGGGACCTTAAAGACCATCTAGTTCCAACCCCCCTGCCGTGGGCAGGGAGTCTCGTTTTGCCCTTTTTCCCCTTAAAGACCCCTGAGGATCTCCAGGGAGAGCAGGATTGGTGCTGGGAGAGCAGGTCCAGGCTCCTCCTGCATTTCTACTCTTATTTGAGGAAAACCAGGCCCATTTCTGCCTGATAGGAGAAAAAGAGATGTTTTCAACTGGACCAGCTGCACCGTGGGGCAGGTTAATGTCTCCTGGAAAATGTGTCCTGTAAGACTGAACTGTGCCCCATGGATGGACCAGAGGAGTGGGGAGAAATAGTCCCAGAAAGGGGTGACCTCATTCCCTACTTCCATCTTGCACACAAGGGACAAAAAGACAATGAAACAGGTGCCTTTTCCTGTCAGGGTGTGATGCCTCCATCCCACTTGGCGTCTCCTGGCACAGCTTTGGCAGTGGGACTGGCTTCCCCAGAATCCACCTCATTTTCTCCCTCTCCTCCTCAGACCAAGCAGATGAAATCAGTGCAGTTGATGTTTGTGTGCTTTGCTCTTGCATCTGAATGTCCTTAGATTTTAAAAATAGCCTGATACTCCCCAAGGTACCGAAGTAGATGTTCATGCTTTCAGAAGAGTTTAGGCTGATGTTTGCAGCCCTCACCTGGGCCAGAAGTGGTGTCCTGGGGGTTTCCTGAGTCTCAGTATCTGGGGACATCATGCCCAGCAAGGTGGCAGATGCTGCTTTCTGAGCTAATCGTCTTGCTGCACGTGAAAGGAAGCGATCTCTTAGGACTTTCTGTACCAATTCGTCCAGCAGCCAAGAAAGTGAGAGGAAAGGGGGGGGAAAAGTGAAATTCTGTTGTGAAGAAGAGCTGTGGAAAGGGAAATTCAATCCAGGCAACAGCAGAGACAATGAGCTTGGAGCAGAAATTGCCTTGGTGGGGGTTCAGAGGCACTGGTGGAAGCTTCAATATGTGTGGTAAATTTGGGAAACAATGACCTGACTGCAGCCATGGGGGTTGCATGCAGTGAATTGACTCTTGCAAACCAGCCCAGGAAAAAGAGTGG
>VZRE01013795.1:0-71764 GCA_013396775.1 Cephalopterus ornatus | reverse complement strand
GGCTGGGAGCAACCTGGGATAGGAGAAGGTGTCCCTGCCCATAGCAGGGGGTGGAAAGAGATGGTCTTTAAGGTCCTTTCCAACCCAAACCATTCTGTGATTCTATGACACAGGGATATATGCTCAGTTCATCAATGTTGTCATGTACTAGGGATAAAGAACCAGAAAAGCAACTTTTTTCCCCTTTTTATCGAACAAGAAACTTTAACAAAATTAAAAAATGTACTTAACTGAAAGTCCTGTGTGAGCTTCTGCCTGGGTCAGATTTATACCTGTCCTGGTGCCTTTACTTTCTTGCTGCTGGCTTAATGAGGACACATGAAATGATGAGAGAGGGCATGCAAGGACACCCTGCTGAATCCTGGATCAGACAGCTTTAACCTTCACTGCAGGGCTGCAACATTTGAGTTTTTAGCAGTCTGGCCTTTGCTTTGCTTTATTTGTGATGCTGTAGCCAGAGGTGTTATACTGGTGGTGGATGCAACCCTTTACTCCTTTGCGGCAGCTCTGGCAACTGCAGCCTGGTTTTTGCTGATGGGCCACTCCAACCAGGGACAGTCCATTCGCATCCAGCCTGGCTTATGGGTTTTTTGAGCTTTATAGGAGGCAAGGATGGCCTGAAGGTTACCCTTTACACGATGCAAAGAACGCACAAACAAATGGAGTTGCCACTTTCTGTCTGGTGACAGGAGCTGCTTCACCTCGATCTCACTTGGAAAGCTGCTATTCCTTGTCTGTGTCTCTGTTGTGGCTCTGCTTGTCCATCCCAGGCTCTCGTGTTTGAGACGTGAGAGCCTGGAGGAGGAAGAGCTGCAGAAACAGCTCTCGAAAACACAGACGACCTGAAAGGAGAGAAGGAAACTGAGCTTGGTTTGTAATGAATACTTGAATTGTTTAATCATTTCCTTTTTAAGGAAAAACACTTCAGAGTCAAATTTTTTGCTCGAGCTGCCTGGCTGTGAATTCCGTGATAGTCACATGGAATTAAATCTTTTTTTTTTAATGACAAGCAAAAGAAAGCTTTGAACAAAAACTCCTGGATTTGAGGAGTCATTCCTTTTGCCGGTTAAAGCAAGCGCATGGACCTGAGGGCTGTTGCTGCTCAGGGACCTCAGTCATTCTTGGGAAACCTGAAATCATGGAAAGTGCTCTTTTACCACTATAAATAGCAAACCTATTTAGATTATTCAGAAGATCTGCAGATGTTGAATTTCACAGAAAAAGTGAGGCCTAGCTGCCAGAACTGGAACTTCTTTTTGATTTTTGCACTGAAAATATCCAGAAGTGCCACAAGTGGTGGTTAATAGCAACAGCAGTGCCTTGAAAATGGGCAGAATATCAGTTCCTTTGTAGGGCTGAATATTTGAGGGAGAAATATTATATGTAATTCTTCATATTGCTGCCAATACAACTCTCAGTTTTATGAACTAAATAGCTTTAAACAACTGTTCAAGGCTGTTGAGTGGGACACTGGACACATCACTGTGCAATTGTGCCACATATTTAAATGTGATATGATGTGATACTTCAAAATATGCACTCTCTTGACAGAGAGAAAGAAAATATTAATCACTCCAAGCAGTTTGGCAAGAATCTAAAAAGCAGAGGAAACATGTTTCCCACAAACCAAACTATCTCTTGATAATTCAACATCATCTTTTGTATCGAGAGAAAATCCACGTGTCCAAATAGAGTCAGTGTGTGCTGACAAGTATTATAGAGCTTCAGGCTGTGTGAATGCAGAGGATGTTTTGGTTTTTAGAAGAGAATGTAATGTTGCAGTGAGTAAAATATTTGTGCGACAATGCATTTTCTTATAATTAACCTTTCAGTCATTAAATTATTCAGCATCTCTGCATGTCATGGAATGATTAAATGGCAACAAGTAAGAAAGAGCACGGATGAAATAATCTGTGCAGGATGCTTGAGATGCAAAGCAAAATGCTGAAATTTTTAGGAAAAAATCAAAACAGACTTAGTTTCCAGTATATTCTCTTTAAAACCTTTCAGCTCCATGAAAATATTGAAGACATTTTATGCAAGATATTTGTCTTTAGGGAAGAAAATGGAGCGGGGGGTATCTTAATTTTTAAAGCCTGATTTGAGTAGAGGTGGGTCTCTAGGTTTTACAAAATGGCAATAGGTCTTAAAAGCTTTCAGGAGACAACAAATCAATGGCATTGCTGACTGGAGGGAATGACTTACGTGGTTCCAAACTGACACACTTTTAAGCTGGTCACTTTTGTTCATCTCTGCTGAAGCAACCTTTTAACTAGAAGCTGGTGTAGCCACCACCCCATGCTGCCTACTGTGTCACTTGTTTGATTTCCTTCTGCTGCCCAGCAGGGATAGCAAATAATAAATATCCAGCAGATTTGATTTTGTCTGATTATGCTTTTGCTAAAGACAAGATACTTGTGATTGAATAGAGGAATAATATTGCAAAAGTTTTGTAGTACAGCCTCATCCTCAGCCTTCTCTCTTTGTACTGCAGCCCCTCATGATCCCCCAAAATTCCTTTTGACAAGCTGTCCTTAGGGAGTTGTAGGTCTGTAACAAGCTGGGTGCCTTCCAGAGATACAGTTGAGGATAAATTTAGGTCAGTGCAGTTTGCTTGCTTCTAATTTTGGCGGTACAGCATTCTGCTCTTTCTTTAGTCACAAAATGAATGTGTTGCCCCACATTCCAATTTATTGTTACGCTCAGTGGCAGTTCCTCAAGGAGCTAGATTTTGGTTTTAGGCAGTCTGTATGTGAGGACTGCAAGGTGGTAAAAGTTTTAGAATCACAGAATCATTAAGGTTGGAAAAGACCACCAAGATCATCAACTCCAACCATTAAAATAAGAATAACACTGCCAGGCTCTTATCAGGCATTCCTGATAGTAAGACCGTGGTCTCAGGAGTAAGATTGGCTTCATGAAGAGATAATCACATGAGCATCTTCATTATTCCAATAATAGTAGAAGAAAGAGCAGTGATAATCCTGTCAGTGTAACTGCATTAGCACTGGGGACAGTGTAGTGGTTATTTATAGGTATTTGACTTGTTTCTACAACATATGAAAACAGAATTTTGCACTCTACCCATGAAAGGTCAAAATATAGCAGCGCAGTGCTGCACTTGAGAGCAGAATAGAATAAACTCTAAATCCTGTCCAGCTCACAAGTACAACTTACAGACAAACTTGCCACTGACTTTGGAAGCAGTACCTCCTGTCCTTATGCAGAGGCTGTGAAAACACACCCTGGTGAAACTTCAACAAGTTCCATGGAAACGTCTGGATGTTTCATCCAAATCATGTAACAAAATAAGCAGCTGCTGTGTCCCGACTTGAATGGCTCTGGTGCATTAAATCCGTGCAAACTGTTATTTGCCAAGATGGGGTGACAGGACTGCAGAGATTGTTACAGCTTTCCCAAAGTCAGACTCATAGAGGGAAATTGTTCCAAATCCACAGAAATCACGTCAAGTGTATTGATGGGAGTTATAGAACAACCTGGATACAGTGTAGAAAAAGCTCCCTTGATAATAGTAATGTCACTAGTTATATGTTATGCTAATGTTTATGATTGGTTTACGTTATAAATTATATTTTCTGATGACTGTGTCTTGGTGGATCCATCTCGCAGGCTTTCAGTTGTTGCAGTGCTGAGCCAGTCTTTGGCAGCTGTAGCTTCCAGCGCTCTCCATCTGTTATTTCCTTTACTCCAATCCCTGTGCCCTGTTAATCTTCCAGCTCATTTCTTGTAGCTCACACAAGGTTTTGGCGCAGCGTTCATCGCTGCCGCTGAACACTCACCATCCCGGCGAGGGGCAGCTGGGCTGGTGACCGGCTGGGGTGATTCTGTGTAGGTGGAGGTTCTGACAGCACACCCAGAAGTGTGTTTATGCTTTCACAAGTTTGTTTGGCGAGAATGTCAGCACCGCTGATGTTCTGCTGTGGGTAGGATTTGTCACGGTGCTCTTTTGCCGAAGCCTGGGTGAGTCACAGCGCGGTACTGGGAGGGAGCAGGGCACTGCCACCCGCCCCCCAGGGAGGGCTCCTGCCTGGTCAGCCACCACTTTGCACTGAGAAAAGGTGCTGGGGCGTGGAGAGAACCTGCTCTGTACAACGAGGCTCACTGGAGATGCTCAGAAGAGGAAGAAAAGCTTTTTTTAACCTCCACGGAAGGGACTTGAAATCAAACGAGCTGAAGCCTTTCGGAAAAGGCTACGTCAAATGAAAACAAGCATCTGCTGCAGCAGGTTACTCACACTTACTCATCACAGCCGTGGTTTGTATATTTTGCGTGTGCATTATGGCTTGTTGCAATGAGAATGGTTGTGTGGGGGTTACGGAAGGGACACCAGGCTCCTTGTCCCTCCGCTTGTGCCCTCTGGATGCTCCGAGTGGCACTTGGCCTCATCTCTGTGTGAGCTTGGTACCAACGAGCCCCTTCAGCACTGCTTTAAATGTGCTCCCAGCTGTGCACACAAATGGCAGTGTTTGCTGCTTACTGTCAAGGCCTTTTATTTTCAATCACTTTAGAATTAATGGAAGTTAAGAAGGAGACAGAAAGATGCAATGGGGCAGTGCCTGCGTAGCCTGGATTATTCTTCTCAAACACATGACTCATTTGCAAAGGTGAGATAGGCACAAAAGAGAATGGAAAATCAAAAATGTCACAAAAGGAGGTTCTGAAGAAAAGGAGTCACAACCTGGTTGTGTTTAGCAGATACAGAAGATATGAAAAGGGAAAGTCTGGTATAGGAAGAATTTCAAACATATGCAGATCTCTGCAAAAGTGACCCAAAATGATGAGTGTTAAGATTGAAGTCTTTGGGGAGAGGATGTCTTTAAGCCTGGCACCTTCAGCTGTTCCTGTCTGAATGTACAACAGCAAAACACCCACAGCTGGCACTGCATTTTCTAGAAAGGTCAGAAAGACATGAAAATCTTCATAAAAACCTGGCTGTAAATTGCAGACGTTGGGTGGGAAAGGTATTTGCAACCCCAACTCCTGCTCGTTGAGGAAAGCTTTGAAAAATCTGTGCTGAATTCATTTCCAGCAAATGAAATTCTGGCCCTGGGCTTTTCTTCATAAGGCCTCCAAAGAGCTGGATTTCACAGCAGTACATTCATTTAAGTCAGCTAGAAGCAATTTTAAAAATTAAACATTCAAATATTTCAGTTATTAAAAAAAAACTACCCTTACTTGCAAGTCAATCTCCATCTCTTAAATCATATTTCTTTTAATTAGTTTGTAAAACTTGCTGGGTTACCTGTGGTTAACCTGAGCATTTTTTGACTTGTCAAGTTTGAAAAGTGTTTGCAGTGGGTGATTTAAAATTTTATCAGCATAAATATTATTATCGAATATTAATATTAATGGTTTTACATTTAATTGCATGAGAGTACAAATTAATTTTTCAAGTAGAAAGCCATTTAATTGCCAGCATGCTGATTCTGTTGCACAAGTACCATTTAATCTAAGGCCTGCCTAGCATTTTTTTGGTATAGAGATTATGCTATTTCAAGTATTTTGGCTTCTCAATTTATATATTATTGGAGGATATACATTTGTTTGCCCGACTTGTTCTATTTTATATTAATTTTAGGGGGTTTTATTGCAGATAAATCAGATTATCATGACAACAGAAGAATAATATGCTCAGCTGGAGCCAGGTCCATTGTAGAAGATATTAATGTGAACTCTGCCAGTGTTTGCCAGTCTCATTCCCAGAATCTCATAGAATCCCAGAATGGTTTGGACTGGAAAGGACCTTAAAGATCATCCAGTCCCACCCCCTGCCATGGGCAGGGACACCTCCCACTATCCCAGGTTGCTCCAAGCCCCGTCCAACCTGGCCTTGGACACTTCCAGGGATGGGGCAGCCACAGCTTCTCTGGGCAACCTGTGCCAGGGCCTCACCACCCTCACAGGGGAGAATTCCTTTCCAAAATCCCATCTAACCCTGCCCTGTGTCAGTGTGTAGCCATTCCCCCTTGTCCTGTCACTCCAGGCCCTTGTCCAAAGTCCCTCTCAGCTCTCCTGGAGCCCCTTTAGGTACTGGAAGGTGCCATAAAGTCAGCCCAGATCCTTCTCTTCTTCAGGCTGAATAACCCCAATTTTCCTCAGCCTTTCCTCGTAGGAGAGGTGTTCCATCCTCTCGTCATGTTTGTGGCCCATTTCTGCCACTGTGGGCTTGAGCTTCTGCTGACCTCAGCATTCCTTCTTTATCTCAGATCACGTGTGGTTTCACTGATGTGGAAAAGCATCCTTCGAGACTGGGATCAAAGTATCAGATTTACTTCACTTTGTTGCTTATTCGGTTTTCCATGATCGAGAAGTTTGGCCTTAAGACATTGCATGCGGCAGATGTTGTTCAAACCAAATAAACCCGTCCTCAAATAGTGCCAAGTCTTAGCTGATGCAGTGCCTGCTGGAGCCTGGCAAAACCCAGCCTGGCATCCCTCCATTGCTTCCCATTTAACACCCACTGTGTGTTCTGCTGAGTTGGGATTCGGCCTCGTGTCTGACACACATCAGGAAAAGTCAGTGAATTGTCTCGGGGAAGGCAAGGCTGAAAGATGTTCTGTTGTTCTGGTGCTGTCACGATGTCTTTCCCTGCGCTCAGTAGCTTGATGCTGCTGTTAGATATAAGGAAAAGTTGATTATTGGGATAGGAACCTGCCAAGGCTGTAGGAGATCTGCTTTTAATTCTCTGCTTTGATTCAGGTTTCCTCTCTGTCCTTGGGCAAGGTTCTTTAATCCCTCAGCTTGTCTTTTATTTTTTGATGAAAATGGAAAAGCAGGACATTTCCATGCATCACAAGAAGCTGAATTTGAAATTGAAGATGTTCAAATAAGCCTTGTCTAAAGCTAATGCATTACAGATAAAACGCAAGTAATTAGTAATAATTTAAAAATGCACCACATTAAGTGAATTTGAATCATATTTTGATTTTTGCATTTACTTTGTCTGAAAGGAATTGATTAGTGTTGGCAATGGATATTGAGATTTTTCAGATGGGTTCCTTCTGAAGAGATAAGGCTGGCATAAATTTTAAAAAGGATTATTAATGGGATGCACCTGAATCCAAAGGGTTCCTGTCAAATCTGTACCTCATGATCCTTTTCTACCATTAAATGAAATTTGTGAGGCAGTCCTGGAAGCGGCACTTTATGAGAGAACCTGATGAACTGGAGTTAACCTTGGACACTTGTGAATTGTCACGCAGTAACTTCTGTATTGCCTTGCTTTCTGCCAGGAAAGAGCTCAGTAATTAACATGCTCTTTTCTGAATGCTGGTGTAGGACTGTCCCTGAATCGTGTCTCCTTGACTTGGTAAAACCAAAAAATATCTGTATTTTTCTCTTAGGAGTATGATGGTAGGTCCAGGAATATTTTATAGGTTGAAACCAGAAGAGCTTCCCAAAACAACAGCAGGGACATCCTAAGTGTTGGAAAGCTTTATAGCTTTGTTTCAGCCTGCCTTAGACAGCTTTATTGTTCAGTGCTGATGGGCGCTGAAAAGATTGGATGTGACGTGCTGCAGAAATAATGTCTGCAAATCCCAACCCCACGAGATGGATCTCGGTGTCATGAGGTGATCACACGGATGACATTCCCCAATACTTCTTCTAGAACAAGGTTTTGCTTTAGTTGTCCTGTTTCTCTGATGGATTTCCACGGAAAAGGTTTAGATTTCTGTGTCCACACAAATAAACTGAGCACCACAGATGTATTAAACTCTTCAATTCTGGGAAGAACCGTGCTTGCTGGAAGCAGACTGGAGATGTGCAACACCTCCATCTGCTTCCTGGGAGCAGCAGATCTCATGTGTCACACGTCTGTGGGAAAACTGCAGCTTTCAGGAATACTTAGTGTGTTGAATGTTCTTCTGCTGGTCTGTAGCTGGGATTTGAAGATACTCAGCTGCCTGGTCAGAAGCCCTGAGCAGTAGGTTTTGCTAGTTTTCCAGATGCTCTGAACAGAAGAATACACACAGTTCCCCTTCCCCATCCTGGGAGACGTGACTTTTAAGCAGGAGGGGGAATTTTTGAGGGGAATCTGAATTAACGGCAGAATTCTTAGATTGGATATTAGAAAAAGGTTCTTCCCCCAGAGGGTGGTTGGGCACTGACCAGGCTCCCCAGGGCAGTGGGCACAGCACCAAGGCTGACAGAGCTCGAGGAGCGTTTGGATGATCCTCTTTGGTGTGACTCTTGGGGATGGGCCTGTGCCTGTGCAGGGCTAAGGTTTGATCTCCATGATCCCTGTGGGTCCCTTCCAACTCAGCACGTTCTGTGATTCTGTGATTCCTATTATTATCAGAAGCTGTTTTTCTAATGGCATTGGAAAAAAATAGGCGAAGAGTCTGAGCCCCTGGAGGCAGTTTTGTAGTGCCAGTGGGAGAAGGATCTGGTCACTGTGATGTTCTTGTTTTGCTTCCCAACAAAATGCTTATTCCTCACAGGCAAGCACAGATAACAGTATATGGTGTGTGCCCTAATACATTACACTGATTTATCTCATCCCATGACCCTTTGAGATCCTTCTACACTGCAAGTGTACAGGACTGGATGCAGTCCCATTTGGACTTTAATTGCAGGCTGCTGCTCAAAAGCACGTTACTTGTTGCCACTGAGGATGGAAATGTGCAGGACTGACTTGTATACGTTTTCCTTTGGGAGAAGTTGGAACCTTGGTAATGGGAGGGAGTGAGAAAATAAAAATCCATTAAATAAAAGTCCCAGCTTAGAAATGTTACTGTGACAGCAGTATTTTCTCACACCAGTAGAATGAGCTTGTTCTTTTAAAAACTTTCTGTACATGCCATGAGTTTCTCAAGAAGTCTCAGTTATAAAGACTGTCCACTGTTGTCTTGCTTTTATGTGACTGTAGCATTTTGTTTGAATTTCTTTTGTGGATGTTGAGCAATGAATATGGATGTAATTGTGTTTGCCCTCCCAAGCTGATTTGTGCAGTTGAAGTCAAAAAAGTTCTGTAATACTTCAGAAGCAATGATGTTATTTGGTTTGTGACTTTGCCTCTTTTGGTAATTGGATCTTATTTTTACCCATGGCTAAAAATATTAAAAAAACCCCACCCAACAACCTCAAACCCAGACAAAAACTTCAACAAAACAAACAAGCAAATTAAAAAAACCCCAAACGCACACTGAATATGTACACTACCACCACCATCCTTGTTCAAGCCCATGAGGTTTGCTCTCAAGATTTTTTTTTAATTCAGAAAAAGCTATTTTCCTTTTCCTAGAGTTTTGCTGTTGGCCATTTCGCAGAATCCCAGAATGGCTTGGGTTGAAAGGGACCTTAAAAACCATCTTGTTCCAACTTCCCTACCATGGGCAGAGACACCTTCCACTAGCCCAGGTTGCTCCAAGCCCCGTCCAACCCGGCCTTGGACACTTCCAGGGATGGGGCAGCCACAGCTTCTCTGGGCAACCTGTGCCAGGGCCTCCCCACCCTCGCAGGGGAGCATTTCTTCCTAATTTTTAATGCCTTCTTTCATCACCATGTCCTGTCACTCCATGGCATTGTCACAAGTCACTCTCCTACTCCCTTGTAGCTCCTTTGTTTGAAAGAAGTAAATCTGCCTCTCCTTAACTTATCATAATGGAGAAGTTGAGGGAATAAAGTGAAGTTCTTTGCAAGAGTCAGTAGTAAACTTATCTAACATGTGGAAGTCACTGTTTATTTTGTTGTATATCATTTATCATTTTACAGCCAAGTACTAGAGATGCCAGCATGGCACTTCACAGATCTCCAGTAAATCTCCTGTCCCAGGAGATCTTCCACTGACAGGCAGACAATTAGTATTTGCAGAGTGCTGCTAACTCTGTTACAGTTGTTTACCAAATACAAAAGTTGTGTGCATTGCAAGTGATAGATGTATCCTTCTTTTCATTACAACAACAAAAAGTTCAGTCTGCTTGGCAATAGTCAAGATTTTTCCGCTTAATCTAACATGAATGGCAAAATCTATTCATTGAAGAAGGCTGGTGAAAGATTTGCAAAGGACTGATTTAGTGTCTAAAACAGAGCTGGGTTTGTTTAGCCTTTTTTTTTGGTCAAAATCACATGATATCTCTTTTTTTTTTTTCTTTTGGAGGCATTAGTATACACATACAGAAGTGCTTTTCCAAATCCTGTAAAACATTTACCTCATCTTTGAGTTTCAGTGTATAAAAAAAAAACAAAAACAAAAAAACCCACAACACAAAAAACCTGATGTCAAGATGTACTTTCTTGGGAAGTCTGGACATCAGTTTGAATTTTCTGTGTAAGTGGGAGCACTGTTACTCAGAAAATGAGATAGCACATGGAAACCTAAACTTACAGATTTTCTGCTGCCATTTCAGGCTTAGGCATTTCCTGAAGGTCACTTGTCTTGTACAAGGGGAAGCTTGGTGAAATTGGGCTGATCTTGAGGCTGCCCCTTTTTTGGTCTCCACTAGAAGTCTGACTCTCTTCAGTGAGCACAAAAAGGCTGGTTTGTCCCTTTACACACAAGCACAGTGGAATCAACGTGTGTGTGTTTGTGTTCATAGGTAGTTTGTTAATATTATTTGCTGATTTTAAAAGCTTTCTTTACCCTTGTTTCACTCCCAGCAATCTGAGTGTAGCTTAGCTAAGAACCCATGTTGAGGAATGACAGCTCTGGAGCCCTGCTGGTTATGTGTGATGAGTTTATGTACATAAATACAGAATCTAATCATCCTGGACTGACTTCGTGGTGCAAACCCACCTCCAAGCCACAGGTCTCCTCCAAGTCCCTGCCTACTGAAACCAGGAAGGTGTTAGGGGAAAAAATAAATTGCTGCTGCTCTTTCTTACAAATATGAGAGGAGAGTTGGGTGTTAATTTTTCCAGCCTTCTCCATAGCTGTATATGCATTTCCATGGGTAATGTCCAAGCAGTGTAAAAGCTCCATAACTTCAACTCCACCCAGAATACAGGAACCAGCGTTTTATTTCTCTTCATACTCTTCTTTAGCTGGATCCAGCCAAGGTATAACTGAAGTGCAAATGTAAATTTTGCTTTTTTTAGTTTAAAGGGGATTTTGCTGTAAATCAGATAACAGGCCATTAGAAAGATCAGCCTACTGAGAATTGATCTGGATATTGTAGGAGTGCACTGGTACTGTGATCAATTGGACTCTGCTGCGCCGAGACAGAATTGTCTCTCTGTCCTTATCTCTTGCTAATAAATACAAGAATGACTGCAGGCTCCAGTTATTCTTGTATTGAAAGAAATGGAAATTTTTCTGGTTGAAATTCGCAGACATTTCATCCTAGAGGATTTATTACTTTTTTCCCATCCTCTCTGATAATAACAGCAGAACTAATAAATGTTCTGTAGCTGAAAAGATGATTTTTGAACAATGTATAAATCTGTTCTAAATAAGCCATTTATCCCAAACTCTGCATATGAAAGGAAAGGAGAGCAATAATGTCTCACCTCCTGGAATACCAGAATATTATATCATTGGGGTTTTGCTTCTAGGTGCTATGATTTTTGAATTGTTTCTTGCATCTGGGTTTGCATGTCCCTTTTTCAGCCAGCTGTTGACATGACTTCGTCCAGTGGAATTTCCATTGCTAGCAGCTTTACGAGTTTGATTATACTAAACAATGTGCAGTCATTCTAAGTTATGAAAAATAACTTAGTTACTCTCTGTCTTTTTCAAGGAGTAACTGGGTGACCTCTTACAGAGTCTTGGTGAGCAATGACAGCCACGCATGGACTGCTGTCAGAAACGAATCTGGAGATGTGGTGAGTATGAGGAAACAGAGGTTTTATGGTGAAGAGCAGAGTTTGGGAAGCAGGGGCTGGCCGTCTGGAGTTTTGATTTGCCAGATTAGTCAGCGTAGAACTCAAAGGCAACATCTCCCAGTGGTCCCCCTGGTTTTAAGAGCGAATCACATAGTACAGAAAGGGACCCGGAGTGCCCCTTCTGGCAAGGCCGTGTCTGCCTATGATAAAATGTATTTCTTGTTGCTGGCCCATGCTGGGATTAGCATCAGTTTGCTGATCCCTGAGGACACCTCATGCCCATTTCCAGAGAGAGGCTGTAGAGCTCCAGCTCCGAGGGGTATGAGGGGATTGTGCTCTTCGAAGAGCAGTTCTGCCCTGAGCCACCATCAAACTGGGGCTGGACTGGGTGATTTCGTTTGTTTCTATAACCAAAACTGCTAAAAGACATTTTGAAGAACTGATCTGGCTATTTTCTTATGTTTGGCCCGCATAGATTTTTACAGGAAACAGTGAGAAAGAGATCCCAGTTCTCAATATGCTGCCGGTGCCACTGGTTGCACGTTACATCCGGATAAACCCTCGGTCCTGGTTCGAGGAAGGAAGCATCTGCATGAGACTGGAAATCTTGGGCTGTCCTTTGCCAGGTAAGAGATTTCTCGGTTGATGTTGACATGTCTTTGTGCCAAGACTCAGAAATTTCATTTCTTTTGGCTATCTTTTCTTTTGATGTAATACTTTAGAGAGTAGAGTTATGCAAAAAGAAACCAAAATACTTGTCCAGAATCACAGATAGTATCAGGATAACTTTTCACAGGCAATCCCATAGTAAGTGGCTTTATTAATAAAACAAGATTGCCTGGGAGATATAACAAGGTTCTCTTTGTTGTTTGAGCTTAAATACAGTGCAATTAATCTTACTGAGTGCACATGTACTATGGAGGCAATAGGATTATGTTTTGGGACAGAAGCTTGCAGATGTCTTAAGCTTCTAAAGCAAGAAAGAACAATTATAATTCTATAGCCTGATTTTTAATTGTTTTTTTTTGTTTCGTTCTATAAGCCATAGGAATTCTCTGAAATATTTTGAAGGCAAATAATCTGACTCAACTAGTGCTTATCTTATAGGGGGGAAGAGGGGGAAGTGGGGGTGTGAGGAATTCCTAGCAAATTCCAAGTGTTATTAAATCCAGCATGATCCTTGGTAAGTCAAAAGTGAAGGTAAATGGTCCTATGCTATGAAAGGCCACTTAAAAAAACCCAAACAAACATTCAGTAGTGCAAATTCTGGCAAGGCCATGATTCTGGTAAGCGTATTGTAAATAGTCTTGTAGTGGATTTATGTCTTCATATGTACATGTATGTATATAAACAGTTAAACCCCTGTTTGCTCCAAGCTTTTCTAAGTCACTCACTGCTCATTCCATGCCTCTCATCTGCTTTTTTTTCCTTTTTTTAATTTGATCTCAGATTCTGGCACCTTGGGGAGTTTTTTGCAGAGGGCTATGAATAGTATTTTCAAAATACTGAAGCCATAGAGAGAACTGCCTTTGCAGAGCTTTCATTATTGCTTTATCTGTTTCTGCCTCTGTTCTGAGTCTTCCTGCCTCCAATTCTACTGTTGATGTAGGGTCTCCACATGCCAAGCAGAGGTAGCCTTATTTTTGTCCTTTAGGTGTTTAAATACTCGAGGGGAAAAAAAATAACCAAAAAACCAACTGTTTGGGGCATGGAAGGGATAATTCTCTGACAAAGAGAAGTATGTGGCAAGTACTGTCATAAAACTTTGTCTGTAGGCGTGTTACCGTAAAGCTGTGAAATTTAGGAGCACATAGACAGCTGCTTTTCTGTGGGTAAAAAAGACATCCTGGATTTCATGGCAGTGACCAGGGATGCCGTGTGCATGTGAATTTTTATGTTTTCCACTAGGATTCTCATTTCTTTCTCTTTCAGCCGTGGGTTTGGAACACTCCAGCTCTGCGGGTTGCTTTTTCCCCATTGTACCTCTTACCCTGGATGGGCAATTCCACAGCCAGTATTCCCCCTCAGCTCTTGAAAGAACTCTCAGAGGACAGTGATCTTTCCCAAATTCCTGTACAGGTTTGCAAAGGATCCACTCTGTATAAACGAGGGTGTGAGCCTGAAGGAAAAGCGAGGCTTTCTTCAGCACCATGACTTTACAGAGAGGTCTCCAGGGATGACAGAGAGGGCACAGGGATAAAAGAGATGACACTCCGACCATTTTGGAGGGCAATTTGTAGGGAAATTCTCATGGTTCTTTTCTATTCCCTAAAACTTTACTAAAGAGGAAATAGCAAAAATGTCAGTATTTGGGAAGGTGATTTTTAGTTAGTGCAGCAGTTATTGACCCCAGATTTTTATTGGCTATACACCCATACAGGGCCAAATTCTGCTTTGCAGTGTTAACATTCGTCACCCTCCAGCCTTCGTGGGGCTGTGCCAGTGGGTAAAGGTGAGAACACATCTGCACTTCCACCACTGTTGCAATGAGCGCTCTTACAGCTTGTCACAGATCTTGCATTAGCATGGAAACAGCATCAGTGCATCTTCCCGGTAGTCATTTATTGAGTTAATTGCCCGCAGTGTCTGATTCAGTATATTCCTGAAAGAAAATACCAGAATCATTCATTGAGAAACATAATGGGAATGGGGTGTGTTCATTCAAAATGTAATTGGACTGAAAGAACTAATCGGTTTTGATAAGTGCTGACCCATCTTTTTAGCTCAGAAAGAGCTGGCATTTCTTTCTTCTCGCTCATTTTATTCATCGCACGCAAGGCGCTCAAAACAAAGCTGCTCCTCAGGTTGAAGAGGCCTTTCCATGCACGTTTTCTTCTTGTAGGACATGGCATTTTTTGCAGTTCCCGCTAAGTGGATTCCTCACCCGTTATTGGTGTCATCTTGCACGTTCCAGGTTGGATAATCCAACAGTTTGGCCGTGGGAGCAGCGACTTTGACGGCACTGCTCTAATGCACTTTACTGTTTGTGTGACAGAAACCAAGGCTTCTTTCCTGACACAGTTTTTTCCATAAAACTGAGCAAGTCTCCTAAATTAATCAACATCAGGAAGTGGAGCTCTGTTAGTTCACTTAGCTCCAGGCTTTCCAGAGCCCATAAAAGAAGTTTTGTGATGCTCTGTTTCCTTGAACACTGTGTGTGGGTTTGATTATTTTGCACCCTGCGTGTGAACATACAAGAAATCAAGTTGTCAGGAGGAGCAGTTTGGTCAATTTAGAGTTCCAAGGTACCACATCCTCCTGAGGCAATGACAACGCACAGACACGTGGGGCATAGGGAAATAATCTCCAAAAAAAAGAAGGGTGGAAGAAAGACATTTTTCATGGCTGTGAATTTCTTTGCATGTCTTCTAGACAATTTTAGGTTTTATGTCTTTATTAATCCTTGAATAAATTAAGTCATCTGCATTCAGTCTGTGCTCTGTATCAGCTTTTCATCATGCTGGCTCACAAGGGAGGGTAATAAAGGAATAAGTTGAGAAAGGGTAAAAGATAAAGAAGAAACCTGAATAAGATATTAATATTGTGGGAAAGCTTTTTAGTGCTGTCGGAATGAGATGGAAATGGTTAAAGACACCTAGGACCCATTCCGGTGGGTAAGGCTCTGGTCATAAAACCAGCTGCATGTGCTGGGTGCACTAAAAATTGGACAAATCATGAGAAAACCACTTGGATAATTGGAACGGAGAAGTTACTCGTTACCTAATCTGTACTATATAAGATAATTGTAATTTTTATCAGTGTAATGCTTATATCTTATCCATAACATATGTTTTCGGTGTACTGTAGGCTAGTTTTGACAAACAACCTTTTCTAGACTCTTACAGTAGCTCTATAAAAAGAAGCTGTGTTATCCAATTGCGTCAGTAATGTCTTTTGGGCAACAGAAATGATTTGCTGTTTCACCAAAGGAAAGACATTTATCTGTGGAGGAAAGATGCCAGAAAATCCTACCTATAGCAGATGATCAGCACTGCCATTTCTCACTGGGCTAAAAGAGGACAAAAACACAAGCGTTTAATTCCCTCTCCATTCTCCAAAAAATGTTGGTATTTACACAGATGCAGATTGGCACACACCATCTTTTGCAATTGCCTCAGAGGGATGGATGTACTTTCCTTGCCTTTTCTTTCTCAAACCTAAGGAAAGTCAAAAAGGAATTACTTATGATCAAAAGTACCCAGAGATCGGAGAGAGAAAATCAGCTGAGCTCTTCATGCATTTATTTATATTGTGCAGTATTCAAGGCAATAGGCAATTATTTGAATGGAATAAATTTGTGATGAAATTTAATTTTTAATAGTTCTTACATAGAAAACTATCATTGGCACCATGATTATGCCATCACTTTGAACCCACGATAAAAAATGAACTTTAACAACTCTGTAATGGAGTACTGTGTTTTGTAATGGATTCAGTCCTTTTTTCATTGCTTTTCAATGCCAGGCTACCTAGTCAAGTTTAGGATTGTGTTCATTTTGTATAAAAATGTGATTTCCTACAAATATCTTTCATTATAAGTGGTCATGTACACAGCAGTAGTAAACTCAGCAAATTACTTCTGAGAGTAAATCCCTCCTTAGGGTGTAATTTCAAAGCTAAAACTTAATCTTGGACAGGTTAAAATTTTTTTGTGAGCTTGAGCAAAGACTGAATAAAAATGAGGCCAAACTCAGTAATTCTCCTGGGAAAGGCCAGGGTATTATGTTTCTCCATACTCACCAAGACAGACATGTGACATCCCCCAGCAATACAGTGGGTGTCATTAAAAGATTTTATTTCGTATTTTATTTCAAAAATTAAGTGTGTATTATCCTGAAGAAGTGTTAGGAATCCTCAGAATCATTATTATTATCAGAATCAAGCTGTAGGAAATCATTAGAATGATAAAGTGATGGTAGGAAACCTTTAATAAGCAACTATTGCAGGATAAGAGTTTGAGTTTCCTCTTACCCATTATTATCACTCCTTATGCTTAACTGGAATTGGTTGTTTTATATTCAACTATACGTCAACATATACATAAAAGAATCACTTTGTAGTTGCAAAATATTATTTCATTGCTGATTTTTTCCTTGCTGATTTAATGTGTGATCTTAATGCTCATGAGCAACACTCATGAGACTGCCATGAAACAGATCATGTGGAAAAAAACTTGGAATCACCTGATATGGCTGCCAGCGGATTTATTTCAAGATTGCACATGTGCTGTCTGTGAGATGTTCAGTTTTGTGAAGGCAAGTCAAATTCACTTATATTACACAGAAATTAAAAAAAACCCCAGTCATTTGCAAAATAGCTCATGGAGGTTTTTAAGGCGGTCCAAGGGATTTAGACCAGAATATTCTTTTTTATTAAAAACACCTCTGAATCACTTGGATTGACTTCATTATCTCATGCATTCGGAGCACCATATGAACACCACTTCTGAGCTTGCAGAGCTCCTTTAGTGTGATATCATAAAGCTCACAGAAGGAATTCTGTGAGAATGAAGCATAGAAACAAACTGTGGTGGGGAATGCATGCAAGTTTTACTCAATAGATGAGACTCTTTTGATCATATTTCTTTGTGAGTGTTGCTTCCAAGACATCACAAAGCTCGCTTTATACTTTTCTAGTGGCAGTTAAAACTAAAGGAGGGAAAAAAAGACCAGCAGACATTGTTGTGGTGAGCAAAATAACTGGGAACCCACAGGAAGCGTCAGGGCTCCAGTGGTTGAGGTGCTGTGTTGAGCTGTGATAGACCAGACCAGAAAATCCCTCTACTGGCAGATGTCATTAACTCTACTGGTGATGTAAAGACAGATTAGTGGTAGAAAAAACTAATATATTTCTCTGTATAAATGGGAGTGCCACAGTTTTGCAGGGTCTTTTCTCCCTGGAAGAAAAAGAGACTGTCTGAGCAATTCCTATGAATAAATGAGTACACTTCTGTTATAACTCTTCTCTGCTTTGAGTTTCTTAGTCTTTTATTCTCTGTTAAAGAAAATAATTTTTGCCGAAGTGGACCCATCGAGCTGTGCACAAGCCTCGTGTGCCTTTCTGAATTTTAGCTTTCTAAATTTAGCTGCAGCAGAAATCCAGTGATCCAGACTACAGCAGAGCCTGGCAAAATATGAGTGTTAATTCTCTGGGGAACTGTCAAATTGTGCTCTGTTGTTGAGGAAGGGCCAGAGACACAATCATTCTCACTTTACAATTATTTTAAGTTTCCACCGACTCTACAGCATTCACAGTCATTCCCATGATATTAGTGTTTGATGTATGGAAAAAGTGCCAGACTTTGAAAGGAATGAGATTAAAGTATTAAGAGCAAAATCAATTGCTGTATATTTTGGCTCATGTTGATATAGAAAACCTTCAACATCCTGGCAGTTTTATGATGGGGTTTTTTTATATTTTTACAAAAAAGAGATATTTTTTCAGTTGTGAAGGTATTCTGTGGGCCATCAAACACATTGTGTGAGAAGAAGTGGGGGTTTTTTTATGATTTCCGTTTTTCGGTCATCAGCATATTAATGAACAATTTCTACAGATTAACATGGGATGACCTTTAAGGGTTTGTCTTTCCAGAGGCATCTACAGAGTTAGTACAGCTTTGCTGCTGTCATGGACTTGCATCACTTTAGCCTGAAGTTAGACTGGAAAAAACCCAGGTCAGTTATGTGAAATTTAACGCTCTGATTCTTCAAAACTATTCTTTTTTTAAATAAGCAAAGAAATCATCTTCTCTCACCTGATTACAAGGGCATGCAGTGATAGGACAAGGGGAAATGGATTTTAGATGAAGGAGGGCAGGTTTAGATTAGATATTAGGAAGAAATTCATCCCTATGAGGCCCTGGCACAGGTTTCCCAGAGAAGCTGTGGCTGCCCCATTCCTGGAAGTGTCCAAGGCCAGGTTGGACAGGGCTTGGAGCGACCTGGGCTAGTGGAAGGTGTCCCTGCCCATGGCAGGGAAGTTGGAATGAGATGAGCTTTAATGTTCCGCCCAACCCAAACCATTCTGTGATTCTATAATTAAGGTCAAATTCAAGCCCATTTCCAGGCGGTCATTTTACAGAATTAAGTTCTCACTGGAAAGGACAAACTGTACTGAACAACTGCACTTTGTTGAGGCAATAGGGTTTTTTGGATATTTTTCAGTCATATTTGTAGGACGACCTTCAACTGACCTTCCAGCATTTCTGCTGTAGATTAGGAGATGGAAGTGGAGACAAGCATGGGAATAAAGACTCAATAAGTGATTGAGAAGGTGGGTAATGTTACTGTGAAGCTTAATGGAACTTGCATGCTTCATTCCATAAAATCCTTAAGTAGTTCAGAAGACCCAAACACTTTTAGAATTTTATGGGAATATTTAGTGGTTTTATTGTCAGAAATATGAAGTTTAAAAATGTCAAGTTATAAAGTATTTTGAAGCATTTTCTGTAATTTTCTGTAAGTGTTTGTTGCTGCAGGATACAAACTACATATTCTTCCTACTAAGAATTATGGTTTTCCCCCCAAGAAAAATCACAGCTGTGGGGGATACTGTTTAAAAAAATGTTTTTTCTTCTCTGGAGACAATTTCTTTTGGTCATGTCGCAATAAGAGAGGATGCTATTTAGACTTTCATATTTCACTTTTTTCCCAATAATTTTAAACCAATGAGGATGATTTTGTGTGAAGGGAAACAATTCTTCATAAAAGCCTGACAGCCACTGGCTTGACAAACCATTACTCAAAATTCCAGACATCCCAGATACGGCAAATTAAGGAATGTGTTCGATGCTTTCCAAATAGACTTGTTTTTCTCTGAAAATAAATCATAATAGATTAGATTAGGAGCACATCTCTCAGGAAATTTAAAGCTGAGCCATAACAGTCTTGGACTGGTGGGTTTTTTTTCCAGGTGAATGGCCTGGAATGTCAAGGAGACAAAAGACTTTGTTCTATCTAAATATTCTCCTTTAATATTTTGAAACACACAAACTACAAATAATATCCATAAAGAAATGAATATGCTAATTTTTAAGTAACAAAGTCCTCTGACTTCCACCGAAACTGTTTTGGAGGATGATCAGCAATGTTTAATATGCACAATGGATCCTTTCTGTGTTTTGCAAGCAGCACAAAGACTCTGAAAATACTCATCGAGAAAATTAATAGATAATTCCTTGCAATAGTAAATTAATCAAGTGGACACAAAACATTTACTGTGGTTTTTTCCTCTAATTTATTTTTCTTCCACTCTTTTATCTTGCATCTGACTCATCATTTTCCAGTGCCTTTTCCCCTCCTCTGCAGCATCAGGCTGCCCTTCTGCTTTTCTCTTCAAGTTTAGTTTTTTGTGCAGAGTAGCTGCCTGGGAATCTGGTGCCTCCTGGCTTCTATTTGGATCTATTGATTTGTGATTTGATTTGATGACTTGATTTGTGCAGTAATTAGAAATGTGTTAAATTAGTTGTCTGAGTTTTGCTTTCGAAAACCTTCTCTAAGTACACATAGGATGGCAAAATTCAGATTTCCTCTTTCTTACGTGAGTTATGGCATAAAAAAAAAAAAAAATCAACGTTTGAAAGTCACAAACACGTGAAAATTCTTTTATTTCTTTTCTCAGACCCAAATAATTATTACCACAGAAGAAATGAAATGACGACCACAGATAACCTGGACTTTAAGCACCACAACTACAAGGAAATGAGGCAGGTGGGCAAAGAGGCTGGTGGATGGAGAGTGGAGGGTGCAGGCTTTTCAGCTCTTCTGGAATCTGGATTCCACCTCTTAAAAATATCATTAACCAGTGTCTGCGATGTCTTTTTAAAATATTTTTTTTCCTGTTTTAATCTATTAAAATCCCAAAGTCTTAATTTGTACATAAACTAACCTTGAACAGGTGACTACGTGACAGAGGGAGTATCTACTCATAATGTGACATTGTTTTTCTTCCATTTATATTTGAGTGGGGAATGACACAGTGGTTTCTCCTTTCAGATTTGACCCTGATTTAGCCATCAGTTTTCTCGTATATTTCACTGGTTTTGGATAATCAGAATAAACTGTGGAGTCCAATTCCATATTCACAGCTGTGGAAAATCAGCAGAAACTCACCAAAAGCACTAGAAAAAAATCCTGTTAGTATAATTTCAAATTTAGCAGCCTTGTTAATCTATTCCTTTACCTTCAAACAGCCAACCTGGGTCTTGTTTTTGTTATTGTTTTTTAATCTTGCTTCATCTCACCACAGACACAAGTGTGGGTTGTTCTGAAGAAGTATTTCTGCCCTCTTTGTCTTCAAATATAAAGATAATATGTTTGGACTTGATGTGTGTGAATCACTTGCTGTGTGCTGAATTTTCAGTGTATTTATACTGCATGAATCACCACTCGTTTTTATTGAGCAATTGTGTACTGAGTCACACATTTATTTTGGTAGGGATTTCATGGCCTATATTTCTGAGCACAGAGATTAGACAAGTAGAAACTCAATTGGCATAATTACTGTCAAGAACAATAAAATAAAATGTGCTTTAGGTTTTCATTGCAGAAAGACAGGTTGGTCAGGCTAGAAACATCATGGGGGGAAAAAACCCACATCTTTAAAACAGAATGTTTTTAGTCTTTTTATACAAGTAGAAAATGTGTGGCTGTGATCAAGAGCTGGTCCGTTCTGAACTGTCTTTATGCTCTCACAATTTCTGTTTTCCTCTGTGTCAAAATAGTTAATTTATTTAGAGCTCATTAGATTCTGATTGGGTTCTGCTGCTGGTAGGCAGAAGATTGTGGCTTGCATTGCAACAGGCCTTATATCCCCAAAACTATTGTTAGAACTTCAGGGCAGAGTGAAACAATAACGATCAGAGTCAACTTAAAAAAAAGACAAGCACCCTTCCCAAATCCCCCTGTAACCTATAAATTATTGTTACTTTTCGTAGCTACTTCACTACCAACCATCTTAGAAAAATTCTGGTCTTTGAAGTTATTTATTATAAATACTGAAGGAGGAGGAGAGGTTGGTTCCCGGGCCATGTTTTGGAAACATTACATTTGTCAATTAATGCAATATGTGAAGTATTTGTGAGAGGGAGGGATTTTCTCAGTGCCGGATTATTTTAATAGAACTCTCTGGTTAGGAAGATGAAATTTACAGTTCCAATTTTTTTCTTGTAAAAAAAGCATTCCATGTTCTTCTTCCAGTCAATGGGAACTTGTGTGCAGAAGTCAGGATTATTTTACAGTCCAAAATATTTGTATGATGTATTCATGCAGAGATGGACACGTGAGTACAACCCTGTCTTTGAAACAACCAACCCAGACCGTGTCTTTCTTAGGAAAGAGGAATATTAAGTATGAAATCCATGTTACTGGATTTGACTCATCTTTGGACAAGCCAGGCTCCGAGTGCCCCAGAAGCCTTAGGTTGCTGTTCACGGTCAGCTGTCCATGGGCTTGGTGTGATGATAATGGGGAATATTGAAGAGCACTGTAAGTGTTACCCGTTAAACAGGTTGGTCTGAGGGTGAAAGAACCAAATGTAAAGGTCAGAGCAGGCCAGCTCAACATTCTGGGTTGCATGGAATGCCAGGGTGATGGTCTGGATCTGCTGCTCTCCAAGCTCAAGGAGGAGGTAGTTTCCAGAGAGCCTGGTACTGTTAGTTACAGTGGGACTCCATGATCTTAAGGGTCTTTCCCAACCTCAACAACTCTGTGATCTCTACAGAGGATAAAGAGGAGTCCTAACCTGAAAGACATTGACATTGCCCCCTGTAAGTGTAGATGGCACTTAGTCCTACATTTAATACACCTTTTCTACAAAATGGAGGAATCAGACCTTCAGAAGCCAGTTTTGTGGGGCTTCTTCAAAGACTGCCTGAAGTATTTTTCAGGTCACTAATAAGGTAAACAATTGGTAGTGAGAAACACTGTTGAACTGTCAATAGGAACTGTTAGTGAATGCAATTGGGGAAGTGTTTTAGAGTCCTGCTGGTTGTTAATAAAGCCTTAACTGACTGTTATCTTCAATTGTCTTTGGCAGTTTGTACAAACACAAACACGGTGACATTTCAGGTGACCTATTTGTAGGAAATGGGTATGAGAAGATCAAATATGAAATATGTTCATTCTCAGTATTGTATTTACAGGAACAGTTAACTACATTACTATATCCCCACTGTTACCAAAAGAGTCACAGTGAAGTCTACTACAGAGGCTCTAATTCAGGAAAAGTTCTTTGACTCAGAAAATAATCATATGCTTGCAATTAAAGAAATGATGGGGGGCTTACTGAGGCCAAGACAAATATTTCCACTGAATGTAATGTACTTTGAAGTTGGTTCTAGGCATTTTGGTCACTATTAATGAGCATTTACATACTTTTAACCACTTTGCTAAATTGATGTTCTTGGTATCCTGTGAGCACTGGAGTGCCAGGCACGTTAGCAAAGCTTCTTCTCCGTGGAATTTTCAGAGGCAGAAGTTTCCCTGCTTGGTTTCAGAGACAGCTCTGAGAGGACAGGATTATCTTTCCTATTTCACAGCTTTGGAGCTGCATGGATGCAGTGATGCATCAGCCAGGAGAAAGTTTTCAATTTGAAGAAGGTGTGAGGAGAGAAATTAGTTAACACAGTGACAATATTTATACACTACAGTTTTAGCCTTTAGCTAAAATAGAACTCCTTTTAACGTAGTATCTCTACTCACTGGCAGAGTGAAAAACTAATACTTCTGTTGGAGAGAAACATGGAATCTGATTCTGTCACAATCCACTTCCTTCTCTTGTGGGACATGAACCATCCCCACGCATTAGACCTCAATAAGTTTTGGTCTGTGGGGCTCTAACAAGAGCTTCATATCTCTGTATTGTCCCCCTGTGCTGGGCACTGGCGAGGCCACACCGCGAGTCCTGGGCTCAGTTCTGGGCCCCTCGTGACAAGGAAGATGTTGAGAGGCTGGAGCGTGTCCAGGGAGGGGAACGGAGCTGGGGAAGGGGCTGGAGCACCAGGAGCAGCTGAGGGAGCTGGGGGGACTCAGCCTGGAGAAAAGGAGGCTCAGGGGGAACTTCTCTTTCCCTAAAACTCCATGAAAGGAGTTTGGAACTAGGTGGGGGTCGGTCTTTTCTCCCACCTAACAAGGGAGAGGACAAGAGGAAGCAGCCTCAGGTCGTGCCAGGGGAGATTTGGATCGGATATTAGGAAACATTTCTTCCCAGAAAGGGTGGCCAAGCCCTAGCACACCTGCCCAGGGCAGTGGAGGAGTCACTGTCCCTGGAGAGATGTAAAAGCTGTGTAGATGTGGCACCTGGGGACATGAGTCAGTGGTGGCCTTGGCAGTGCTGGTGGAATGGTTGGACTTGATGACATTAGAGGTCTTTTTTAACCTAAATGATTCTGTGATTCTATTTTTATTGGTAAAATTTTTGGTTCATTGGGAGCAGGTTAACCAGGAAGATTTAAGGCACTTTGTCTCAAAAAGTTAGTAATTGACTCATTTAAATCAAATGCTACCAAATGTAAACCAGTGTTCTCTGGCTTCACCTGTGTGACTCAGCTGGAACAATAAATGACACACACACTTACCTATGCCTAGAACATTAAAAAGAGTTCTGTGGGGATATCTGAGTACCTATAATAGCAGCACACTGGTGATGATGACAGTGGTGAAAATAAGTAGATATGAAACAAGACGATACACTGAAAGAGCACAACTGACTGTATTTTTCAGACAAGTGATGAGTTTAGTCTTGCCACAAGAATTGTTTCTCCCATGTATGAAACCAGTGTGTGAGATGAACGAATATACAGGAATAGCACCTTTTCAGTCTCTTCGCAAAATGTTTATAAATAGAAGTGAAGCTTTTTATGAGAGGAATTTTAATGATGTTCTTCCCAATGTGAGTTGTGTTTCCACTTAGATTTGCTAAATGGTGGCATGAGAATTGGACATATCTAATTATTACATTTTTTAAATCATCGGCCTTGTGATCATCCAATATTGTTTCTAAATTAACAATGTGTGAGCAAGCAGTTTTGTTATGCCACAATATTTCCTCACTAATATATGCACGCTTGTTTATGAAATGATTGTCTAATTAACAGTCCCCAGGGTTCCAATTTACAGTAAAGTACGGTCTTCTTTCTTTAATTCCTTCCACGGAAAAAAAGATCAAGGCAGATAAATTCTCGTTGTTTAAAGCTATTTGTAATAACGTAATATTTGCACAGAAATTTTCAGTCTTGTTTGCACATTTTAACATTGACCTGAAATACCACAGTGAAGTGTGGGACAATTTAGGCTTCAAGATACGCTGCTCTGGATGACATCTGTGGAACTCCATTGGTTTAAACAGAAATGTACCCTTAACTCTAAGCGTTTTGGTATTATATTATTATTATTTGATTCTGTTATGACTATGTCATGCAATATCTGCAGAAAGGATGAATTGAGTAGATTTTGATGGGCAGAATGTCTTCATTGACAACATTTCTGTTATTATTTCTTTTTTTTCCCTATTTTTTGCTGAAATGTGATAGGCAAATTCTGAGGAATCTTTGATTTACGGAAGGACTATATCTTCTGTTTCGGGAGTCATCCATATTATATCTATTTTGCAATTTTGGCCCCATCAACACTGCTCGAATTGACAGTTTTTCCATATGAGATTTCACATCGCAATGCAAGAAGGGTGGGTTTGGTTTCTTCCTCAGCAGAGCCAGATATAATCAGAACTCACTGGGAAAACCAGGTTTAAGTAGATTATATCCTTCTCTCTTGACTTGTTTCTGATTCACCTGCTGCTGCACAGGGCACTGGAATGGGAAATCTTCTTTACTGGACAGAGTGTGTCTGTGGTGACCTGTAAGGTAAATGTGTTGCTGTCACCAACACCCTGGATCATCTCAAGTCCCTTACCTCTAGTACATCAGAGTGTGATTATTTTAATTACTCTCCATTGCATAACGTTTTAAAAATGTGATAGCAGAGCTATAAATTCATGAACTAAACATGAAGCTTTTACAATGAAGAAATAACCAGAGAAGAAAATGAAGAGTTTTGCCATATCCAGTTTGGAAAGAAGTAATTCATAGTGGATCTGTTTTGATGCTGCACTGTCTAACTACGTGTCTTTTTGGTTTTTTCTGTTGGCAGTTGATGAAAACTGTGAATAAAATGTGCCCAAATATCACAAGAATTTACAATATTGGAAAAAGCAACCAAGGACTGAAGCTCTACGCTGTCGAGATTTCTGACAACCCAGGAGAGCACGAAGTTGGTTAGGATTTAGTCTAAATCTGTTGAAGGGTGCTGGGATTTAGGTTTTTCCCCCCTCCTCTTTTCCGGTGTCTGCTGTAATTATCACTGATGGAATTATATTCATGGCAGCAAAGATTTCAAATGTATGTGGGAGGAACTTCAGCACTGTATTTCTAAATTGGGAAGAGGAGGATGAGCACAAATAGAAGACATTTTGAGCATGGGATCAAATTCCTTAATGATAATTCTTTACAATAATAAAATAAAAGTGAATTATAGTACTGGGGAATGGATTTTAGTTGTAGGGATTTATGTAGCTTTGGAAGAAATTTACCTTTTTTATATGGGGTGAATGCACATTATTCCTATTCATCCCTGAAGTATTTTGTTGTTGAGTACAAGGATTGTGGCACTCAGGATAACTTTTAAATACATACGTGAACCTGTTTTAGAGAAGGAAAAGGACTTTGCGAGGTCAGAAATCAATTATGTACAGCTGCTGACTGATATCTTTCAAGAGCCTTAACATCTGTCTGAGAGAAATGCTAGCAATGTATTTTTCATGTTATTTTTAGACTATTAGAACTGTTAAAATCTACCTCTAACATGCTGAAATTGTGAGTATAATTACAAAAATGTTTAACCAAGAATGGATTTTGGAGGTTTTATCCAGTGGCTTTAGATACCACTGGTACATAAACCTGTTCTTCTAAAATAGCAACAGAAAGCAATTTGTTCCTCTAAAGTTTGTGCATCATTTGTGCAGTTAGGGCATTTCTCCAACTTTCCTTAGCTGAAATGTTGCTGGCTGACATCAGTGACATTGAAGAGCTATTTGATTTGCTGCTCTGACCACAGTTCTGCTCCATGTGTTTTCAACAGGGGAACCGGAGTTTCACTACATTGCAGGAGCTCATGGGAATGAAGTGCTTGGACGTGAGCTAATCCTCTTGCTAATGCAGTTTATGTGCCAGGAATACCTGGCTGGGAACCCACGGATTGTGCATCTCATTGAGGACACAAGAATCCACCTCCTGCCCTCGGTCAACCCAGATGGATATGACAAGGCATATAAAGCGGTAATGTGATTATCGACACTTCAAGGAATTCTTTTATTTTGTAGGAGATGAATAAAACACGCCCCTCTCGTCATTATTTTTTTCAAAGTTCACATTTTACAATTTAAAAATCAAACAATAAACACATCAAGATAAATTAAACCACTGAAACATCTTACTGAGGAAAAAACCTGAAAGAAACAGTATTTTATATGACATTGGCTAACAGGAAAATATATGTGGAAAGAAGGGTTACAAACACTGCCAGAACAAACCATACCGAGGTGTACAGATCAATGGGAACACCATTATGGAAAGTGGAAAATTCAGGCAGTCTGTTTCTCGTGAGAAACCAAGCTAAGCATGTGAATATTTGCATTCCTCCACAGCTGAAATTTAATAGTGCACCTTTAAGGAGAGGACGTTGTGTAGGACATCGTAATAATTCTGTCTGGAAGAAGACAGACACCAGGAGGAAAAATTGTAGGGGCTGATCAAATGCACTGGAAAATCTTCCAAGGAAGTCTGCAGAAGGCTGAACAGAAAAGTCACAGTCATAGTCATGGAAGGGGAAGTGTGCGATCTCCATTGCAGGATATATTTTGGTTAACCTCAAGTAATTTTTCATGGGTTTTGCTTCACATCATTCCAGGTTTCATACAAAATTAAAAAAAAAAAAAAGGACATTTATTTCAGGTAATTAAATGGTTAGCCCCTCATTTCTCTGTATAGAATTACCTCTGGCACATTCCCAAAAACTTTGCTGAGGGGTCACAGGTTGTTGTATTCTGAATGAATATTTATCTTTTTTTTCTTCCTTTTTTTTTTTTCTTTCATTTTTCAATCTCAGGGTTCAGAATTAGGCGGCTGGTCTTTAGGACGATGGACTCAGGACGGCATTGACATCAACAATAATTTCCCTGACTTAAACTCTTTGCTCTGGGAGTCAGAAGATCAGAAGAAGAGTAAAAGAAAAGTTCCAAACCATCACATCCCCATCCCTGACTGGTACCTGTCTGAAAATGCTACTGTGAGTAAGGCCAGAGAGAGGGGAACACCAAGGCTGGGATGTGCTGAGAGAGAGAGATTTGCATTTCTCGAGGAATGAGTAATTTGGGGCTGAAGTTCCCCAGCTGATCTAATCTTCCTGTCTAGATTTCCCTGTTAGTCAGTGGGAATAAAAATGCACCTCAAAAGGACCGTTCACCCCCAGGTTTTAGAGGCAGGACTTGAGGAAGGATCTGCTTCCTGGAGGATTCACTTTTCCCTTGGCTGTTGCAAGAACCTGGAGGACTCAATACCCAGTTTTTTAGGCAGCAACATGTAGACAGGGAAAAGCCCACCATGGAGCTCAGCCATGCGAATCAGGCTTCTCCCTGGTTTTGTGGAGTAGATGAGCTGTTTGTAAACTCAGTGTCCTTACAGATTTCTCCTTGGGTTTTCTTATTTGTTCTTATTTGAAACATATTCTTACCTTAAATAACAGAGCAACAGCTCAGGCATATGCAAAACCACTGCAGAGGCTTATGCTAAAGTCCTTTATTGGATTGCAGTGCCAAAAATTTAACTTATTTTTGCCTGACCTTTTAAACATAATGGCAACTATTAATAGTGGCTGAGGGGAAGGCAATTAACTGTGGCAGCTCTTTAGTGCTTCAGAATCACTGAATAATAAGGATTGGAAGGGACTTCTACTCCAACCCCCCTGCCAAGGCAGAGCCACCCAGAGCAGGTGACACAGGAACACATCCAGGTGGGTTTGGAACGTTTTCAGAGAGGGAAACTCCACGCCCTCTCTGGGCAGCCTATTCCAGTGCTCTGCCAGCCTCCATCAAGAGAAGTTCTTCCTCATGTCAAGGTGGAACTTTTTGTGTTTTAGGTTATGGACATTGGGTTTGAAATCCCTGGTTTTGGAAACTCCTTTCGGCCCATGGCAGGGGGAGCAATGTCACCATGTGACATCTCTATCAGTTCCTGCTCTTGGCCTCACTCCACATAGATGTTCCTCAGAAATTACTAACATGAAGGTTTTGTTAGTTTTTCTGGGTTTTCTGTGGCCTCCCAAGCATGGCTGGCAATTTAAAGAAGCCCTTCTCCTTGGCCACATCTCTCCTTGCTGGCTCCTCAAGCTCAGAAACTCCCAGCAGGACTCCTGCACCTTGACACCAGACTCTCAGATTCCGCAGGCTGAACCCAAGCTGCTGTTCCTTTTCCTCCCAGGTGGCGGTTGAGACACGGGCAATAATAGCGTGGATGGAAAAAATTCCTTTTGTGCTGGGTGGCAATTTGCAGGGAGGGGAGCTGGTGGTGGCGTATCCCTACGACATGGTGAGGTCCATGTGGAAAACCCAGGATTACACCCCCACCCCAGACGACCACGTCTTCCGCTGGCTGGCGTATTCCTATGCCTCCACCCACCGCCTGATGACGGATGCGAGGAGGAGAGCGTGTCACACAGAGGATTTCCAGAAGGAGGATGGCACTGTTAATGGAGCCTCCTGGCACACTGTGGCTGGAAGTAAGTGTCGGTGGAAACTCCAATTTAAATACGATAATGCCACCACTGCCTGGTGTACGTTGCAGAGGCAGTGGTGGTCAAACATGTGCTCTAAGAGTAATAAATCCCCATCTGGAGATCTGTTCAGTGCATTTCATCACTTAGCAGAGGATTGAAGGAGGCACTTTCAGTAATACCTGGTGACGGTGTAATTTACAGCCAAGTTGTATATGAGTGGGGAGTGACACAGTGGTTTTTCCTTTCAGATTTGACCCTGATTTAGCCATCAGTTTTCTCATATATTTCACTTGTTTTGGATAATCAGAATAAACTGCTGTGAAAATCAGCAGAAACTCACCAAAAGCATTAGAAAAAAATCCTGTTAATATAATTTTAAATTTGCCAACCTTGTTAATCTATTCCTTTACCTTCAAACAGCCAGTCTTGGTCTTGTTTTTGTGCACATGCAGTACATTAGCTTTAAGAATTCTGTGCATTCAAGATGCTTTGTCAGGAGGAAACCAACCCAGTCCAAGGGGACCGTGTCAGCCTTTGCCATCTCACAAGGTGACAAAGAAAACTGCGGCTGAACATCAGAGCAAGTGTCAGAGCTGAAGCAGTGACTCCAGGGAGAGATTCCAGTGGCCCTCAGATAAGGAAATCCTGATTTCAGCCTCCTGCTTACTGAACTCAGTCACAGATCAGCCCCCCATCACATTCACTTTGAGTTGTAATAATATGCCAAAAAAAGAGCTGCTGTTTGTTTGCTACCATCCTATTTTTGAAAGACCTGGAAATCCTTGCACTTACACTTTGCACGGGCTCCGTAGACATTTCTGCTGCCAGGATAAAATCCAGGCTGCATCAATCACCATACACCCGAGCCTGTCACCCTGTTAAGGAGCACGAGAGGGAAGCTGCGTCCTGTGGTGCAGCCAAAACATGGATTTCCAGGAAAGCCCAATTAGAAGCACATTTTTAGCAGCATTAGGCACAGTTATCTCTATGGGTGTACACTTGGAGCAGACTCAGAATCAGACACTCTGCTGATTCACCACCGTTCTGCTCAAAATCTTTGTGTTTTTGTAAGTGAATCAGTCAAACAACATATTCTCTGAAATTAAGAAATGAGCCTGGCTCCTGCCATCACTCGATGACAACGGGAGCAACGGTAGCAGTAATGGCAAACAGATGCAGGAAAGTGTCTGTGCAGCCCACGTTTTACTGGAACTGGCTCGTGTTTGGAACTTGCAGGTACTTCCACTGCATAAACATTTCTGCATTTTGGACACAGCTTCTGTGGCTTTTACGCTGGCCCGTGTGAAGTTAGTCCTGGCCAGCCTTTAAAGGCTACAGTCAAGAATTAACTTCTCAAATATTTTTTCAGGAGGTTAAACAGTGTCGGGTGAAATTGAGGCGGAGGGATGATTGAACTCTTAGATCACAAGTTGACGATACGTTTCTGTGCATTTCTGCAAATTCTAAAGCATTCTCTGAAAAGTAACTCGACCACTTAATTATCTAATTTATGAACTTAATTATCCTGAGTGCTATAAGAAACAGGATTATGAATCGATCCAGAAAATATGACATTGCCATGTCACTAACAGCTGTCATACTAAGCTACATTAAGTAATGATGGACAATATAGATGCTGCATATTATCTTGATTTCTTAGGATCAATCACATACTGGATTTGCTTCATCTGATTTATTTTATTTCTTGGTGATGTTTTCACTATAATTTATACCCTGCTCTGTTCCATTATAGTAAGACTTCGAGGATATTCTTTGAGACAAACTCTAGAATATTGCCTTTACTTGCAGTTTTTACACCTTGGGCTCCGGAGTGAAGCTCAGAAGATGTGGTTTCCATTTAAGCTCAGTCTCCAACCTGCAGGATGGTTTTAGACTTCTTGTGTCTACTTAGACAAGTGCAAGAAAGTGATTTGTATTGCAGATATATACATATGCATACACAGATATGTATTTTGCAGCTGTCAGTTAACCAGCCAGCTTGCACTGAAAAAGGGTTGTCCAAATATGATTCCAGATTTCTCCTGTATTTTTTCACTCTGTAATTCCATGGCCTTGTAGATATAGCTGTATGGCTCACTCCAGTATTTTTTTTTTTAATTTATTTTATTTCTTTACCTTTTAGATCAACATGTAACACTTTCTTGTCCTAACCCCTGCTTGTTTCGTGCCTGCCCTGACGGTGACACCCCAATAAACTGCTTGCAGAACCTCTCCCACCTGCCCTTCGGTGTGGGTGGCATTTTGTTGTACCACACCTTGAATCTGTCCATTCCTTCTCTCCTCATCCATCTTCTTCTTGGCCTTGCAGGGACCATGCACAGAAACTTTTCACTGCTCATCCCGCGGGAGAATTTACAAGGAATTTTTCTAATTTCTTTCCAGTACCAGAGAATCCCTAGAGAAGTATGTGCTGCACAGATATCCAACACCTCCTTATGCCTTTAAAACCCAGCCATGTCATTTCCTGCCCGTTTTTTGGACTGCAGTGAATGCAAGGTCTTCAGCAATTTTACATATAGAGCTTCTGCACTGGGTGAACCGCACAAGGACAAAGAACAGATTGATTTAGTTTTATTTCCAGTGTTTTCAAGGCTGGATTTGCATGTTCAGACACTGTGAAAGAGTTGCTCTTGGCAAAGTTAAGCCATTTTCTTAAATACATGTATTAAAACTGAGCAATTACCGTGTATTGCTAAACATTTCACAGCCGATTAGTCAGGATGGGATACAGTATGTGAGAGGAAAATAATTGTGGCTGTTTCTCAAATAGAGGGGAAGCACATTTATGCAGAGTAGCATATGCCACTGGCTGATATTTAGGTTTTTCCCCATCAACAGAAGTGAAAAGCTGAACATCTGTATTATATAATCCTCCTGCTCTGCTTCCAGAAGGCACTGAGGGCTCGTTAAATACTTGACTACTGCTCTGTGGTAATTGGACAGGACCAGGGGTTTTGTTTTAACTCTTTTCGATCAGAAGCACTTTCGGTGACTGCAACTCCAGCTAATCTCTTTCTCGGTTTTGGCCACGCTGTGGCATTTCTAAAACTCTTTTGCCCTGCCAGGCCTGCAGACTGAGCCAGCTAGATAAACACCCAGTTTGTGTTGGAAGAGGTTACATTAATATGCATAAAAAGATCAGATCTGATCAACAGATTAAAAAGGATATGAAATTGTTTCCTTTTTGCCCCCTGTTGACAGGCATAAATGACTTCAGTTACCTGCACACCAACTGCTTTGAGCTCTCCATCTATGTTGGCTGTGACAAATATCCCCACGAGAGTGAGTTGCCTGAAGAATGGGAAAACAACCGCGAGTCCCTGATCGTTTTTATGGAGCAGGTATTCCACAAAGTGCAAATTCTTAATAACTTGGTGACTCCTTTCAGTTTGAGAGAGAGTTTAAGTTTTCTGATTTTTTTTCTTGCATGGCTAATTACATGGTTATTGGTATTTGTGGTAGAAATCTCCCCTACAAATAATACTGGCATATCACTTCAGGCAGGCTGGTTTGACTTGGGAGGATTAAATAATGAAGCTTCTCAAAATTTGATTCTAGCTTGCTAGAAAGAGCTGCTAGAAAAAACTCCTTGGTTCTGTTGCTTTATCTGCCTTTTTTCCCTGTATCTTGAATTTGATGCCTCAGGAATCCTAACAGAATTCATAAGCTGATTCACAAGTTAATGCCTGCAGGACTGATACGGGTTTAATAGTGACATTTCACAATTTTGTGAGCCATAAAGTAGGAATATAATACACACAATTCACATATGGAATTAATAATTCGTTGTAACTTCCTAGTAATACAGCTCTTTATTGGTGTGCAATATTTACTTGCCTTTTTATTCTCTCCATAGGTTCATCGTGGCATCAAAGGCATAGTAAAAGATGTGCATGGAAAGGGAATCCCGAATGCTGTTATCTCAGTAGAAGGTGTCAACCATGACATTCGCACAGGTAAAAGATAAAAAGCAAAACCATGAGTGCAAAAGAGCAGATTTGTGGTTTAAAAGCAAAATACAGTATTTTATGGAAGTTTTGAACTTGGATGTAGTCCAAGGAGAGTGGTGCAGAAGGATTGGCACATGAGGAGGGAGCCACTTCTTTCTATGTTGCAGCTGTGTAGACAAGAACAGAACTATGGCTTTCCTCTCCACTCCTGTTCTCTAACAAAGTATTGAGCAAATAGGCTTTTATGTGCCCCAAATCAATATCCTGATTAAGACTGTATCTAAAGAACTCTCATTGTCACTTTTCTCATGTAAATGTAGTGCAAATCTAACCCGGAATAATTGTAGCACTAAAGAACAAGGGTGCAGGTAATGCCCTGTTGGGTGAAGAGTGTTTCTCTGGCTGTTAACAGTTTATAGGACTGTGAATCATAGAGTCACAGAATCATTTAGGTTGGAAAAGACCTCTAAGGTCGTTGAGTCCAACCATTAACCCAGCAGTGCCATGTTACCGCTAAACCATGCCCCTAATACCACATCCACATATTTTTTTGAACACTAACTTTGTGTGATTTTATGTCTTTACTGGTGTTCTGGGTCCTTTATTTGATGCCAGTTTCATGAGCTTTGCCACTGAGGCATGTGATGGTGCACGGACACATAAACTGATTTCAGGCTATGGAATATCATAGAGCCTTTCACTTCCAAATCCTTAATGTTTGCTACAGTAGATGATCCTAGACAATAATGAATCTTGGAACATCTAACTTAGTTTATGATTAATTTCAGTGCTACTGTGTCTCCATTGTAAAAGAAAACTTTGAATGACAGATATTTAATTAGGCAATAAGGATTCTACCTTAAACATTTCAAAACGGGACCACTGGGAAATTAAAGTAATCAGCTGTTTTTTCTTGTCTTGGAAGCCTTGGCAGTCTTGAAAGTCTGCCATGAAGTGTGGGTTGTCTTACTCTGTTAACAGAATTAATGTATTGCTCTGGTTGAGGCTGAGTTAATGCAGTGTGTGATTAATTTCCAGCTCTCTGTACACTGGATTGCCATGTCAAACAGAAGTCAACAGATTAAAGACAGTAAAAGTGCTGCAGGAAGGAGACTCCTTGACGAGTCCAATTAATGTGCAAGATCCCAAAATCCACCTTGTAACACTCAGGGAATGATGCAGCTATTTGTATCTCATCTTATTGCTGAGCTTCTATGGCTCAAGGCCATCTGCACTTGTTGGTAAAAATAAAAGTGTTTATTTAATTCTTTTTAATTTGTCTTTTTAATGAGACGTTTAAGCTCACACTCCGTTTGGGAATCACTTTGTAAATGGGAACATAGAATTTCTTTCCTATTTTATATTATACTGTTAAGAATACACGTCTCATTAGTCTCTGAAACCAGAGGATTTATGTTAGAGCCAAAAAGCTAAAATGACACGTATAACTCCAGATAAAGAAGGCAAATTGTCATCAGTCTTCCTTCATTTATACCTTTTAAAATGAAAAATGTTTCTATTTAAACTGCTGAGTTGCCTTGAAATAAAAATAGGCCAAGCAGGAGAAGAATTATGGCCACTATCTCTATTCGTATAAGTTTTGTTTCAAGTGAGCTCAGCTCTCAGGTATCTACTGTTTCATTGATACATTAATATGCTTGAATACTCTGTAGAGCCAGACAGAAGTTGTCTGTAAAAGCCCTGTAATAACATTTACATGTTTGAGAAAATTTCTTTGCTTTTTCCTGAGGGGGAAAAAAAAAAAAATGCATGGAAAGCACATTGTTTTTAATTTCTCTTGGACATACAATTTATCTTATGGGAAGAGAGGGATGCTGACATTCAGCTAACACTATTAATAGGCTAATTGAAGTCATTGATCCCGAGAGTAAGAGCTTTGTGGGAAATTATTCCATTTTCTCCCGATGCAGATGTAACTATTGATTAAGTCTGAGTGATTACATGTTGTTACAGTTAGATATGGACTGTGGTCTGTAAGATAACCTTTGGAAAGGGTTCATCAACTGGATGAGCAAATGCACCTGTTTTCCCCATGGTGCAAAGGCACTTTTGGGGTTGCTTCGTGTAATTGCACATTTTGGAAATGTCAGAGTATATACTGATGAAGAAACATTCGGTTTGTTACTGGTGAAGCATTTCTGAATCACAGCCAGAGTTCAAAGAGCAGTACATGTTTCTGTGTGATTTGTACTAAAGCATAATTAATTTAATTTCACACAACATTTAGAGAAATGTTTTATCAATATTTTGGTAAGATTCCTATGATTTCAGTGCATATTATGTAACGAAACCCAAGGATTTTGAAGTACCATTTAGTAATATTTAATAAAACTAGTCCAAGCTAAGCATAATTCTGATATTATAACTCTCCAGCCTCATTCCTGGCTGCCTGGACAGTACAGAAAATTTGAGTTTTAGTTGTTACATGCATTTGGTTTGCAGGACTATGGCCAGCTTTCCTGGAGAGTCTTCTGTAGGTAAAAGAGTATTAGATAGATTTTTGTAGTGTTTTTAAGTAAGTAAAATTTTAGTGTAAAAATCACTTTTGCGCTTTTACAATTACTTAATTGTAAGGAAGGTCTGTCCTATAAGGCTCCAAGTATTTCTCTTAATCAAAGTATTTATGGAGCAATCTGACACATTTAATTTATAGTAGTACTATCTTTGCCTTAATGCATTGTTATTTTATCTAAGCAGACATGGCAATCCTTTGCCAGACCCAGGAGGTGGATATGAATGTAGTCTGCCTCCAGCCTGCTCCCGTTGGAACCTATTATTTCAGCAAACCTATTATTTACTAAATTTATCTGGATTTTTAATTGTGTTTCTTTCGCCATCTGTTCTGAGATTTTTTTACCTACTGGGTTTAATCTGATTTTCAAAAAAACACCCCGACCTTTTAGCCTGGTATTAAATTCTGGGCGCTGACAGCTGACAGAAATACTTGTGTCCGCTGGCTTGTAAACGGAAAGGAGGTAAAGTGCATCCTACTGGCGGCTTAATATCTGGCTTTGTAATAAATTCCCGGTGGTATGTGGATGTGTAGGTTCATTTCTGGCCTTGTGTGGGGTTGTGATGAACTGGCTGTTAAATGTGTCAGAGGAATGTGGGTCAGTTTTGCACTCCCGGGGCTAGAGCAGGGCTTTGAGCAGGGATGTGTTCACAGCCCCTCACAGGGTGATCCGTAGCCTTTTCCCTGCCCTGTAGGAATGCCAGAGCATTTACAGCTAAAAATGAGCCCTTGGGGATAAATACAAGGAACTTGGGCAAATTTACGTTTTGTCCTTTTGTTAAGTCTCCGATGGACCCAGTGGTAAGGGGGAAATGAATAAAGAGCTTCTCTTAGAGCCCTTCCTCAAAATACTTGGATCCTGACAAATAGAAAATTTGGACCTTGATCATCCCCCCAGATGTGTTCAAACTGGATAAAAGAAAAATCTAAGCGAGTTGGGATATAAGAATTAACCTGAATGGGTGCAATTCTGGCACTCTCAGAGGCTGCAGTTTCAGGGTATAGTCAATATTGCTGTTTTGTTAACACTTGCTGTTTGCAAACGTGTTTTTTTTTAATTTTACCAAACCCTAAATTAAAATCCTGTTTCTTTAAAAAGAGGCTGGCTAGTCTGATCTTTTCCTAAATATAATATTTTTATGCAAATCATCTTTAGTTTTCGCTACACCCTGCATTGCCAGCAACCCAAGGCCAGTGCTAGTAAGGCTGTCAGTTCTCATCAGTGCTAAAAAACTCCAACCCCTCCTACTGCAAGAGATGTTCCATTTCTATTTATACAAAGAATTGCATCTTTGAATATGTACTTTCATTCACAGTGGGTTTTCCCAGGACAGAGTGCAAAAATGATTTTTGACCTATTTCAGTTCACAACTAAGAATACCTGCTAGTTAAAATCATATTTAAAAAAAGCCTAAAGTCATCTTTATGTACATGTGGGTACATAAAATGGGTACATCTGAGATCATTTGTGAGGGAAAAATAAGAAACCAGTAAGTCCTGATTCAATGAGGTGTTAAAATATATCTTTGTGCTTGCATGAGTAGTTTAGTTGAGTACAGGAGTTCTGTTTGTGCATTTACAGGTAAGAAAGTGGCAAAGTACCCTGGTGAATTATACTTTGTAGGAAAATGAGTGTAATAAAACTCAGTGTAAGGTTTTATAGACGGTCATATGTACTTACATCTCCAAGTGAGTTGATATTATGTATTCACATGCTTTGCATACTAAATAATACAAAAATGTGTATCTAGGCAGCCTGGTCAGGGTCATGGGTGCAGTGTGGTTACTCCACTGGGGCTCCTCTGGGATCCATCAGTTACAATTAGTTTGAGGAAGGTTTTTTTGTACCCCTTGGGAACCACCAACCCCTTACCTCAGGACCTTCCAAAAATTTTAAGCCAGATTGAAGCCCATTGTCCTTTCTTCATCATTTGGAAAATGTGATTGAGGTGTGTTTTCCTCTGGGGTTGGCAGGACGAGGAGGGGGGGCTGTGATGGGGAGCAGCCTCTTTGACACCCTCCTGGTGTGAGGATGGAGGTTTCCTGGTTGTGGTGTCATCTTACCCCTGTGCATGGACTTCTGTATCCTCATTTAATGGCCTCGTGTTGCTCCAGGGGCAGTTTAGGTTAGATATTAAGAAAGATTTCTTCATGTAAAGGGTTTTCAAGCACTGGAGCAGGCTGCCCAGGGAAGTGGTGGAGTCACCATCGTTGGAAGTGTTCAAAAAACATGGGGTTGTGGTACTTAAGGACATGGTTTAGTGTTGAACGTGGTGCTGATGCTGGTTTGGTGGTTAAAGGTAATGATCTCATAAGTTCTTTTCCAACTGAGAGAATGGCCTGGAGCTGTGTCAGGGCAGGGTCAGGTTGGATCTCAGGACAAGGTTCTTCCCCCAGAGGGTAGTTGGCACTGACCAGGCTCCCCAGGGCAGTGGGCACAGCACCAAGGCTGCCAGAGCTCCAGGAGGGTTTGGATGATCCTCTTGGGCACAGGGACTGACTCTTGGGGATGGTCCTGTGCAGGGCCAGGAGTTGGACTCAATGATCCCTGTGGGTCCCTTCCAACTTCAGGAGATTCTATGATTCTGTGAAAAAAACATGTGGATGTGGCGCTTGAGGATGTGGTTTAGTGGTGAACGTGGTGCTGAGTTAATGGGGGTCTTGATGATCTCAGGAGTTTTTTCCAACCTTAATGAGTCTGTAAACAACACCTTCCTCAAGGAGGGAAGACCAGTGTCCTAAAAAAACCATCTTCTTTCCCTCCCAGGAGCCGATGGCGATTACTGGCGCCTCCTGAACCCGGGCGAATACGTGGTGGGCGTGAAGGCCGAGGGCTACACCACCGCCACCAAGACCTGCGAGGTCGGCTACGACATGGGAGCTACCCAGTGTGACTTCACCATCTCCAAAACCAACCTGGCGAGGATCAAGGAGATCATGAGGAAGTTTGGGAAGCAGCCCATCAGCCTGTCCGTGCGCCGGCACCGGCAGCGGGCGCGGCAGTGGCAGCAGCACCGATAGGCTCTGGCCTGGCATCTCTCGGTGCCCACGAGCTCTGCTTCTGCCAGCCTGGCTGTAGTCGTAGTGAGAGTTTCATAGCCCATCTCTTCGTGCATATTTCTCTGCAAGAGGCCTTTCTGTTAGTGGAGCTGGATGGATGGTGGGGGTTCTCGTTTTGGCGGAAAAATCGGGAGCAAAATTCAGGCTCAAGCAAAAAAAAAACAGCAGCCCTGGGTTGAAGGGAGAGGCAGGAAGAATGTAGGAAGATGTTTTGAGTTAACCCGGAGTGAAACGTTTGGCTTGTTGGGTTATTTGATCCTTTGTAAATCTGTTTTCTTTAAAAAGAGGAGAAAGAAGGATTAAAAAAAAAAAAGAAAAGATACTTGTAAAGGAGAAGTGTTGTTCTGAATGAAAAATTGAAAAACGTTGTATCCAAAGTATAAAATTGGTATATTTTTGCAATTCTAAAGAAGTTTGACACTCCTTATGTTTTATTCTCATATGGGAGGAAAGGTGAGAGGGGACAACTTATGTTTAACGTGGATAAAAAGTGTCATAATTTCACCCCTTTTCCCCTGAAAGTCTCTCTTTTGACAAGTACCATAACATTCAGAAAAAAAAACCTGCAGTGAATAACCCATCTTTGCTTTCCTGCTTGGGTTGTTTATATTTAAGGATGTAATGTGATTCCAGAGTTTAATGCCGGGAGCGTTTTCTTCTCTGGCTTTTTAAGGCTAGATTTTTACTCCGTGAACTAAACCTGATGAAAAGATCATGGGATAAGTACCCCTTGGGTGTAGTGGCGTTGCAGCCCTTCTCTAACGTGGGACAAGGACTTGGATAAAGCTTTTCCTGAGGAACAACCGGTTGTGTCGTGTGTATGAGAGGAGAGTCTTAGCCGCTGATAGGTGCTTAGTTCATTAATTAATTGACTTTTGGCCTGATTTTAAGTGCCTTTTGTGCTCATGCACATCTCATGCCACTGACTTTTGTGACATGCAAGGGATTTGGGGTTCCTCTGCATGATCTGCTCATCCTGCTTCTGCAGCTGCTGCCTCTATGGGAGCAGAGTTTGTGCTTTTTTTAACTGGCTTTTAAGGAACAAAATTGTACAGCAGGATAGGATTGAGGAAAGATGCAGACCAGATCTAGAAAGAATGAACTAAATAAACACTGGACAAAGTATCAGCGGATGAAAACGTAACTTTGCTCCATTAGCTTCAACGTTACGACCTTAATTATACAAAAAAAAGGGTCAGCTGCATGATTTTAGCCAGCCAAAAGTCTGTGGCTAAACAAACATCTTGTAATATGCTTGATAGAAAGACTGCAGCATACACTTCCAAAAAAAATTCTATTTTAAACATTTTAATTGCTATTACAGTTTTTGCCTGTTTGATATGATTCTTGGAAAAGACATTCCCCAGCGTATCATTCAAAGCTGAGGAAAAAATAAAGTGCCAGTAGAAAACTTACTGTAAAAGTATCATGTGCATTGAATCTTTTGTTTTTCTTGTCAGGGAATGTTGGAAACACAAAAATGGCAAAAAGATTGGAGAATGAATAATATAATCGTGAACTCTTGCATAGTAAATAGTCATATTCTTAAATTTCTTAGATCGTTCCAGCTCGTGCTTTTTGTACAGATACCATTAAATAACGGCAATGTATTTGCCAGCAAGGGCTTAAAGAAAACAGAAGAGTGCAAATATAATTCTGTATGACTTAAATGATGGAACAACTCCAAGTCAGCATCATTTAGATTAAGTCATAGAAGTAAACAAATAATCCAATCACTCCATCATTTGGAATTATATTTTACTTATTTCACCCTATTTACCGGCCTTACAACGTTCTATATGCCGTATATTTTCGTACAGCAAATATAACAGCAATTTGTCAAGAAGGGTGTTCTTTTTTGACAGGTGAGAAGGGATTAATGATGTCTTCGTGCAGGTAGCAATGTGAAACAATTTTTGAATATGGAGTAACGATAGCAGACAATTTGTTAGCAGTTAAATTTGGCTTGTTTATTGGCATGTGTAGATTTTGTTGCCACCACAATAGGTCAAGATCGTACACTGTATTTTGTGCTAAGAACTGATGGAACTTCCCAGGTAGATCATCTCTGCAATCCCACAGAGGCTGCCCAGTTGCCTTGCTGGGGGGTGGTTAACATGCGCAGACAAACGAGGAACAAACCAGCCAAATTTAACTCACTCTGATGATCAGTTTGAAGGTGGAAACCACCCTCTTTGTCCTGACAGGTCAGTTCTTTCTGCCTGGAGATAACGGTGTTAGAGCTTAACTTCACAAACCTCAAGGTTCCTATGCTTTGTTCTCAGAAATGAGCTTATCTCAAGAGAAGTTATTTTTCATTTGGTAGCAAGAAGTGGATTCGATGGGGGATTCCTGGACATCTCTTAGGTGAAGTTAGATGGATTCTGATTGCTGAAGACCTCATGGACATCAGATGCTGAAGATGGTGGCTCTGGTGCTCTTTACTGGCCGTCATTAGTGCTGCCACATATTTGGGCACAGCAGAATATGACTAATGCAGGTGACCTTACTCCATTTTAGTCCAGGCATTACTAAATAAATGGCCTAATAGCTGTCAAGTGTACTTGTCTGTGCAATTATTTTTTGGTTGTCCAGCACCTTTACACTGGAAAACACTCAAGCTCAAAGGAATTTTACCGGGAATTTCAGATGTGTGAATATCTCATGCTGTGATTAGATGTTATGCCTGCCTTGGATATAATAATATTACCAAAATGATGTGTGCCCTATTTACTATATAGTTGTGCACTTGGGAGCTAAAATGTTCCTTTCCTTTGAAATATATAGCACTGTTATTTAGCCTTTAGATGGATCCAAACCAGAAACCAGTAAATCTGGATATCAGTGCTTTCTCTTTATCTACCTTTTCCACCTCTTTAGAACAGGTATTTTTTTCTGAATTCTGTGCTTTTAATCTCCTTTCCTTTCAGTGTTGTAGGAAAACAGGAAACCCTGCAGAAGTGCAAGGAAATGAAACTTGAGGATGGATACAGCCCTTTTATAATTACAGATCCATTTTAACAGCCACTTACGGGAGGACTTTGCTAAGCTTTTATCATCCCTGCTATAAAAGGGAAAAATACAATCCCTTCCAAGTAATAAGAAATTCAGCTGCACAATCTCACCCACACAGTAAAGGTTAAACAAATGAAAGGTTAAAACATGGAAATATTCCACTCTCCTTGATAATATCAGCCATCACTCATCTGCTCCCATGCAGAGCTCTGACCATCATAAAACACAGTGGGAGCTGACTGGCTTCTCCTTTACTATCCATGTCATGTTTTCCAGCTATTCATTTTTTATTTCTCTAATTATCAAATTTTTTCACCCTGTATCTCAGTTTTTTCTCATTTCATCCTTGTAACAAGTGCAGTAACCTCTCAAAGACAGCTCTCGGTATCTGCAAATCACAGAATGGTTTGGATTGGAAGGGACCTTGAAGGTCATCTCGTTCCAACCCCCTGCCATGGGCAGGGACACCTTCCACTATCCCGGGTTGCTCCAAACCCCATCCAGCCTGGCCTTGGACACTTCCAGGAGTGGGTGAATCAGCTTGGGAGCCTACTGAAACTACATCTGCTTACAAATGTTGGTATAAATGTAGTGTATTTTATAATCTCTGATCCAATTTTAATCTGCTGGTGCCAGAAGGCTGTTAGGATTATCTTAGTCTGGCTTTTACCAGGAGGTTGAGCTCTGTGTGGGTAAAACTGATAAAAATGAATGTGAATGAAGTCATTGTCTGTGCTGGTTAAGAAATGCTTTTTTTTCATTGGATATTTTAAGCCTGTCATGTATTTTCAGCTTCTGTCACCAACTACTTTCCCTTCCTTTATCCATGTATAGCTGTGTTTTTTTTTCCTCTACCTTCAGCTCATTATTTTCCCTGAATTTGGCACATCTCCCCAAAGGGTGGATTTCAGCAGGCAGTGACTGAGTGATCCCCCCAGATTTACTTGTCTCTCTTATCATCCTGTGGTAGGTGGTTGACCTTTTTGAGAAACACAAAAACAGGGATGAGTTAACTTGAAACAGAGTACAAGTTTCACACCAATGACTCTCACTAGTTTAACCTTTAAAAACTGGCATGTGATATGTTTGCTATGGGTCTGGAAATGCCCAGGTTTGGAGGCTCTTTGCCTTTTATCTTTGTAACCAGTCTCTGTGAGTTTAGGTAGCAGCCATAAGCCTGAGGGAGGAAGTGTAAAAGCACAAATAATTCGTATAAATTGTGGTACCATCACCTCCTGCTGCAGGACTCTGCTATTCCAGCCTGGAAACACTGCAGGACCAACAGCTCTGTGCACACCTACCAACTCTCCAGCCAGAGCCCAGGGGAGCTCTATTTCACACTCACTAAGAGGATACAACTTCTCAAAGCCTTTTTCTTCTCTTACTGGAGCAGTTGCATACCTGGAGAGAGGGTCAGGGATTTTTACAGTGGATTTCATGGATACTTTTAGGACCTTTTGCCTGTGCTGCATTGTACTATCATAGTGACAAACAGTTTCCTTGGCTCTTTCCAGTCCTTAATAAACAGCTATGAATCCTTTTTGGGTTCAGTTGAATAACTCAGAGACTTTTTAGGGTTTTTTTTCTGCTTTTCCTTACTATTCCAAGTTTAAATTGTATCTATACACTTAATTTAAAGTGCTTACTAGTCTTTAGTTTCCTTCTGAAGGTCATTAAACTTCAGATGACACTTTTGTATTTCACTGTAACACTATAATAAGCCTTTTTAGCAGCAAAATGTATGTTCAATGAAGCCATCATGGTGAATGCAGTCTTGTGCCTGGAACGGTAAGTCACTAAATAACCATTCCCTGCCATGTTCCACTGATATAATCGCCATTTTGCAACATGAATAGTCATTTTATAGCTCAGCAAGACTTACAAACCCACCAAGTCTGCATTCAGGTTTGCAGTACAATTTGTTAGTCAGTTGTTGTGGCTTCTCTGTCCTCTTCACCTGACAAGTGACTGTTTTATTTTGATGGAGATTGCTGTTTCACACGAAAATTTTACACAGTGCTCTCATGCTCATGGGGCAGATAAAGGATATTTTTATTTTTACGCCTTTCATAAATTTCAGAGGGGCTGCAATTGGCTATTTTGGATATAACATTTCAACTCAAAACTACATAAATGAATACATTTATCAATAAAAATGTCAATAATAGGATTTTGAAAAGCTTGTAAAAAAACTTTGGGCAGTGAACATAAGATACTTCATAGTTTCATGCTTTTAATACTTAATCTGCTTTTTCAGATATAGGAGTGTCTTTGTTCAGCTGATACAGTGTCAGGCTCAGAGATGTTAAATTCATCTTCGCCCATATCTAGTGGTTTGCACGGGTCAAATCGACTAATATCCAACAGTTTTCTTTTCAGGCTGCTTTGCTTCTCTGTTTTAGCTTCTTACTTTTGTAAGAAAAGGTGTGGGCAATTTAGAGTTTTCCTGACTGGGACATAGGGAAAGAAAAGGCTGAAGGACTGATGAACAGCAAATGCTGAAAAAAAAAAATAAGATGAAATGGTAGCTCTGTAGTCATTCATTGTATTCAGATTTTATAATGCCTGCAAGACTTTACAAAGAAGTTACAGATGTATTTAAAGTCGTCTCCCAATTCTCTATGAATTCCGTGTGAAATTGAATACTTTTATCCAGTGACTTCAATAATAAATCATCCTGCCCTTCGCTCCATCCTGAGGAACTGCAATGTCCAGAGTGGACTGGGGCTGGAAGCAGTTCAAAAACACTGTGCAGAGGGTAAAGCACAGTGGGTTTCAACGTGAGAAAAAAAAGGTATGTGGAATAGGACATACACAGATCCAAAGAAATATAAATACAGAGACCGGGGATGTAGCTTCAAGCGTGGTAGCTTGGTATGTGCCCATATGGAAGGAGACCAGATGGGTTCATGATTAATTTATACAAAAAAATATATACAAAATATATATATATACACACACAAAGAATGGTCTGTTCCATGAGAATAAGATAAAAAAAAATTAAGCAAAAAGTAACCCTGAACAACACTTCGCTTTTTGCAAGCAAAATAAGAAGAAAATCTCCTCTGTATATTTGAAATAATATTTATTTACCAGTTCACAATATGAACAGAAAGCTTTTTTTTCCTTTGAATTCCATTCCAAATCTGAACTGCATATTCTGAAATACTACTGCTGTTTAGAGAAAACAGTAACAATTCCCACCTACTGTTACATGAACTAACATCATCAACCACCTGATATTCTAATTATCTAGTCATAAACTCTCCTTTAATTTGCAGCAGCTGCTTTCTAGAATTCAATATATCACTTGTGTCAACAGCACAATCATTATTATTATCTCTGTGCTATCCCAAAAGCAACAAAAAAGAGCATTCAGAGCAAACTGTCATTTAAAGATTTAAAAAAAAAAAAATTCATCCAGCCTTATTGTCAGCAAGTAAAATTTGAAAAATGGAGTTACTTTTTGTGGTTTAGATGAGACAGAAATTCAATACCTGGGGTAATAAGGATCAATGGCAGCATAATCCCACTTGAAGAGACCAGGGGGATGGAAATTTGCGATCTGTTTCTTACCGCAAGGATGTGGATCTGATTACGTGGCCTCGAGTTTAAAAGGCGTTAAAATCACATTCACATTTGTTATTTTCTTGTGAACCCTCTTACTCACAGTGTTAGAATCACATTCCTATTTATTACAGTTTTGTGAGCCCTTCAACTCACAGGTGAGGGGACTCATTAATTTGGTTTGGCCACAGCTCTGACTGAGCTCGGTGATCAGCTCCTCCTCACTCCGAGGTTGTTCTCATCAGCAGAAGCAGCTTTACAATATAATTGGGAAGAAATGGGAAGTGAATGGAAGAATTGATTCTGTTTTTATGATCTGCCTTATTTTTTTATATTTGGCTACTGAAGGGCACCTGGAGCCACTGGATGAACAGAATGCTTTCCTGGAACGCTCCAACCCCCAGTGGTTGTGCTGAAGGGACGAGATTATTGATCAACAGCTCTACCAGAAACAAGACATAAACTGTTCAATCTACCCATTCAGTTTAATTCTCAATGGGTTTGCCACTGTTTGTTGCTATATTGTCATTTTTAAATGCTAAAACAAGTGTTAGAACTGTGAGAGTTATTTTTCAGAGACTTGTATCTGGTTTTACTAAAATTTCACAGCAGTGTTTCCTTGCACACTTTATATTATTTTTGCTTAAAAAGGCCATAAAGGACCAGTTCAATGACTCTGGGTCCCTGTAAATTTGAGTGCTGATGTCACCCTCAGCGTTATGTGCAGAAAATAATATGATTAGGAGAAAATTCAGCATTATAAACTCAGTTTCTCCCTGCATTTCTCATAAGCATTCATACAAATTAATTGATGAATTTCCATCTTTGCTTCAGAAGCAATCTATCATTCCTAAAGCAGTATGGGTCTCCAGAGAGTACTTTCCAAATTATCACAGTCTTCAGATGTATTATTAAGACCTTGACTGCTGAATGATTGATAAAATATAAATCAATAGAGCTTCCTTAGAAATCATCCCCGTCATCTGCAGGGAGCTTGTTGGGTTTTTGGGCCTAGTTTTTGGGAAAAGTGTGAGATTGGGGTGGGAGAAAGAGAAACACTTCTACGGAGTTAAAACTGAAGGATGGAAAAGAGGATTGAAGTTGAAATCTTGTACTGGCCTCTTTGTCCTGAATAATTTTCCTTGAACTTACCTTTTCCTGAATTTTCAAATAGTCCATGTTTCTGAAGAAGTCACTGAGGTGACCAACAAAGAACACCCTAAGTGGTGGCATTTCAAGATTCCCGGTCCAAGCCCGAGAGCTCGGGAGCAGATGCTGCATGTTCTATTTCTGTTGATAACTGGTTTTTCATATAACAGAAAATGACTCTGAAATTTGGGATCTGGCAGAAAGCAGGCTGGCTATTTTTCCCACCAAGGGACCCGAAAGAGAGCTTGTAAAAGCTCAGGAAATGGAATGGTCAAAGAAGCATCCCTTCAATGAGTTTGGGATTTGACGGCAATTTTGTGTTTGGTGCGAAGGAGGAGATGGTGTTACATCCTTTTCCTGGCAGGAAAGTGGGATGGACAGTCAGTGGAGAACAGGAGAAACAAGTCAAGCCAGGGCTCTGTTCCCCTTCTGCTGTCCAGAGTATTTGTCCCATAGCAGGCACAGGCACAGCTCTCAATCATCAGTCCCACAGCCAAGAATCCCGATGGAGGTGTTGAGCTTCTAAAAAGATATTATAGAAGTATCATGAACTGTTGAGGATGTTGAAATCATCCGTTTCCAATTTAAAATAAAATAAATGTCTGTTATTAGAAGGAAATAAAAACAAACAAACAAACAAACAACTCTGAAGGGGAAAGAAGAAGCAAATAAGGATGTTAAAAATGATGGAGTAGAAATGAGTCTCTGTGACCCACAACACCATTGGTGTGTGTTTCTGTGCTTTGTGTGGGCATGTTATGTGCACTTCATATGTTTATTTTCAGTAGACAGAAGCAGTTGGGAGAACAGGCAGCCCTCAGGGGGCACCCACCCTGCAGAGCTGCCAATTGTTTTGCGTTAGGAAATCCAAATTGTACAAATGTAGCCTTATTATAGTAACAGTCCAAGCAGAATGTAGGAGTCTCTACTGTTCCTCAGCTTTCCTAATTATACCTCACTGAACTTCAGTTAGCCTAAGAACTCATGATGTAAAACAGTGGTTATAACACCAAAAAAAAAGAAAAAAAAGGAGGGGAAAAAGAAAACAAACGAAACCCCAACCCTGCTGAAGAAAACCCTGAAGTCTTTTGTAACTTCTCTGTCTGAAAATGCTACCTTGAAATATTTAGGAATTTGGCCATGGTTCTATATATCAGGTTGTAAAGAGACTTTAAAGAGGAAACACGAACACATTCTCATCTGTTGAAACCATGCAAAGCCTACTGATATCAAGATAACATTGCCCAGCCCCTTTTTGATATACTTCCTTATCAGTATCTCAAAGACCAGGGTCATGGCTTGCCAAGAGTTAATCTTTGTCTGATTCCTTCTGGGAAAGTATGATGGTTTTCTACATCAAAGTTCATGACCGATCCGCACTTGAATGTTTATGAAAGGTCCAGCACGTTGTGGGTGCTGCTGTAAACAAAACACTAATAAAAATGTCATTTGAGCTCTGGGAAAATGTTGCCAACATTTGTATTTATACAGCTTTCCCTGGAAGGATCTCAGCTTTTGGTAGTTTTTTAAAGCCTTCAAAGTTTTAAAAGAAAGCCAAAGATCAGAAGTTTGCAAGGATTTGGAGGAATCACGGCCAATTCCCTCAAATATATTTTTCTCTTAATTTAATTATTTTTAGGCTGAACTTGTGACTTTGCACGAGCCAGACTGGAAATTTTGAAGACATTGAACTGGTAGCATGATGAGGATGTTTTGGATTTCACTTGTTCCTTTCTAAGACTCCTTTTCTTATAGGGGGTTTGTGTTTAACATTAACATTGAGCTTATAAGAATGTTTTCTGTATTTAGGTCACTTTAATCCTGGCACAAATTATATCCCATTGCCTATGTTCCTTCTTCCCCCTCAGACTTGTATGCACAATATCTTTATTAATAAAAGTAAGCCACCCAGAGACAGAACAATAGTCCCAGTCCCTGCTGAAAATCACCCTGTTTTGGTGAAAAAAAGGCTTTGTGATGTTGTTGCTGGGAAAAGGGAGAAATGGAGAACAGCAACAGTCCCAGCGGGGTTTGGTGTCACAGTAAAGAGACCTGGGGACTGATGTGGGTAACTGGCACATCCAGGATTGTACATTTATTATGGACTGCATAGAAAACTCCCTGAAATTCAGCTGTAACTGCCTCCCTTCCTGAATTAGCCATCTATCAGAAGCTGATTGTTTGTTTATGATGGCGCAGACAACTGTGAGAGAAACTGTGTGTAAAAAGGCAAGAAAATAATAAGAGAAAGCCCGAAAGAAACACACTGGCAGTATGTTCATGAAAAACATCCCAGAGGGAGCAGAGGTGAGAGAGGAGACTTGGGAGAAAGGAGATTATTTCCTTGTTTTCCAGTCCTCCTGTGTTCAGGCAAACAGTATAGAAGGAAACCAAGCAGCATCACCAGTGCTCGGCTCTGGAATATTTATTTCTTGTGAATGAAAAGTGGGAGGGGAGGGTCTTGTGGTGGCAAAGTAGTGTTTGTTAGTGTTCAGTTTACTGATATGTTCTTCCAAAAGCAAAGACACCATTTTCAACCTTCTGCGACCTTTTATAAGCTAATTTAGATCTGTATCTTGTTGGTTACAAATTTATGTTGTAAAAGCTAAGAGACTAATTCTAGGGCAGTACTGTATTTCTTGAGTAGAATTCATGGGCAGCATTCCAAAATCGTAGGCGTCCTCTTAAATTTAGAGACCCTTTCAAATTGTAGAATTATTTAGGTTGGAAAAGACCTCTAAGATTTTTGAGTTCAAGTGCCAAGGCCACCCACTGAATCATGTCCCCAAGTGCCACATCCACACATCTTTTAGATCCCTCCAAGGATGGTGACTCCACCCCTGCCCTGGGCAGCTGTGCCAGGGCTGGACAACCCCTTCAGTGAAGAAATTTTCCCTAATATCCAAATTAAACCTCTCCTGTCACAACTTGAGGCTGTTTACTCTTGTCCTGTCCCTTGTTCCCTGGGAGCAGAGCCTGACCCCCTGCCGGCTCCCTCCTCCTGTCAGGGAGTTGTGGAGAGTGAGAAGATCCCCCCGAGCCTCCTTTTCTCCAGCCCCCCCAGCTCCCTCAGCCGCTCCTGGTGCTCCAGCCCCTTCCCCAGCTCCGTTCCCTTCCCTGGACATTCTCCAGCCCCTCACTGTCTTGTCGTGAGGGGCCCAGAACTGACCCCAGGGTTGGAGGTGCCTCAGCAGTGCCAGCACAGGGACAGTCACTGCCCTGGTCCTGCTGGACGCATCCAGAATATAGATATTTATTTTGATGGCTTAATGTCTCTGTGCTCTATCCTGAGCTGCTTGGTGAGTGCTGAGGCTGTTTCTGTTGTGCTGTGGCTGCAGGAAGACTGTGAACACATGCATTAATGAGGAGAAGAACTCTGATCTCCCACTGAAGACCAGACATGCCACCAGGTGAGGTGCTCGGCTGCAGGGTGCCCCATGGCATTTCAGACACCATGTGTCAGATCAGCTCACTGTAAGCAGTAGTTCTTGTGCCCCTCCAGCCCAAAATATCTGAAATACCTTGAATAACTTCAGTGACTCAGCAGCTCCCTAACCCTGTGAGCGGGCAGGAGGCAATTTGTAAGCAAACAGAGCTAAATTCAATCAGCTGTTCACAACAAATAATTTGAACATCTCCGTGTGTGCAGTTAAGGCAGATAATCTTAATGTGAAAATGATGGCAAATACAGAATCACTTTAATAGGATGATTAAGAACTGTGGGCTCCTGGGGAAAACATTTCAGCAGTGTGTGCATCTGCATCCTTTAAAAGAAGCAAAATATGCAGAATAACAAGCAGTAACTGGTCAGCCCGTCTGTAGGGCATGGCACGGACTGGTGGGATCTGGGGTGGACAGGGGAAACAGGAAATACACTGTAAGGAGCCTGGGATGGTGTAATGAAGCTCTTGAGCATAATGCAAAACAGAAAAGGGTGTTGCTGGTTCTGGTCACGGAATGGAAGCTCATGGGTGGTGCAGGTGAGCTGAGCAAGGGGAATGGGACTGGGAAGTCATCACAGGATCACAGAATGTGCTGAGGTGGAAGGGACCCACAGGGATCATCAAGTTCAACTCCTGGCCCTGCACAGGACCATCCCCAAGAGTCACACCCTGTGCCCCAGAGGATCACCCAAACCCTCCTGGAGCTCTGGCAGCCTTGGGGCTGTGCCCACTGCCCTGGGGAGCCTGGTCAGTGCCCAACCAGCCTCTGGGGGAAGAACCTTCTCCTGAGATCCAGCCTAAACCTGACACAACTCCAGACCATTCCCTGGGTCCTGTCCCTGGTCCCCACAGAGCAGAGCTCAGTCCTGCCCCTCTTCTTCTCCCCTGGAGGAATTTGTAGCTGCAATGAGGTCTCCCCTCAGTCTCCTCCTCTTCTCATGTGGGGCCACACTGGTTGCTTGCCTTCCTTTGGCAGACTCTTTGAAACTGATGGAGATTCTGGAACATGTGGAATTTTGGATATGGAGGAAGAAAAATTAAAATTAGAAAGTCAGAGGTAGTATCTTTGTCACCTAATCAACTCAACCCGGCCTGCTTGTTTTTATCATAAAGAAGAATATATCTCAGTTCCTGGAAAAAGCCTTTAAAAGTTGGCAAGAAAATAGAGGAAGAAACAATGTAGAGGAACTACAAGTTCATCTGAAATGGTCTCACTGCCTATGTATATTCATTGTTTGCTGGTAGGCAGAAATATCCTTTGAGTCCTCTTGACATAGAAGATGTGAAAATTATAATTACAAAATGCTAATATTTTTTATGAAATAATTGACTAATTTTTAACAGACAATAGATTTTATTTGCTTTGTAGTATTCCTTTGAAGGAATACATTTGTAAATCACATGCATATTTATAGGTGATATAAATATAGAAGCACATAAATATGAAAAATGCATAGATATATATTTTCCCTCCTCTTCTTTCTTTTGCATTGCAAAGGAAGAGCAAAGTATGAGTAAAAATATCTTTAGACAAATAGTGCCTGGTTCTACAGAGTGGTCATGCATTGCTGGTTCCAGCATTATAACAACACGAGCTAAACAAAGCCCAAGAAACTTATTAACTATGTTTACACTTCCCCAGTAACTCATAGCTGGGAAGAGGCTTTTAGGCAGCTGGCTCGTGCTCCAGCCAGCAGTTTATCAGGCCTGACACACAAATTTTCACTGATGAAACCTTTGGACAGCCCTGCTTTCTACCCTTCTTTAAAAAACCTCTTTTGTAAATCAGCGCTTTGCTGGCCAGACCTCCTGCCCGTGTCCTCATGGCCTTTCACTGCAGGCACAGACATGGGAAATTGGGGAAAGATGATTTTTACATTGCAGTTACTCACATGAAACTTGGACTAGGATCCTGAGCAGCCTTCCTGGGAGCACGTCCTAAAATGCTGCTGATAATTTTTGTTGGCTTTCAGTGTTAAATTTATTTTCCCCACTGAAATAGAGACCTGCCACAACTGACTCAGGCTGCATTGCAAATAGCTGTGCAAAGGCTGCCAAGGTCACAGAAGAAGGTGATGTTTTGTATGACTACCAATGACAAATATCAACACTAATGTGAATTTATTGACAGGCAAAATTGTGTAGCTGGCCAGGAAAGGCCCTGCAGTACACAGAAACCGATAAAGTGAGTTCTCATCTAATAAAGAATGCTGATAGATCCCTCCTGTACTGGATGTATATCTTTGAATTACCAGGCACCACTTCTTTAGGTGGAACATCTACCTGCTGCTAAACACACCATTATTTAGAGAATGGTCTGAGTTCAGCATCATTTACATTTTTCTTTAGATTCAGATACCATCTGCTGCTCTGTTTTCTTTTGCCTAATGTCACAGTCATAAGCATGTAATTACCATACTCCTACTCATTTTTTTCATGTTCTTTTTCATTACAAGCTTAATTTCAGTTGGTTTTTCTCTTTAGCTTTCTTAAAACCTGCAATTATTAGAAGTCACTTAATGAGATCAACGGCAATGTTTCATGCTGCAAGGATAATTCTGAAACGGATTAAACGAGGACAGATGATAAAGTGCTGAGAGCAATCTTTGTATCAGAAAAATGGAAGGAAAAAGAAACCTTTTAAAATGTAACATATCATGGCTTTGTATGTAAAGTCTGACTCTTGGGTTTTTTTCCCCACAGTGGTAAAACAAGAATTTGCATCCTGAGAAAGTGTGGACCTTTGAAAATATTAGTGTAGGAAAGTGCCACCCTGGCTCTGGCTCTTCTGGCCAAGTACAGGAAAGACTTAACTTGGATCAAGTCTGAGCCTCAGAGTCCTGCCAGGTTTGCTGTTTGTTTCTGGTTTATTCCGTACCTTAAGGGGCCTTATAAATAGGAGTGGGAGGGAATTTTTATACGGGCAGATAGTAATGGGACAAGGGGGAATGGTGCTGAACTGCCAGAGGGCAGAGTTAGATGGGATATTGGGAAGAAATTCTTGGCTGTGAGGGTGGGGAGGCCCTGGCACAGGTTGCCCAGAGAAGCTGTGGCTGCCCCATCCCTGGAAGTGTCCAAGGCCAGGTTGGATGGGGCTTGGAGCAACCTGGGCTAGTGGAAGGTGTCCCTTCCACTGGAGTCTGGAGTTAAGGCTCATGGGGAAAGAAGTCAGAGGATTTATGATCTCTCTGTACCATCTCCCTGTGCAGTAGTTACACATCCCAGAGGAGGGATTCCTTTGCAGTATTTTTTCAGGCAGTGCCCTCTACAAGGAAGGATTGGTTTTGCCAGCCAAGCTTTAAGCTTCTGTTTATCCAGAATAATACTTAGAATCCTTCAGTGTTTGCAGTGTCTCTTGTACTAAATCCTGGTATTTAGGCTTTATAATTTCAAAATTAATTAGTTCCCTTTAGTTAGCCAAGAAACTTTGCTGTATGATCTTTAAGGTCCCTTCCAACCTGAACCATTCCACGACCAGCCCACCAGCCCTGGTAGCTGGCACAGGTTGAAGGATGAGAACCCTGGAGCTTCAGAGGAGCTCTCTGCAGGTGTCAGGGGGGATATTTAGCTCCTGTGTTCCCTGGCTACCTCATTTTGGGAGTGGATTCTTGTGTGTGAGGTGAAACATGCTTGAGGCATTCCAGCATAGAGGGAGACAAGGAGGAACCCACACGTGCTGCCCCTGTTTGTGTCTCATCAGGGTTCACATAGAACATAAATGTTGTAGGTTGTGTAAATTTTATTTTTAAGATACCATCTAAACCTTTCACCTATAGGGCAATGAGGGAGGAAAATCTAAGATTTTTTTACTAAGCAATCAAAATTTTGAAAGTGTGAGACTTTGGTTGTTGAGGATTTTTTTCTTTCAATTTCTTAATGTCCTGAAGTCTTCTCAAAAATGTTATGTGACACTGTTTCTGTTGACTCATTAGCAGCTTGGAAATAATGCAACTGAGCTGTGCCATTATCCCACACATCTGCATGGAGAGTCTTATTGTGCAACTGTTTATCCACTTCAAAGGGGTTTGAAGGAGAAAAAGGCCAAAAAAGTTTATGGGTTTTTTCCTGGAAGATTCTTTTATATTTTTAGTTTTTTCCAATAGAGCTTTAACTCTTAAAATTCTCACTTATTAAAATGCTTCCTGCTGTAGATGCACCTGAATAAAAGAGCTTCAGAGACATACTGTTTGCATCCAGGTTTGCAGCAATAAGTTAGGTATTTTAGACAGTAACCTAGCTGTAGGAACAGCAAAGCTTGGAAATAATTTGGGGAGTAGAGAAGATTTGTGGAACAACCAGCACTGAAGTTGTATAAACTGGGCTGCCTGTGCTGGAGGGGAGTTAGTCATACCTGAGCCCACCTGGGGACAAGGAGCCTCAAATGTCAGGTTCACAGAATCATGGAATGGTTGGGGTTGGAAGGGACCTTAAAGACCTGCCATGGGCAGGGACACCTTCCTCTATCCCAGGTTGCTCGAAGGTCCAACCCTGGCCTCGAACACTTCCAGTAATGGAGTGTCGGTAACTTCTCTGAACCGTTACTCACTATAATATTTTCTTTAACCATTATTTTATTATGCTGCAGCCCAAAGCGTTGCAGCTGGGAGTAATTCTGTCAGTGTAAACATGACAGATTGGCTGTCATTGTAAATCTGGTGTTTGTGCCTTCTTGATTGCAAATAGAGAATTTGGTAATCAAACCCTTTCAGACCAGGGCCTTTACTCCAAGGCCCCTTGGACTCCATGGAAAGTCTCTACGACATCCTGTCCATCAGGTCCCTCCAGGGTATCTCTTAAGAAATTCGTGCTGTCATATGCTGTAGCATTTTAAATACTTCCTTATGGGCTTATAAGAATTTTAGCTGCTGGTATTAGTAAGTGTCACAATAGAAGTTTGAAAAGAAGCGTGCAGGGCTTGTATAGTAGGATTTTTGTGATTTAGTGATTATAAACAACTTTCAGATAAAACATTTTCAGCAAATTTATTGGAAGAAAGGCTAGACATCTCAATGGCAGGCCATGTCACCCTCCTTAGGCATCTTACTCTCTGCAACATGGGGTTTATCAACTACCCTCTGGAAATGCCTGTCTGAATCGATTGGAAAAGCAATTCTAGGCACTAGGCAAGATGGACCACCATATCAGCTGGCATGAAAATCAACCTGGATGTCAGAGAAGCAAAGCTCTCTGCTGAATACCAGTTTACAGCATAAACTGTTCCAAACAGCAGTGAAGTGCAAGTGCATGATTAGTAGACCAGATTACATCTTTTTATTGAAAAGTATTTTCTAAAGGTAGAAGATATATTTTCTAAAGGTAGAAAGAAAATCTACTTCCTGAATTATTGAGGCACTGGGCTTCCCAAAGATATCTGTGTATGGTTATTGGACACTTTTAAACTGAATATGAAGAAAATGCATTTAACACACTTTGTCCTTTCTCGTGTCCACTTGAACATTTATTTCTAGGAGCAATATAAAACTTCATGGATTCCAGAGGAACCTGCTCTTGAATGAACAATTTGGTTTTGTCGGTTTGCCTGTGGGACGTGAAGGTTTACAATAGAAAGAAATAGAAACATTTTTGGCAGGGTCCTGCCCCAGTGGGTCCTTTCCTCAAACATTAGAAGTATGAGAGGTTTATTCCAAGATACTAGTGAAATCTTGAATTCATTTCATTCCCTGGAAGTGTTCCAGGCCAGGTTGGATGGGGCTTGAAGCAACCTGGTCTAGTGGAACTTGTCCCTGCCAATGGCAGGGGGTTGGAATGAGATGAGCTTTAAGGTCCCTTTCAACCCAAACCACTCTGTGACTCTGTGATCTCGGATGGTCAACTTGGACAAATGGTACATTTTAGATTTTCTGAGTATTAAGTCCAAGCACACTATGTCAGAAACAGAGTTAGAACAGAATGAATCAAGCCGACATTGTTTCTCCACATATATCATGAGAGTCAGGATAGTTAATACATAGCAATAGCAGTTACTGCTCTGTAGAAAAGGTGCATAATAATTTATTTTACAGTTTAAGAAGCTTGCAAACTAATGAAAGCAAAAATGACATATAATATAGGCAGATATAGGAAAAAGCTATGTAGTTGCAGTTAGTAAAATGGGAATTAAATGTAATACCTGGACAGCAAAGATGCTGTATTAATTTTTAAATTAAGTCGTTGTGTATAATGAAACCATCAGGAAAGATGTCAGAACATCACTTGTCATCTTGGAAATAGATTCTCTAAAGCACTTACAGGAAGTGCTGAAAAGAAAAAGAAACCTGAATAGAAATATTTGTGATTTTAAGTGATAAAACTCCTCAGCAAATCCCAAAGGCAAGCAGAAAGTAGCATTAGCTCTGACCAACTTCAGCTGGAAAGTTTAAACTGCTTAAGTTCAGAATAGCATGCAGTGTTTTCTCCTGGTGTTTTTTTCTGCTGAAGCCCCTGTGTATGTTCAAAACAACAATCAAAGTTAATTGATCCTAATTATCAAATATAATGGTCCAGCATATGCATGTTCAGATATGGGGCTTAAAGATTAATAATTAGTTGCTTGGAAAATACTGTCCTGCAATGATCTGAATTTGTTTCATTAAGGAAAAAAAAAGGGTGAGGTCTCCAGTGCTACACATGGCTCAGAGAGGGTATATGGGCAGAGCAGGAATGCCTAAAGCTGCTGCTTGCTTTCTCTTACTTAACTGGAAAAGCGTCTCCAGAGCTCTATCTTCTTCCAGAGGCACTTCTCCTGTATTGAAGAGTAGCTGTTTGATCTCTTCCTCTGGAATGCTTTTTCTTTCTGTTGACACAACACTAAAAATGAACAGCCACCTATTTACTGCCAGATATTTGTGCTTGGTTTGTTTTCTTTAATTTTATCTTTCATTAGAACCTTTCTGTCAATAAATACATTGGGAATACTCTGAGTTGGACACCAACATGAATAATTTGAGTTAATGATTCTGATATTGTAGAATCACAGAATGGTTTGGGCTGCCTTTTCCCTTTCAGAAAGGGACCTGAAAGCTCATCTCATTCCAACCCTTCTGCCATGGGCAGGGACACCTTCCACTAGCCCAGATTGCTCCAAGCCTCATCCAACCTGGCCTTGGACACTTCCAGGGATGGAGCAGCCACAGCTTCTTTGGGCAACCTGTGCCAGGGCCTCACTACCCTCACAGACAAGAATTCCTTTCCAATATCCCCATCTATCCCTGCCCTCTGGCAGTTTGAAGCCATTCCCCCTTGTCCTGTCCCTCCATCCCTTGTCTGAAGTCCCTCTCCAGCTCTTCTGAAGCCCCTTCAGGCCCTGGAAGGGGCTCTCAGGTCTCCCTGGAGCCTTCTGTTCTCCAGGCTGAACACCCCCAGCTCTCCCAGCCTGTCTCCAGAGCAGAGGGGCTCCAGCCCTCTGATGGATATGGATATTTGTCCAGTGTTTGCACAGAGTACCTGAACACAACTATTGGCAAACAATCCATACGACCACACCAGGGAATAACAACAAGGTCAGCTTGTTGTTATCTGATGGCCCAGAAACCATCAAATGGCTCACAGTCTTTCCCCTTCAGAGTCTTCTTGGTCCCCTGGTGACGTGCTGAGATTTACCTTCCCGTGTGCTGCTCCAGTGTGGGGGACCAGACTGACTCACGGATGGGCTGCACCTCTAGGGACACAACATGCCTCTCTATTTTGTGGTGGGACTCCTACAGCTCTGTCTGGGCCCCTCTTCTACCCTGTATGTGCTACTAAGTGCAAAGGATTAAATAAATAATCATATTATTTGAGGTGCCTTGCCATGCTGGGAACATGTCCACTGTGTTACTGGCATTGCAGCTTGTTTTCTTCCAAAGTCAGGATGGCAGAAGTTGGCATGAAGCTTTTGACTTGGTTCTAGCATGATGCTGGCAAAAGAAGAAAGTTATATAACCATGTGGATGGCAAATCCTTTGAAATTACACTTCCCTACATTTTCCAGGATAATTATTCTGTCTTTGCTAAATCTCCAGGCAGAATTTTCCAGGAATTAATATTCCTTTGCCTTTGTACTGTGAAAGACAATATTTAGGTCCTTCCTGAGGGAGGGAAAAAAGTTGTAACGGAGACCAGAGCAAAATAAAACCTCCCACAGATTCTGAGGGAACAGCCTCCCAGAATCTCTCACATCGTGTTAGCAGGTTTTCTTTAACTGTTTGTTTGAGCCTGGAGCCCAGGATGGACCTGTGATTCTGGGAAATGCCTTCCCCACATGTGGGAACATTATTGTAGCATTGAGGATTTGCAGAACCAGCATGTCTTCAGCTTCTTCTTTCAAAGACAACAGTGAAAGCTTTGCATTTGGAGCCTCATTTGTGCCTTGCTCTCAGTACAAATTGAAAGTGGCTACAGGCTGAACATGAATAATCCTCATCCAGCCCTGCCAGAATTTCTGAGAGCAGGGTGTTAATCTGGAGAGATGCATGTTAATTTGTGGGTGTGTGTATGCCCAGCAAGGAGGGAGGGCATGAACAGAGAAAGATGGGGAAAATAGATATATAGTTATACATATAATTATGCCGAGCTGTTTAAAATAACAGGGGGAAATGAGGATAAAAACCCAACAAACAAACAAAACAACACAAAGTAATTGTGTTGGCTAAATCAGAAATTATTTGATGTCTGAGAATTTTGAGCTCTTCTGGGATCTCTTCTGCTACAGTGGAGATTTAACACCTGTATGGGAAACAGAAGAGCCCTTAAGAGGTCTTATCTGTGCACTGGAGTGGAATTTAATCTTCAGCTCAAGTCTGTCTAGAGATCCCAGGGAGAACCTTTGGAGATGTGGCTGTTGATTTCAATGAGTGCTTCCCCACACCTGAGAATGAAAGTTTTGATGGTTGCCAGCGACACCAACTACATGGGGCAGTCACAGGAGGCCGGAGAGGAGGGATATCATCCGGAGGGACCCGGACAGGCTCGAGGGGTGGGCCTGTGGGAACTTCATGAGGTTCAACAAAGCTAAGTACAAGGTCCTACGCCTGAGTGGGGGCAGTCCCAAGCACAAATACAGCTGGGCAGAGAAAGGATCAAGAGGAGTCCTGAGGTGAAGGACTTTGGGGGGTTGGTGGACAAGAAGCTTGACGTGAGCTGGCCATGTGCACTTGCAGCCCAGAACCTCCCATGTGCTGAGCTGCATCCAAGGCAGTGTGGGCAGTAGGGAAGGGGGGGATTGTGTCCCTCTGCCCCACTCAGATGAGACCCCACTTGCAGTGCTGCATCCAGATCCAGCATCCCCAGCACAGCAAGGACATGGAGCTGTGGGAGCAAGTCCGGAGAAGGTCACGGAGCTGCTCTGAGGGCTGGAGTCTCTCCTCTCTGGAGACAGGCTGGGAGAGCTCGGGGTGTTCACCTGGAGAAGAGAAGGCTCCAGGGAGACATTGGAGCCCCTTCCAGGGCCTGAAGGGGCTCCAAGAGAGCTGGAGAGGGACTGGGGACAAGGACCTGGAGTGATAGGAAAAGGGGGAATGGCTTCAAATGGCCAGAGGGCAGGGTTAGATGGGATATTGGGAAGGAATTGTTGGCTGTGAGGGTGGTGAGGTCCTGGTGCAGGTTGCCAGAGAAACTGTGTCTGCCCCATCCCTGGAAGTGTTGGATGGGGCTTGGAGAGACCTTGGGATAGCAGAAAGTGTGGGGGTGGGATGAGCTTTAAGGTTGCTTTCAGCCCAAACCATTCATTATTAATGGTTCCAGTACTAATGATTAAACCCTGTAGGTCAGCAGAGGAACACGTTTGGGGACCAAGAGCTCAGACTTTACATAGACAGTAAAAGACTTCTGCTCTATGAGGACCAGAAGTTATTCCCTCTGCAGGATTTGCCACTTGGGAGGAATTTAGGAAGACTCTTCATCTCCTTTCTGTGGGAACTCCAAATGGGGAAGGATGTTCAGGAAGCAGGAAGAGAGAGCCCCCTCCCCACTCCACCCCCAGTCTGGTCTCACACCAACTCCAAAACCTGCTCAAGATGTCAAGGAACAACTAAGTAGGATCTTGTGTACTAAGACTAAAGATATATGTTACGACTAGACATATGCATTAGGTATTCAGATTAGCCAGCTCTTTCCCTTGTGTTGCTCATATTGCAATGAAATTATATTCTATTACAATTGACTTTGTAGCTCTTCTCCAAAAATGGGCAGGATTGATCAGGTCACATCATTGCAATGACACACCAGGCTTGACTTTTGCAACAATGAAGCGAAACAGACTTTTTAAAACATTGATTTTATATGAAAAAATAGCTCACACCAATTCATTTATCATAATCATATTTCATTAACAGTAAAATTAACAAAATCACAATATACATTTATAGTATGTATTTATTTATATATGTCACTTTGTATGAACCATTAACTCTATGTAATAAAAATATATTACAACATTTGATATGTATTCACAAAGCACAAGCCATTGTAAACAGAATAGATAGCACAGGCCCCTTTATTCAAAATTTGAACTTGGGAGTAACGTTTATTTTATTGTATTCCTTTAAACTGTAGACACAGAATTTTACGTGTCTGCCTTTAGATGAATGAATCTCTTTTAGGAGACTATTACAATTTAGCTTATCTGAGATCCTAAAATCCATTGTAACTCATGCCACTCTTTAGCTTGTTGTCATTATAAAGAGGTCTGTGCATCCCTTTATCCATGCAATTTAGAAAGGTTTAATTTATAGTACTATTTCCCCCTAAATAAATATCCCCTGCAATTACATCCCACTGCTAGACAAAAAAAAGTCCAACGCAATAAATTATATTGGTATTTATAATAGTATAATCAAAACATGCCCTATCTACAGCAGCTATTATTAATGTTATTTCCTAACTATCTTCCTTCAGACTGGCTAGGTGCTTTTAGAAATAGGAAACCAACTATTTTCAATATTCGCAAAACGAAATACTTTAAATACACAGGCTGGACCTTTTATACCTCTCATGATACGAATGGTCCTTACTCAGTTAAGCAACCCCACTCTCCTTGCAGCAAGGAGTTGTAAAACCAGCTCCTAACATCTTGTTTTTAGAGCAAGTAATCATCTAATAATCTAAAGTAGGGCCAGATGTTTATGTCCAACTGTGTCTGGAAGGACTGGTAATACATTACATTCCCGCAAGAATTCAGAAGGGAATGATTAGTGATTGCCAAATACATGAATTTTTATCCTAAAATAATCTTAAGAAAATAAGAACACTGTGAAAAAAATTCTGAGGTTTAGAAAAATGCCCTGTGTACAAATAAAGGTAAATGAAGGCACCTCTTAGTTATCTATTTCTATTTTCCAAGGCAATCTGTGATAATAGTTTTCAAATGTCTATCTGGGAAGCCCTGTGGTTTCTGCTATAAAAAGATCCATTCTTTACTCTGACTGATGCAGGTGGCTTTGTTTTACTTGAATGAGGCTGGGCTGGATGACAGAGCACAGAGAATTTGTCCCCAGCCTTGTCACATATTTGCTGTGCGACCCTAAGGACAATGAGTATTTAACTGACATTTTTTCTAACAGAAGTCATTCAATTAATGAGGTTTCTTTATTTCTTTTTTTTTTTCCCCTCAACAAAGAAGGAGAAGGAGAATTTGCCTGTCTTCACATAAGGATTTCATAGTCAGAAGGGAATGTAAAACTCTTTGATATTCAACAGGGCTTTTTAAAATTTTTGTTCAAGAACTCAAAGCAGTGCAAGTGCAATAGGACTGAACAGAACCTCCTGAGATGGGCAGCAAGAGGAAATCTGCGGTCAGCTTTGCACCTGGACCCTGCTGCAGTCCCACTAATATCTCACTAGGATGCTTTGGCATTTCATTCTAAAGCATTGCTTTTCTGTTTCCTCAGGAACTCTTGCTGGATCCAAAATCCAAGAGGATGGAGGTTTTTGATTCTTTGCTCTTTGTATGAGTTTTAAGAAAGGTTTGCTTTAAAGCTCTAATTGTACGACTACAGTGACTGGAATAAGAAAGATAGAGAGGGACATTTTAGAACAGCATGGAGGGACAGGACAAGGGGGAATGGCTCCAAACTGACAGAGGGCAGGTTTAGACTGGATATTAGGAAATAAATTCTTCCCTGTGAGGATGGTGAAGCCCTGGCACAGGTTGCCCAGAGAAGCTGTGGCTGCCCCATCCCTGGAAGTGTCCAAGGCCAGGTTGGATGGGGCTTGGAGCAACCTGGGATAGTGGGAGGTGTCCCTGCCCATGGCAGGGGGTGGAATGAGATGAGCTTTAATGTCCCTTCCAACCCAAACCATTCTAGGATTCAGTAATAACTCCAAATAGAGATCCTTTTCCTAGTGTGTCTTTATAGATTATTAATCAACCATGTGGACTTGGGCCTTTGCGTACATTGAAACCATGTGCAATAGTATTTCTTCAACAAAAAAATGGTATTTTACTACACAAGTGCCACCCATTCATGCTGTCACACACCTGATGCATTTTTTTCTTGGCACACACATTCCTGAAGTGCACTTACAGTCTGTAGGGCAAATCAACCTTCTTATAAATATAGACATATATGATAAACTATAGCAAACTCTCTAGTTCATTAGATCAGCATTATTTGCTTAGAAACAACAATCCTAAATACATATTTACATGATACACACTAGAATTACAGGTAAGAAGTAGACATTTGACAAAGACTGCAGCAGCTCTTTTCTCCATGTAAACTCTTATTACCCCCCAACAGGGACAGCTGCCTTTTGGGGCAGGGTGGTTTTCCTTAACAAGGAAAGATCAAAGATTTTTGATATATCCAATGCTGAAAGAATAAAAAGCAAATTAAAAAAAATAGATTTAAGGCTACAATGTTATTATTCTCATTTATTCAGCTTTGGGAAGGTTGCAAAGGTATAATCCCTGATTCTGCAAACTCATGAGCCTGTGCTCAGCCCTCACTCTCCAGCAGAGGAAACACAGAATGACCATGGGATCAGGATTTAACTGAGTTTTCTGTGCTGAAGTATTTTGTGATTTTACGGTAAAGTAACAAGTCTCTGCTTTTGAGCTTTCTTTAGTGATAAGAACATTGAATGTGGGGAGAAGGCAGCTCTAACAGTAGCGAAAAGCAAGCAATTTCCAAAGGGTTTTTCCAAAAGGTATTCACTATATGTGTAAAAAATGCATAGGGCAAGATATGCAGAGCCTCTAGAGCCTTCTTAATTTGGGATTAAGAGAAATAAGGGAACTGTGAAACCTTAGGCATGTAGGTCCGGAAAAATTTACTTTCTGCAATTGACCCAAACCTCCTGAAGTTCAGGAATTAGACTGTCTCTGGTCATTCAGTGTGAGTAGTTTCCATGGAGCCCATCAGTAGAGTCTTCCCAAGCCAACAAGAACCTTCCTTTGGAGTCTGTGCTGCTCTTGCAGGCTCAGCCCACTCTATGGCAGCTACTGAGCTCTGACAGAGTTTTCGCCTTTCTCTTTGGGATGAGTGAATGTCTGAGAGAGTCTGTGGAAAACTAGAAAAAGCCCACTGCAGCCAGGGGAACACGTCATTTCAGCAGCAGCAAAGCCAGTTTGTAGTTCCCAAGCTACCTGACCCTCAGCTTCCCACTCGCATCTATCTCCTCCTCACTTTTGTAACCTCTTAGAGATGTTCTGATGCAGCTGTTTCTTGAAGCTAAGCCTAAAATGTCTTCCAAAAATTATTTTTAAGAAACACTTTCCGTGGAGATTTTACTGTTGACCTGAAGCAGACTTAATATAAATCTGATGGGACCAAATCCTCAGGTGAAACCGACTATTATGTTGATTTATGTCAGGAAGGAACATGGTACTTATTAATTATTCAATAATTATTAGTCTGTCATAGTTTTTTGCCAAATGCAATTACCCAGATCTTCACATTCAAACTGCCTCAAAACCATCACATAGACCATGATCCTAGTTCACAGTTAGGGCTCTGAAATGATAGAAATTACTGTAAAATAAACAAAAGGAAAAGCTCAGAATCCACAAAATTACATAGTGGACTAAATTCTCTTACTCATCTGCCAGTGTTCTGCCTGCCAACTTTACAAGATATGAAGAAAATGTTAATTGAACATGCATGTGAGGAATAGATATTGCATATGGGACACACATACCAACAAACAGAAAACTGCATATTGCCTAAGCAGCTGCCCAGTTTTGCACATGCACTTCCAGATTTTGGGCACACATTGCAGCCATACTTTACAAACTTTTTCAAAAATATTTAAATAACAAATGGAAATTGCCCTTCCCCACCCCTTCCACCCCCCTCCCCCCCCACACACACGTGTGTGTTTGACAAGAGAACAGCTCTGCTTCATGAGCAGAGGTAACAAATACTGTGCATTACATTTACCATCGTTATTCTAACTCACTCGAGTCAAAGTGATGTATAGCACATATAATACTCAGCAGACAGTTACTCATATCTACATTCATCACTTAGACATACATTTTAGAAAATTTCGCCCGTTGCCTATAAGAATTCAGCTGAATATCTAGCACTTAAAGAGCCACAGTATCATATTTCTAGTGTCTTATAAAATATCATCAGGAAGTGTTAGGGCGTTACTTTTATTTTGTGTACTGAGGCAGTTTGTCAAGCACCAGCATTTACAACTCCTGCTTGCTTCAGATTGGTGGAAATATGACAATGTGTTGGAAAGCTGATGCAAGGAAGGGGAAATTATATCTATTCTCTGGTATAAGATTAATCATAGAAGAAAGGCACCATGAAAGAAAGACAAATTTTTAAACATATACAAGTGGAGAGATTTATTGCTCATGGTGACACGTAAATCAACCAGTGACTGACTGTGATACACAAGCATAATGAGACAAGTCCAATGCTGTATTTTTCTTTGTCTTTTAATAGACAACCTAAGTGTAGAACAGTTGTTTGTTGTTTTTTTTTCCCCAGGAAATTATCTTACTCTCTTTGAATTTGAAATTTTAAATCCTTCTGGAGTTAACCTTATCAACATACAAACCTCCCATGGACTTTGGCAACAGCCAAAGTTAACTTTATACAAAGTTAACTTTGTATAAGTTAACAACAGTTGTGGACTTTGACAATCATCCTGGGGCAATTTAGTGAAAGTGGTCTTAATAAATCATATAATGAATTGATATAAAGCTTTTTATCTTTTTTAAACTCCTGTGTTCTGATACACTCCAGTCATCAAAATGACTTGAATTTCTTAAGAAACAAGTATTAAGCTGGGTGTATTTATCTATTGCACCTGAGAAAATTATGTTAAGCCTAAGAAACAAAATGATTAAGATGAGGTAGACTATTTAATCTGGCTGAGGGCTAATTTGAATGCAGTGCTGTAAGAACTTAAATTCTGTGATTATAATAGTGTATAGATTTTATTGTAATGATGGTATTTTTATAGCTGGATAGTAATCAAGCTAAAGATTTTTATTGACTTGGTTGCCTATGATCTTCATCACATAAATTCTTCCATTTACAGAGCGGATGACTATGTAAATTTATAGATTAACATTCACTGGCTTTGGGGTGAAGCCCCTCACTGAGTTCCCTGTCCGGGAATCAGAGGTCAGAAAATTCAACAGTGGGTGTTTTTTGCAACGTATCAAACCCTTGTCTTGGATGACAGTAGGTGGTAACTAAAAAAGTAATCCCACATTTTTACTACTTGGGCTCTTATTTTCTCAGTATGATCCTGGCTGTGTTTTCTCAGCATGGGATTGACAGTGGGAATACGAGCAAGGGTAGGTGGCAACGCGGCCAGCCACGTCAGCTGTTATTTAGGCTGCCATTGCATGCATGAAGACTAATTAACCCAGACTATTCTAAGTCTGGGCACATGCACCTGAAGGCATGGGAAATGTTTATGATGTTCCTCTGCACAACTGCAATCTAGAGCTGTAAAGGTTTGGACTGAAACCTCCCGAGATTTGCGTGTTCAGACGTGGATCCAGATTATTGGCTCCACTTTCCTGGTGGAGCGGGGGCCTATTATTTTTCCTCCACTTGCTTTGGAAATTGTACTTTAAACTCAGATTTAGGCTCATCTTTACTTTAAGTAGGCAAAAAGCCATGATTAATAACTCCTCAGAAAAATCCATTTTTTAATTTTTTTTTTTCTACTGGGCACAGGGCCCAGTTCTGCAGATTTGGGAAAAATTCAGTTTTTCAGAGCTCAGATATATGAAATTAGGCAGGAGGCATCCTGACCTGTCCACTCTGTCTACCTTATGAATTTTTCTGAAATCTTAAAGGGGAGAAAATTAGTGGAATTTTGTTTAAATACCTTTAAAATTTAGAGTAGACATGGCTGAATCCACCCTGCAGCCTACCACTTCAAAAGTGGTTTTTCCTTCAATACTACAGGGTGGTTCCAAAACAATATGTATATGAAAAGGCTGAAAGCTGTGTTGGGCACTGGACTAATATTTAGATAAAGATTTTTATTTTTTTTTGAGCTTTTTCAGTTAAGTTTTCTTTTTTCTATACATAACCTTCTTAAGCAACTAGGCCGGGGTGGGTTTTGTAAAGCCATGTTGGCAGCTACATCAGGGTGAGCTTTACCTGCAGCCGGTGAAAAACACAGCACAGATACCCCGTGCAGCTTTTTAGAATAATCTTACGATGGCACCAGTTTGCTCCCATTACTTTCACGAGCCCTTCTGCTGAGGACTAGCTGTTTATCTCTGGATGCAACTGCTGATGGAAATCAATGGGAGATTTGTATTTGTGAAGCCTGCAGGACCACGGATCAATAGTGCTCTTCCAGTTGGAGGCAGGAGGTCCAAAGCAGCCTGACTCCCTAAGATGTTAGCGTGGGCTACTGGAGGGACACGGGCTGGCATTGACCCTGTCCGTGACTGCCTCCCAAAACCTGGACAGCTGAGGAGAGCTACTAGGGATAGGCCATTGAGTTTTGTTCCACATATATCATATTTTATGTCTTTTAGGTCCCATACCAGGCTCCTCACTCGTTCAGCTGAGATATATTTGGGTTGTGCGATTCGCTCGTGAGGGCGGAGGAGTTGATGGAGCTCCTCTTGAGGATCTTGTTTATGATGTCCTTCCACGTCTTCTTGTACTGATGCCGGAGCAAAGAGTACACAAAAGGGTCTGAAACAGCTTTGCTGTAAGCCAGACACTTGGAAATGATCCCCCAGTGGGAACTGATGTGGACCACAGAGGATAATTCAACAAGTCTGTGAAAAGAGGGAAGTAGAAGGAGTGAACATTCATATTAAAAACCCAGAGCAACACTAACCCGCCCCCAAACCCCTCAAGTTATTCCTGGGCAATTACAGCAAAACAAAAGAAAAGGAATTCATATTCATGAAAATGTGAATGTTGCCCTCCTCTTACGAATTTTTAAGACTGCAAATGTAAACCTGTGGTCTGTTGGCCAAAACGCTATTGCTTGGTCTCATGGAATTCTTATTTCTCTACCATTATCAACCTAAAAATCCAGCATCTAGTCTGAATTTGTGCTTCTAGCTTCCCTTTAGGGCATCTGGGAAGCCACTCACTAGTCCTATGCAGCTTTCTATCCAACTCCTAGAGAGAGTTCAACGCTTATAAGCAGTTTACCTGAGTTGCAGAAGCACACAAGGGAGGAAAATCCGTCGTCCAGAGGCGGCATACTATATCTTGAATTTAAAAACTGGCCAGTTTAAAGGCCAAGCATATACTTGTGCACAAATCTAGCAAGATAAAACTTTTAAATTATTAAAGGAGAGAAGAGCTTCGTATACTCCTCATACCTAAACTAGCACAGATAGTTCACCGTGTACTCGGGGAGAATATTTCTGGCAGTGAAATATTGATAACTCCCCGTGTCTTTGAGCAACACCAAAGGGCAGTTCTATTCAATATGCCTCTATAGCTGTTAGAAACTATTGATTTTCATAGAGGACAAACAGCCACATGTGCTGCTAGAGAGCTCCACCCGGCCACGGCAAATAAGCTCTCTGCTGAAACAGTCGTCAGCAGCAGATGTTCTTAAAACTGTCTGGAAAACACTTCAATTGCTCATGTTTCTTCAGACAAAGCACCATTTCCAAGGAGCGTTCTGAAGCATGGTTCCTGCAGCAGCAATGACAATAATGTTGGCACTTTTTAGAGATGAGGATTTTTTTTCCCTCGGTCATTTTATTCTCATTCCATAAACTTTGACTACATTGTGTTTAAAATAATGCTGGCAGATGGCACAGTCCAGTCATTTGAGCATGAAAGTGGGACTAAGGAGCTTTAATTTGTTACAGCACTATGAGCTGCTGTCTCTCTCTGTTCTAGTTTGCCCAAGCTGCAAAGCTCCATGGCAAAAGCTCTGTCTTTTCCTAGATATGTGTCCTGGGCTCAGCCAGTGCTGGGGCTTTGGCTGCTGTCCTGGGATTGGAAATTCTAGTATGAGCATAGCTGTGTGTGCTTTGTGCAGCAATTCCATCACTTTGTGTATCACTTCCACTGAGCACATGTACAGTGATGCTTTTTGGGGTGGGGACAGCCAGAATGCTCTCTGGGCTCACCGATGCGTGAGACATTTCAGGTGGCCAGGTTGTGTTACATTAAAATACCCTGGATTTGCTGGTGCCACTCCACTGGTGCTGCTTGGCTTAGCAGCTCTGAGATCCCAAAGAACCTTGGAGTCTTAGGTTCTGTCCCATTCGTCTCTCCCTTCATCTCAGCTAAACAAATGTTATTATTTCAACCTCCCCTTCTAACTCGCGGCCATTACTTTTCTTACAAAGTGGAATGAGGACTGAGACATAATCATCATCAACTCCAGCTGCTGGGCGGTCTCATCTGGTGTATTCTCTCTTGTTTAATAAATGGGAGCTTATGACATCCAAATTAATGTGTTCTAAAATGAGGATTGACAATTTGGAAATTAGTCAGCTCCTGAGTCATATTTACATTGTAATTTACCATGATCCATCCTTCTTGTTGTTCTCCACTCCATTTATTTGATGCCTGTTTCACATTTTGAATTTCATCATGTTGAATTTCATCTGGATGATTTATTTTTACTGAATGCTTTACAGATGTGAATTTGATTATGTTTAATTAAATTCCGTGGATGCCTTGAATAACCAAAATTTCTGTCTGAGGCTCTGTCAATCAGTTCTATGAGACATTAACAATCTCCATTTAAAGCATATCAAATAGACACTTCAGGGTTGCAAGCCTAGACTTGCTAATTTTACCTTCATTGACTGATCAAATGAAAAGCCTACACTTTCATTAAAAAAACTTTAAATATTTTCTTTGATTGAATTCTGTAAGTTTGCTTGACATTTACACATTTTTCAATTCTCATGTGTTATTTTTCATAGTAAATTACATTTGCAGTTATCAAGCAGCAAACACAGAAATGCAGCCAAACCCCAAGCCATGCATTTCCATTTCATGTACAATTAAATGCCAGCCTTTCAAGGCATATCACATACTTTATTGCCTTGAAAGGTTTTGTCTCTCATTTACAAGGGAAATTATATGCATAGCTTCACTTTTCATGAAATGTTTCAGCTAAAAAGAAGACATTTTCACTGAAAGAATATTAATATTTCAGTGCTACCTGTAAATTAAATTTTACAGCATCAGCCACATAGTTCCCTATCTTGCTTTCATAAGCCACTCTTCTACTGTTTGGCCTTCAAAACCTTTTTATTTCAAAGCTATAAGCTCTTTTGCTATGATACCTTGTTCATATTTTAGAAACTAGTTCTGCAGAGTGTGTCATGTCACGTGGTTGTGCAAATATTTTATTTCACTTTCAGTAAACAAATGAGAACGGGATGTTGAAGAGTATGACCTTGATCTCTATGCACATAATCCTGGAAATCCTTTATTTACAGGAGCAGTTAATCACTACACTAATATATATTTACCAAACATGTGTACACCCAGTTGGAAGGCTGAAGAAATGGCGACATCTCTGTCGAGCATTGCTTAAACCTGGGGCTTTAACTGAGTTATGGAGCCAAGTCTGAATAAACCAGAGCCTCAAACAAGTTAAAATGTCTTGCTGTTCAGAAGTGAAAGAAAACTGGCACTGCAGGCTGGAGCTGGTAGATGATGTAGCTCTCACAAGAAGAAATTCAATGCCTTCGCCAAGAATTTGTATAAGCTCTTTGAGGTAACATTTCTGTTTGTGCCTAATTCTGATTTTTTTTTTTTTGTTCTCCATACAAGTCCTGTAGTACCAGAATTATACGTTGGTTTTTAGTTTGGTGTTAATAATTTGAATAAGCTGATCATCCCTGGAAGTGTTCAAGGCCAGGATGGATGGGGCTTGGAGCAACCTGGGCTAGTGGAAGGTGTCCCTGCCCATGGCAGGACGTGGAATGAGATGGTCTTTAAGATCCCTTCCTATCCGAAACATTCTATGATTCTATGATCAGTTTTATCTTGACATTCATTCAAACTTATTTTCACTTTATTGCCTGGTGGACTGAATCTTTTCTATGCTGACTTGCTAACGAAAAAGCTCTATTTTAATAATTTCTTCTCTGTACAAAAATGGCATCACAGCGATCCCTAGCAGATTTCTACTTAGCCAGCTTTGCCTCTGAAGCAGTGCATACGTGACAACCAGAGAGGTTCTGTAAGGAAGCAGTATGAGCTTGGGACTTGTAGTTAGACCTACAAATCTTACAAACCATTGCTTTCAGTCATTGCTGTTCCCCTGAGCTGCAGGAACCATTTTCCAGCAGCACAGGGGTGTAAGGACAGCAAACAGGATTGTTTGGCTCGTAACAAAAGCTCCCGTTTTTCCACATGGGAGCCAAACATCTCTACCTCACATCATCTGGATGGAGACTAGAAGGCCACTTCAAATATGTCAACCTTTGATTGCACAGGAAAGTCATGCATTTCTATGCACAAATAGGCAAGAATACAAATTGCAGAGGAATTCTGAACTTCTTGTCTCCCAGGCAGGATCTTCATATGCAGAAGCAATCAGTTTAAAAACAGAGTTTATTTACCCCTTGTCCTCCAGAGATGATACAAGAGAATTTTAATCTTCTTCTGCCTGTTCCACCATCCTCCTATGTAAGCTGAGGGCTCGGGGCTATGAACTTCTCCCTGATATTACTTCAGGATTTTTAATTTAAGGCCAATTTCCTCACACATTGGCAGCACCTATTAACTTACATGAACAAAGTTCTGTATTTCAGTATGAAATGCCTGGAGTTTGAAATGGATATTAGAAACTGGTAAGACTTATCTTCATTTTTCTTATGAAAAAGATCCTTGGAGAAAAGAGGTTTGGAACAATGTTATTTAATTGCATGATGTTAAATATAGCAAAAGAAGAGATGTGTACTCATAGAAGAAACAAGCTATGCCTAGAAATATATAGTATGGGGTAATACATCTGTCATACTGATGGAGTGGAAACGGTCAAACGCTTCTCTCAGATAAAACC
>VZRE01013794.1:359490-441627 GCA_013396775.1 Cephalopterus ornatus | reverse complement strand
TAGTCTCTTCAGCCTGGAGAAGAGGAGACAGAGGAGATCTCATTGCAGTCTACAACGTCCTCATGAGGTGAAGAGAAGGGGTGGGCACTGATCCCTTCTCTGTGGTGACCAGTGACAGGACCCAAGGGAATGGCCTGAAGTTGTGTCAGGGGAGGTTTAGGTTGGATATTAGTGTTTGGGCACTGGAACAGGCTCCCCAAAGAAGTGGTCTCAGCACCAAGCCTGACAGTTCAAGAAGCGTTTGGACAATACTCTCAGGCACATGGTGTGACTCTTGGGAATGGTCCTGGGAAGGGCTAAGGTTGGATTCAAGGATCCTTGTGGGTCCTTTCCAACTCTGCATAATCTGTGATTCTGTCATTCTGTGAAATATTCTGGTGTTCCCTTCATGCAGTTCCGATTGCTTTGAAATCCACGTAAAAACTGACGTCTTCTTGAAAACAGAAAACCAAGAGACAGAGGGTATGAAAAACATGTATAATTAGCAGGAAAATTAACGTAATGCTGAGAGGCAACAGGTGCCTAATCGAGCATCCAAGCAACCTTCTCATTTTTATATCTTTAGAGGATTTCCCTTGCTAACTGACAGATGAGAGGTAATGATGATACTGATAAAAAAACCAGTTATGAAACCTGAGGAAATCCCATGAATAAGCAAGAAATGGCCAAAAGACTGGCAAGCCTGCTCTCAGCAGCAATCAGAGAAAAATCTAAGCTGACAAGCAACAAAAAAAGGAGAGAAAGGCACCATCTGGCTTTACCCTTCCCACAGAAAGCCAGACTCATTTTCCTTGGAAATACTCAGCCAGGCACGCAGCAGCCCAAGGAGACCCCAGAGTGGGAGTCCTGGGAAGCAGCATGTCCAGGCAAGAAGCATTCCAAGGTAAGGCATTTTTTCTTCTTTATCTCCAATGTTTTAAGGCTAAATTTTTAGTCTTGAAAGACCAAATTCACCCTCATAAGAAAGGAGTCTGTAGAGGCAGCTGCTCTCATCCCCGGGGCAGTGTTAAGAGGAGTATGCCTCGTATTGTCTCTCAGTTTTTTCTCCCAATTCATACTCTTTGCTTCCCTAACCAACAAAAAGCACAAGCACTCAGGGAGGTAAAGGCTTCTTGATTGCAGGAAAAGTACAATGTATGCAATGTTTCTAGTAAGGATGTATGTCATTTTAGACTTGAAACAACTTGGAAATTTCAAACCATTCAAAACATTTATAACCATTGCACTTCTTACACACCCCAAGTTTTGCACTCTTTGCAGAGTACCCTTATTTGGCACGTAATGATTTCAGAGCTGTTAAATCTTTACATTATCCCAACAACATGTCAATTAAGGGAGGCATTTTATACAGATTACAAAGATTTGTCTGAGGTGGCCACAGCTTTGTTAAAGCTGTTTTGTGGACATCTTCATAATTAATGGAAAAATCATTAGGAATTCAGTCTTTATTAACCCCTGTAGCTGCAGGGGCCCATTTCATCTTAATTGCATTCATTTGGCACTGGCAGTATTATACAGCATAATCACTAATAAATGATCTTTTAATTTGTACCAATCAAGAGAGCTTGCTTTCATGCCAATATTCCTGTTTCTTTGATGTTGACCTGTCTTGATTTTTGATCATTTGAACTTAAGATGATTTACTGGAAAATCAATATCAATACCAAATCTGCCGTATTCATACATCTGTGGTTAAGTTCAATTTGACTGTAGTTTGATTGAAATAAGTAGTGCTTGATTATCCATTCAGATTTTATGAAATAATCAGGTTGGGAAATCTAGTCCTGTATTCTTATTCAAAGGCAAATAATTAGAAACTGTAGGAAAACTGCAGAGCTGGGACAGCATTTGAAGTAACACTTCAGATCCCACTAATTAACCAACTTTGTCTGTAATCTCCTAAAGGCCTCCACCAAGAGAGTAATATGCTATTACCCATTTAGCAAGGCCAACAGGGGCTTTGGCTACACTGGTTAATAAGAAAATCTGAGACAGTTGCTCTCATTATACCCCCTGTCAGCACTGTCTCTGCAGTATAAAATAGCCATCATTGTTCTGTTGGTCAGTTAACCAGAAACCAGACTACTGTAAAAAAATACTTTACAGCTAATTGAAAATGACTGAAACATTCCCTTATCAACCAGTTGCTTTGTGCTATTTGAAGAAAATATAAATGTTGGTGAAGGAGGGCAAACAGAAAGTTCAGTCTCTTTAACGAACACCCCCTGCATGAACTAGAATTACTGACTTAGCTAAAGAGAAAAAAACCCTTAAAGCTATTACTTCAACCTCTTGGTTATGAATTACAGGGAAAAAAAACCCCACATGATATCTTTCCTAATATTATAGCACTTACTTCCCAAGTACTGAATTAATTTATTGAGAATTTACAAGTAAATCTGTTTAATTACTATAAGCAATACGGGTCTTGTCTAAACTCTTACTGCACTGTTACACTGTGATACAGATCCTCTACAGGCTGTGAATTAAATAAATAAATAAATAATATATCTCATTCTGAGGTGGGAGTGAATGAGCTGAACCACAGCAGCTGCATCATGGAAGGGATTGCAAGGGTTTGTCCCATTCTTGTGTCGCTGCCTGGGCCCTCACAGTTTTGCCTGCAGATACTTGAGATGACTGACCTCCTTCCTTAAGCCTTTGGTGATTTGGGGCAACCAGGTCTAGAACAATGCCCAGTTGCAAAAGGGAGATAAAGTTGAGTGTGTGTGATGTGCGCGTGTACATGCAAGTTAGATGATATTTTACCTCACTGCAACTTTCAGTGCAAATATTATAAGTCAATGAAATGAACAAGCAAGATTAAACAATTGATCTCCAGGTTTTGAGGTACAGACATGAAGGAAGCAAATGAAACAGTTTTAACACTGCCATGCAGTGGCATTGCACAGGAGACTTTCCAGGTTTGGGGGACAGAGAGGAATGCAGAAAACACTTTAATCTGAAACTACAAGCATGAAATTGCTTCCATTAAGCTTGACTTCCTGATTATTGTGTAACATTATCAAAAGGCACACTTAAGGCTGTTTTGGTACCCTAAATGTACATTACCATTTCTAAACAAATTTAAAATTAATAATGACTGCCCTTGATGTATAATGCCTGTTAAGTTACTGTGAGTTTTTGGTTTTTTTTTTTAACAGGAATTCCATGAGGTCATCTTTCCTAAAAGATGGGTCAGTAGCCTCACCTTTAAAATCATTATACCAGAGCTACTTATTTGGGAATTTTGACAGATGGATACTTATAATAACAGCAATTCAGTTTTTGCTGCTGCTGATAAGGTTGCCTGCCCCACAAAGCAAGCTTTACATACAGGTTCCAGAAAAACAGATTGCCTCATCTCTGTACAGGAAGGAAGACAATATTCACTTCAATAATTAATTATTCATATAAATAATAACATGCCAAATTTTTTAAAGTAAAATAACTGGGGTAAAGAGGGGTGGTGGGGAGTGGAGGGGTGGAAATCAGCTTTACCAATAAATGCTGTAGCTCATCATTACTTAAATCTCTTTTGGCAGTTCTTCAGATTCTGCTTTTTCTACTCAGAAAACTGATTTCCCTTTAAGGGTGGGGTGGGCAAGGGATTTTTTCATTTCATAGACATGTCTTCTCAAAGTTCAAGCAATATAGCCTCTAATTTAGTCTGTCTTTATGCACTAATATTTGTCCAACTGCTTATATTTATCTTGGTTGCACTCTGAAGAACTGATTTCTCCAATTGACCTTACTATGTCCAAGTTATAGTTAGTCACCCTTCTTCTTTCACTGCTCACTTCAGTGAAAACCTCAAAGTCTTGTTAATATTTTAACACTATGAATGTAAAAACTTTCCTTGCTTGCTGACAGTCTTTCAGATAAACAGTAACACATAGAGATAATCACCATACATTTTATATTTTCAAATATAATCTTAAGACAAGTGCCATGCACACAGATTCTTTTGTTATTTTGACATTTATTACCATGTGTTATGTGATTGGACATATTTTATTGCGTTTAAGACTATTAATGGCTCTATTAGAATTTTTTTTCTAGCAATGAATATACACATACAGAAAATTCCCTTGAAATACTAACTTTTCTTATCAGAGAGGTCCCTAATACCACCTTTTAAAAAACTGTTAAATGTATGAAATGCATTCACTTCTACACTCTCTCAAGAGAAAAAAAAAAAAAATCTCTGTCCTAAAGATTCACATGCTACTTATTGTATAGATCTGCATATAATTTTGCTTGATTTCACAGAAACACAGAATATGCTGAGTTACAAGGAACCCACATAGATCACTGAGTTCAACTCCTGGCCCTGCACAGGATCATCAGCATGTGTCTGAGAATACTATTCAAAACACTTCTTGAACTCTGTCACGGCCCTTCACCATCTTCGTTGCCCTCCTTTGGATGCTCTCTAAGAGCTTAATGTCTTTTTTATATTGTGGTGCCCAAAACTGCACACAATATTCAATGTGAGGCCTCACCAGAGCAGAGCAGAGTGGGACAATCCCTTCCCTTGCCTGGCTGGCAATGCTTTGCCTGATACCCCCCAGGACCACTCTGCACATACATCCAAGGTTATGCCATCCCAGGTGCAGAATCCGGCACTTTCCCTTGTTGAACTTCACATGGGTGGTGACTGCCCAGTCCTCTAATTTGTCAAGGCCTCCCTGCCTTGGAGGAAGTCAACAGCTCCTCGCAGTTTTGTACCATCTGCAAACTTGAATTTGGATTTCATCCGATATGTTCCAAAGTGCTTTCTAGGAAAAGCGTAACAAAGATTCAAGATAGAATTTGAAGAACTGAATGAAAAAGAATATCTTCCATGACATTCTCTGCATGAAGTTTGCTTTTAGCTTTCTGCATGAGCTTCTGACCCCATAAGACTAACCCCTATAAATTGTTTTGTTCTACATAAAAACAGTGAAAGATTTCTGAACTCTAACACTACTTTTAAGTTGAACTTAATTTTAATAAGATGGAAAATTAAGAGAAGCAGAAAGATTTTATTCACCAGCACATGCCCCTACTGCTTGACTGCAGAACAGACACTGCACATCAGAAAGACACCAATTTTTTGCCTCAAATCCTTGCTACCCATGCCAATTTTTTACATGTTTATTATTCTCATCATGGGTGAGTACTTACATCTGTTCTGAATTTATTCTCCTATAATTTCCATTTATGTTCCTTTGTCCTATCTTCTTGCACTGGTCTGAAAATAGCAGCTTGTGTTGACATTATCTGTTCCATTTAAAATTTTAAATACTTCAATTAAACCACCTCTTAAGAGATTTCTTCCTTCTAGTCTTCATGTTCAGCTTGTCCTCAGATCTTATACTTTCAACCTTGCCATCTTTTCAAGAACAGCAATAACACATCTATAATATATATCAAAGGAAACATTGTGCTTCTTGAATGTTGTCTCTAACTTTCTTAAATGTATATATTCTGCTGCCCTGGCTAGCTGTCCTAGATGGCATGTCTTTGGAAACACTTTTAAAAGGGTCTTGTCAAAGTCAGCCACATTACTTACATGCTATTTGCCTTTAAACGTGCTTTATATTTCTGATGCCAGAGCCTGGCAATTTTTTTTAAACATTACTTTTTATAATCATATAAATATCCATTTGGTGGATGAAGAAAAAAAATGTAAAATTTAACTTTAATGTTATTCATTACTATTTATCCTCTATATTTGGAATTGTTTTTCTTAATGAACTTTATTTTTATAGAAACCTGCCAATTTCTAAGTTGTGGTTTTTAGACTCATAGTTACGCACCTTCACATTCTTTCCATGCTATTTCCAATTCAGATACGAGTCCCCCAGTAAAATACCACTACAGGTACATTTTCAGATTTTATAGCAAATAATTTATGCAGAGCATAATTTGTAAAAATACTGTCATAAATTAGAGCACTTCTTACAGAGTGCTACTTCCATTTCAATATCCAACCAGCAGAGGACTGCTTAATTTCAACAATGTAGGAAAAATTCAGAAACATCATGAAAATAATCCATGCCTTGCCCGTGGAGAAAATATCAAATAGTAGGTAACTCAAGTGAAGTCTCCTTTCTTTGGCATGCTGTAATTGTAAACATGGGTAGAACAGAGTCTGAGATGGAGCAAAATGGCTCAGGGACCTTAACTCACCTATGGCGAACATCCAACCTATATCCCAGTTTAGAAGAACCCTGAATATCAATAACTTGTTCCTAGCTGACTTGAGTCAGTTGGTAACTGAGTCTGGTAGCCTTCCTTTCACAACGTCCTGCTTCTTCCATAAGCTGGTGAAGGCACAGCACAGAGACAGTCATGAAGTTCCATCACCACAAGTTCTCTATGTAAAAGCAAAGGACTCCATATTTGAGTCCGGAGTTGCTCACTAAAGCAGACTGAATGGAGGACAGAATCTGTCCCGTAAAACGTGGTTATTTCTTTATCATTTGAACTAAATATAGAGGCAGCCACATTTACATGGAAGTTAATTTGAAAAAGATATAAAGTGTTCAAAAATAAAAATATCGTTGTCATACAGTTCTGCTGCCTGTAAAACAGGTGAGAGATTTTGTTTCACCTTTCTCCTGTGACACTCTGCAAGACACAGAAAATGTATTGGATTTGTTTAAAAGTTGCAAACGTGTGATTTGGAAAAGTCTTTTAAAACTTTTTTTCTTTTTTTTTAAAAAAAGGAACCCCATCTCACAACTAGCCTTCACAGTGTGCTCTTGGGCACCCTTTTTGGCATTGTGCTGTCAGTTCATTTGATTTGCTATCTGCATGTGATATTATGTGCCATATTGTCACAACTTAGGAAGGAGCAGTAAATTGAAGTCGAGTCCTCATTGGAATGAAACTCCCATTTTAAGGAGAAATTCAGATCTATTCAGTTTGACCTTGGAACTTGAATTAAATCTTTAGAAACTCAACTTTCTCAAGGGAAGTATGAGGTTTGTATGAGACTGGATATATTAAAAGCTCGTACAGCTCTGGTATAGTGCACGTGCCAGGGTGGTTAATTTTTAATTTAGAGGACAATGAGAAAATCAAAGGGTTTCACCTGAACTAATTTTCACAGAGTTAATTTGTTATACTCAAAGCTGGTTTATAAGCATTAAACAATCCATTAAAAGCAATATTAAAAGCTCAGTTGTGATTTTTACTGAAACATTTTTGTATGTTTAACCTGATTTCTGAAGGGATTTTTTATAGTTTAGGGTGGTATAAAAATGCACATAAGTCTAGGCTGGATTCCAATTTTGTATTGTAATAAGCAGCATTTTATGTATAGGTCTGTATGCACATTCAACAAATCATTCAGAAAGAAAAATCAAGTGGATGTGGTTATTGAAGATGAGGATGGCATTTACCTGCTTGAAATTTGATGCATATAGTGCATAAGGGGCTGTCCTTGCTTCAGTCATAAAACTAATCCATTTAGATTGTCAAGTCAAGGAGTCAGGCACAATAGGTTTTTTCAAGACTACAGCATATCACCACCTCACTGTAGCAGAGCAGCACACACACTGGAAGGCAAAGCCAGGACACTTGCTCCTGCCCTACCTGCAGCAGAGTAAGTTACTAAATCCTCTCTCAGGATTGGGAAAGTGAACTTGACCTGCTTCCACACAGAGGCAAAGCCTGAGATTTCTAAAATGGCTAAATGTTTTTCTCCTGCTTGGTATCACTTCTGAGTAAATGCTGACTTATCTTCATTAAATCTGCATGCAGCAAATCAATAAGAAGTTGGGGTGCTTGTTTGTAGAAGTATTGGAATCATTTTGGCATGCTGCTAACATGTTGATGACTCATTTTAGTGTGAATTCAGGAGCTGCCAAGGAATATTGCTAAGGCTATCTAGGTCTGGCTATTGCAGAAATGATAGGTACACTGCAACCCATGTGTCAGAGTAAAAGAGAAGGAAAATAAAAATCCCTCAGTGCTTACAATTCCTTGCATTGGGGTTTAGGCTTAATTGCATTTTGTGTCTGTGCTTTTCCAGAGGAAAAAAATGGACCAGTGTACTTTTCTCACACTAAGAAATGCAGGTGGTTAAACCCAGAAGTTCTTCCATTTCCACAAAGTAGCAGATGGCAAATGTACCATTCGTAATGTGTGATGCAAGTGCTGCATTTCTGTGCCCTGGAGTGTAGGAATATGATGAGGAGAGAAGCTACCCACAAGGACCAAGGAGGCACAACAAGATGGAAGTGGATGTGCTCAGTGCAGGATGAACATGGTTTTACAAGCTGGGGAAACTCACATAGTACGGCCAGCCTAGAAAACACTTCTTAACAGCATTTTTTTTCAGGCACTTTCTCTTTTTTTGCCCTTTAGGCATACTGCAAGGTGGGAACATTTTGTTTTATGGAGTCCCATAATAGGGCCGAAAAACACACTGTAAAGCCTGGATTTTTCTGCTAATTTGCAGAGAAAAATTAGTGTCACCAGCATCAGCAGCAAGTTCCACAATTCACAGAAACACATAATCACAGAATATGCTGAGTTGGAAGTGACTGTGAGACATAGCATCATTAAAAGTATTATTTTATTATTGGGTTGGAACAAACTCGTGTGGCGGGTCGGGGGAAGGCCATATGGAACTTCCATTGCAGGGCCCAAGGAGCCCCAAGGGAGCAGCTCTCAGTCAAAAGGGCGGCCTGGGAGCCTACCCACACCACACCCCCTGGAACCCATAACTCAGCCTCTGATTGACTACACCACCCCTCACTCCCACCTGGGAGGCACTGGGTGCCAGGGAGCTGGAGGTCCCGCCTGGGAGGAGTGGTCACAGGTGGCCAAAGCACATAAACACAGGTGCACAGAGGCTCCATCCTGCCTTTTCTGTTAGGACCTGCCACTTGGCCTGTGGAGCTGGATTTTTATAGGATTCTTTGGTGGTAGCTATTTAATCTCCCAATCTTTTTCTTTCTTTACTTTTTTAATCTCTTAATATTTTGGGTTACTTAAAAACCAGTGGGTTGGATTTCATTAAGTTGCGTGTGCTGGCTCAGACCTTTGTGGAACTTGGTTGTATGTTACCCTTTTAAAACTTTTGCCAAAATCTTTATTTTCTCCTAAATTAAAAGTATACCCTGAGGAAAAGTGTGTGGCTTTTCTCTCTTTAGGCTACCTTAAGGTATTAAGAACCAAAAGCTCTGCAAAAGTTTGTTGGGTGAGACTTTTGGAGTCATGCATATTTTTTAAAAAATAATACTCTCAGTTCAGCTTGTGACTTCAGGACTGGGGTCTTAAAAGGATCTGGGTGAAGAAGCTTTTTCTAATATCCAACCTAAACCTCCCCTGACACAGTTTCAGGCCATTCCCTTGGGTCCTGTCATTCGTTACCTCAGAGAAGAGATCAGTGCCCACTCCTCCTCTTCCCCTCACAAGGAGGTTGTAGAATGCAATGAGGTCTCCCCTCTGTTTCCTCTTATCCAGGCTAAGCAGACCAAGTGACCTCAGCTGCTCCTCATATGGCTTCCCCTAAAGGCCCTTCACCATCTTCTTGCCCCCCACTTTGGGTGCTCTCTAACAGCTTAAAGTCTTTTTTATGTTGTGGTGCCCAAAACTGCACACAATATTGCAGGTAAGGCCTTACCAGTGCAGAGCAGAGTGGGACAATCCCCTCCCTCAACCAGCTGGTGATGCCCCTGGGTCTGATGCCCCCCAGGACACATAAAAGGAAAACAGATTGGATAAGCAGGACTTTCCTTTCGTGAATCCATGCAGGCTGTGACCAATGACAGTGTTGTCTTTGAGGTGTGTTTTTCAATACCTCGCAGAATAATCTTCTCCATAACTTTACTAGCCACTGAAGTGAGACTGACAGGCCTGTAGTTTCCAGGGTCCTCCTTCTTCCCCTTCTTGAAAATCCAGACAATTTTCTCCAGCTTCCACTCAGGTGGAACTCCCCTGGATTCCCAAGACAGCACAAAAAACATTGAGAGAGGTTTTGTGATGATATCAGCCAGCTCTTTGAGGATTCTGGGATGAATCCCAGCAGGCCCCGTAGATTTGTAGTGATTCAGCCGGAGCAGCAGATTTGAGGGTCGACTGGGAGTTGATCATTCTTGCTGTTGTGGTCCTCCAGCTCAGGGCACTGAGACCCCCTTGGTCTATCATCCGTGTTGAAGACTGAGGCAAAGAAAGCATTAAACACCTCTGCCTTGTCCCTGTTTGTGAGGTGACCATCCTCATCCTGTAACGGGCCAATGATATTTCTATACTGCCTATTGCCATTACTGTATTTGAAAAAACTCTTTTTATTGTCCCCCACATTTCTGGCAGCTTGGCTGCACAAATTTTTTTCCTACAGCAACAAGCAGCATCTCTGTATCCTTCCTGTGCCACCTGACCTTACTTCCACTGGGCATACACTTTCTTTTTTTGCCTTATTTCCAAGAGAAGATCCCTGTTTAGCCAAGCTAGCCTTCTGCCTTGCCGGCTTAACTTCTGATATTTGGGAATTGCCTGCTCCTGTGCCCTTAGGAGGTGATGTTTAAAATGTGACCAGCACTGATGGGCCCCAGCACCTGGAAAAAAAACATTTTTTCAGGGGACTTAACTTACTAATTCCCTGAGCAGCCTGAAGTCTGCTCTCCTCATATCCAGAGGTGAGGTTTTGCTGGCACTTTTCCTCCCGTCAGCAGAGATTTTGAACTCGATCGCTTTGTGGTCTCTGTGGCCAAGAGGGCCATGAATCTCCACGTCACTCATGAGATCCTCTCTGTTGACAAGCAGCAGATCAAGGATGGCATGTTTCCAAGTTGGCTGCCATAGGATCTATTTCATAAAGTTGTCATCCAGGTTTTTTTAGGAATCTTCTAGCCCAGGTTGTACCAGCTGCGTGGTGCTCCCAGTTAATTTCTGGCAAGCTGAAGTCCCCAATCAGGACAAGGGCAGTTGACTTGGAAGTGTCCCTTAGTTCCTCAAAGACTAATTCATCATCATCATTGCGTTGTCTGGGAGGCCTATAGTAGACGATGACATCCACATTATTTGTTTGCCCCTTGATTCTCACCCAGTGGGTCTCAATTGTGCCATTGCCAACTGTGAGCTCCATACATTCTAACCCTTCTATTACCTGCAATACCACCCCTCTGCCTCTTCTGCCCTGCCTCTCCCTCCTGAAGAGCCTGTAACCATCAAACAGGGCACTCTACCTGCAGGACTCATCCCCCCAGGTTTCACTTATGCCAATGATGTCAATTCACAGAAACTTAGAATGGTTTGGGATAGAAGGGACCTTAAATATTATCTAGTTCCAACCCTCCTGCCATGGGCAGGGACATCTTCCACTAGCTAGGTTTCTCAAAGCCCCACCCAACCTGGCTTTCAACAGTTCAGGGCTGGGGAGTCCACAACTTTTTTGGGCAAAATGTTTTAGTGTCTCGGCAACCTCTCTGTGAAAAATTTCTTCTAAACCTCATAATTCAAGTTTTCTTCCCAAATTATTGCCTCTCCTGAGCATGGAGGCAGTTCAGCATTGGCAGGCCCTCCCCCTTGAATGTCCAGGACCGTCACTGTATGCTAATTGCAGCAGTGATTTTTTCCAACAGGCTCAAAGATAAAGCATCAGATGGATGATGTTGAACCAAAGATCTAGGAGCTGAAGTCTCTGAATACTTTCAAACTAAGCTAGGTTCCTGAGTTTTTTCCCTCTTAAGGGAGGGATCATATACACACAAATGTGCAAGTAAAGTATGTGGGGTAGCCTGCATCAAAGGAGTTACTGTTTGGGACTTCTGAAATTCACGATAATAGCCACAGGCCCAAAGTATTTTCAAAAGTACAAGAGAACTCCAGTAATTTATGCACCTTTCTTCTGAGAAGTTATTATTATATGATCTTTTTCATATGTAATTAGCTTTTTCCTTTTTGCTGATTCACCCATTTCCTCTTAAATCCTTCATGCCTGTGATTGAGAAGCATCACCTTGCACATAGGGGAGGAAGAAAAGATATAATCAAGCTATACATCTGATCTATAAGTCTGATCTTTTAGTCAATAGAGGCAGTTTCTGATCTTTGTCACTTGCAGAGGAAGGGGGAAAATTCGCTGAAACAACCTGTGATTTTTTTTGATGGGAGGAAAGTCAAAAGGGGGTGGGGTAGGACACCGAGAATAGGAGGCTTTGTTCAGTGAAACAAATGTTAACACCAGAATACAGATAAAACTTTATGTATTATTAAAGAATACATTTTGCTGTTGGAAAAATGTAATGCAACCTGGAATCATTTATTCAAAATGATAATTCTTTTCATGTTGTCACATTACAAAAAGTCTTGACGTGTCTTGTGGCTGACTGAAAATATAAAACACTGTGGCAAAGGCAACTAATAAGAAGCACTACATTTTCTTTAGCCTGAAAGCCAGTGCGGGAAGAAATTACCAAAAGAAAAAAAAAAAAACACCAAAAAAGAACCACACAATTTTGTGGGAAAGGAAAAGGGGGAAAAAGCAAAGATACTCTGATAGGTCATTTTTTCCCCATACGTGAGCATTTAGTCTACAGTAATCTACCAGGACTGTCAAATTTGATTGAAAGATAATGCAAGATTTTTTTCCTTGACACAATTTATAGCATGTATCCATTAGGAATAATTATGGTTGCGTGATTTTGCTAGCTGTTATCTCTACAAGTGTTACTAATGGTTTTATCAATTACTCCCTGTCCAATAACTGCATGGTTGTAACCTAATTTAAAGACACTCTATCACTAGGCTGATTTGTGTAGTAGTAAATGACAGCATTTGAGACACCAGCCAAACGACTCACTTCAGTGACTTAGTTAGTCTCTAATAATTAACAATTAGTAAGTACGTAGGAAAAACTCAAGAGACTGGAGTTCCCATGTTTCCCTTTCTTATTTAAATACAAGAAGTTATCAAGACTATCACCTGTAAATTTAACCCTGTAAATAAAACCTCCTTCTGTGGCTGACAAAAAATATGCTTTAATAAAGGTTAACAGTTGAGGAATGAAACAGAAACAAACTTTAGGATCCACAGTTGCAAGACATAGTGACAACCTAAGGAAGAGACACAGGATTTACCTTGTAGTTTTGATGTTAGTGCTACAGTTCAAAAGCAAAACCAGTGTGCTAAAAGGGGAATAGTGCTGGCAAAATTGTGCTATTTTCTTGAACTTTAGAGCAAAAATGCTGGATGTGCAGAAAGAAGCACTTCATTACAGATCATTAGTGAGGTTTTATGTACAGCTCAGAAAGGTATTGCCTGCTCAGAACAGACTGCAAAGAAGTCTGAAATCTATTTTAAATGAGTGTAAAAGATGGTATTCCTCCAAGGATGCTATCTCTGAGGATTTTAAAGAATTTTTCCATTAAAAAATCTCTCTTCCTAAATAAGACTTTGAACTTTAAAGTTTAAAGCAGGATCTTGCACTCTGCAAGTAACTATTTCTTTGTAGGCACAAAGACATTTAAAATAACAGTAAGTGTACAGGGGTTGAGGTTTTACGGTGCACAGCCCTTTGCACAGTCCATTAGTATATTTGAATTCAGCTTGATGGGGCAAAATTGCCTGGAATAATTCATCATTTGGGTTATTGTGTCAGATCTTAGTACATCATCTCTTTCAGATTATCCAGGATCCCAACATAACAATCTTTCCCTAGGAGCCTTGAGGGTTGTATGTTTATAAAATGCTTCCCTTTACCCACTCAACAGTCTGATGACATTTTCAGGCTTACATGCAAAACTAGTATCTGCTATGAAGCTTGCACATTCTTCGTAGGAACATAGGAGCTGCCACACTGGATTAGATCAGTGATCCATCTAGTGTGGTCCCCTGTCTCTGACAGATGCCAAATCCAGGCTGCTTTAGAGGAAGGTGTGAGAAACCTCATCAGAAAAAAACCTCAGAAACACCTGCCTGTAAAGGCAGTTGTTTCTTAAACCCTTAGTAAGTGGCTGGTTTATGCCCTAAAGCATGACTGCATATATACTTTAAAAAGTACAGGGGTGTTGTTATAATTACAGGAGCTGTCACTATCCTTATAATATTTGTATTATATCCTTGATCTCAAGGCTATGTCTAGATTCCACAGCACAGTCCCACTTTCCTGATCATTATCCAGGTTGAGGGCTGACCCAGACAGGGTGCAGTTTGCTTTTAGGCAATGCAGTCAAGTTTCCTTCTCATGGGATGCAAGTCCTGCCTAAAAATAGGGGAGATAGAGACTGTCTAGTTCCCAACCTGACATGCTATCTCAGATCACAGAGTTTAAAATAGTCACAGAAACGAAGATGCAATTAATTAATTGAGCTGGATTGGTTTGGGCATTTTTTAAATCTCTTCTGTTGCATTTGAATTTTATTTCTTTTTCGTTAACCCCATGCTTTTGATTCATAGAAGCAGTAAACAGTCTCCTTTTTTTTCCAACTATATATTTGTTATTTTTGATATTCTTGCCATTTTCTGCTTTTCACTTGGCAATTTCACTTCCCCCTTTTCTTTTTTTTCTAACCTACATTCATCAATCTAAACATTTCATTGCCATTTTGATTTTCTGAGATGCACTACACACTATGCTGAGAGTGTAAGATCATTTATCTAATGTCATGAAAATAATTTTGGTTATGTTCTCTGCCTCCAGATGCCTCCCTAATGTAAATACTATTTAATAATGTTAAATGAAAAAATTAATGCCTCTGATTTTAGCTTAATCTGATGATGATATTCATCAGATAACAGAGCATTTGTCCATTAAATGAGCTGATAAAACAAGTCTTAAGTCTGGGTTGCTAAAGCCAGAGATGGTCTTCAAAATGTAGTTTTAACCTCACCCACCCTTCCTGGTTCATCTGCATATTCTTTTGAAATCCACTCATTGAGTATCTGTAGCCCAAATGATGTCATCAGGCACAGCATGCAGCCACTACAAGTGGGACAATTATAATTTTTGTAGCTGATTAATCATCATGAAAAAGTAACAGTCAATTGACTCAATCATACATCCATGGTGATTAATCACACTTCACTTGTGTTTTTTACAAGTATTTTACCGACAGTGCAGATGTTGGATGATTTTTCTCCTTGAGCCTTTTCCTTGGTCACAGATGTTAAGTAATCACCTTGTCCTGATACTTGACTTACCTAATTTTTTCTTCTTCAGACCCTTAAAAACAAATGTGTTTCTTGTGTAGAAAGAAAATGTTAAACTAGTTATTAATTTTTTACAGGTCAATATCTGAAATCACTGCAATTATCATCTGTAGTCATAGGTGTTTTCAATAGGCACATAGCTCTAAAATCTGTTCTCTGTTAGATATGATAGCAGGACTACTAATAAAACACTGGCAGAGGCTGGTATGGTAGCAGAGTCCATCTTATGTTTAGACTGCAGTTAGAACTTCTAATCCAAGTGCATGAAAAGTCTCACTTGATTGTAACTAATTGGAATACAGGCACACAAACAAGTAAACAAGAATCTTCTGACACCGAAATATGGAGGTTCATAGACACTCACACAAACTGGTAGACTTCAGTCTTAACCTTGGTTAGAAAGGTAAGGGAAATTGCTGAAACGCCACAGCAGATGAAAGTGTCGTAGGGTACAACTAAAACCCTGGTAATTATATTTTCCATGGAATTACATCTATACTGATGAAACCGTGTGAATTTACAACCTCTGTTTGTCTTATAACTCGTACATTCTATTGGTTCATGTCATATATGCATATAAAGACATGATTTTGTTTTAAGGGCTGCAAGTCAATTTCTGGGTGATTTTCAGAGATTTATTTCAGATGACCCCTTATAGATAAAATCTGTATATTTCCCAGGCTGCCCTCAATATTACAAATGGAAATGTGTAGGGCAAATAAAATGTTTACCTCAAATGATGCAAGCCTCACTGACTCTAACCATGGTTCATCCTTCGGAAAAAAGCCAAAGATCTCCATTCTATTTATAAAAAGTATTGTACTAACCTCTTTGCCTATCCTTAGATCACTGTTAAGATCAATGCATACACTGGAAATTGCTTTCATGAAAAGATGACACAGCTGCATTGAATTCTGCACTAGACTCCAGTCTTGATACTGTTAATAAAGATCCTAAGGTTGGGTATAATTGTTAATACACTAATTCTAAAAATCCACTCAAATGTCACTTATAATCAGGATTTTCTACTGTGCTAGGACCCCTGGGGAAACCTTTGAAGCTGTGAATGGTGTACACGATGACAGGGATGAACATAAGAAGGTAGAAGGCCACCGATGCTGTTTAGCTTAGTTGTATAAAACTATCACGTACATAGAAGCTTAGAAATACTGGCAGCTGGGAAGATGGGAAAGCAAAGTGTGAGATGGAGAAAACACCAAGATCCAGAAGGAAAAGCTTTACACTAAACCCAGTTATTTCAAAGCATTAGGGGGAGAGGTGAAGAAACTGTATGACTTGTAATTTACAGCGGAAGTATCAAGGCAGAAAAGACATTATAAAAGCATTTCCTCAAGAAGACATCCATGACATGAAACTACTTAAAACAATAAATCAAAAAAAATTAGTTATTTTATTAGCAGTAGAGATGAACTTTACATTAGATGTGAAAAAGTGGGATGGCCATAAAACCTTGAAAAGGAAAATGAGAGTAACAAAGTAACTTAATATGCAATATTTAAAAAACCTCTGAATGTAAGTCAGTGATTATACATTAATTGGGTTTTAATTTTATTAGAGTTATGCACACTTATTGTCTTGTTTTATCATATCTTTGATATTATTATGCATAACAGTTTGAAATATAACTTTCTTTACTTCCTCCCAGTGCTTGTTGCACCTTATTTATGATTAGTGCTTGGGCTAGTGTGAAGTGAATGCATATCCCTCAATAATGAAGTACATAAGAGTTGGGCAGACTTTTCAGAGTCACAAGGCCTGCTGTAAAAAATCCCTTATGAATCTTTTACAGCTGTAAGTAGCCTGACACTGGTTATAGCTCTACTGCTATGGGAATTTTGGCAGAAAACATATTTTAAAAGCTCCTGAGAAAGAGAGGATATCAGGAGATATGTGTGGTGGTGCTGGAAACAGCTGTTTTCATCAAGGGCAAGTTTTCTCAGTTTTTGCTTGGAATTACTGACTGCCACAGCTTGCTCTGCTTCCTACTTATCATCATAGAATCATAGAATGTCCCCCCAACCCTTCTGCTGTGGGGAGGGATGCCTTTCACTAGGCCAGGTTTCTCAGAGCTCTATCTAACCTGGCCTTGAACATTTCCAGGGATAGGGCATCCACAACTCCTCTGGACAGCCTGTTCTAGTGCCTCACCACCCTCACAGTAAAGATTTTTTCATAATACCTCATCTAAGCCTACTGTCTTTCAGATTGAAGCCATTCCCCCTTGTCCTGTCACTACATGCTCTTGTAAATAGTCTCTCTCAGTCTTTCTTGTAGGCTCCCTTCAGGTACTGGAAGGACAGCATAGGGTTTCTCACACTTTCACCTGTCTCTATTTCTTGCTGAATACAGTATTCGAGCTGTAGGTTGCTCTCTCATTACTCACTTGCATGGATTTCTGCAGAGGGGACAGGGGACGGGCTGGGAGCTTCTCTCCCAAGCTTTAATTTTAGTTAGAGTACAGACGGCATAGGGAATTTCAGACCATTTCATTGATGGTAGAAAATGGAGACAGCAAAGAGAGAGAGAAACTGATGCTGGAATAGCAGTTGGAGGAGGGAGAGGTGCTGTCCCATTCTACAAAGGCACAGGAAAAAAAAGAAAGAGGAGATTTAGAAAAGCCAGGAGCAATGAGGTGAGATTTGTGAGGGCAGGAGATTATGACAGGAATGAGACACTTAGAAAGTGGCAAAAGCCTCCTTTTGAGGTTGAAATGCAAATGAGGTTTTCTGGATGTCGTTGCTCCTCTAGTCTTGGTGAGTATGTAGCTGTGAAACTTGCTGCCAGTGTGACTGGTCTCCGTGTAGGACTGGTGCTCTAGTGACCCGGGCCATAGTCAGGGGCAATGCTTCAGTTCAGGAAGCCAAGGGTTGAGTAGAGGGTTGCTTTACAGCTCTCAAAGCAATCAGTATGGTACCAAGCCATGGGACCTTCTGATGTAGGCTTAAAAGGTAGCAGGTTTCAGTTTATGTCTAAGCAAGAAAACAAAAAAGCAGCAGGAGAAATTTAAGCAAGTAAATACAAGCTTTCCAGAACCAGGTAAAACTGCACCTTCTTCCTGCCTCCTGGTTATATCTTGTAGCTTTGGGGAAGCTGTTAACATACCTGAGGAACTAATCTTAGAGCCAGGACCCCTGAGACCTGTGCAAGAGTCCCAAGCCTACCTTTTAACGAGGTGAGTGAATTAGCAGGGCCCAGGCAGCCTCTTTAGCGAAAGTCTGTTGGTTAAAATCCTCACGTCCATGCAGACTGTTTTCACTTTCAGCAGAACAGCATTTTCCAAAAATGTGCTGATCAGCTCTAATTATCAAGGTTACAAACTGAATAACTCAAAAGGTAAGAAATGCCACAATCCGTGCTGCCTGGGTAACCTTGCTGCTCGCACGCACACCCTTGCACACACATTATGATACAGTCTATAATTATCTGATTGCTTGTTATTTTTTCCCCTGTATCAGTGGAGGCATGAGATGCACCTGCAGCAGGGATGAATCAGAGTTAAGTAGTGAAGGTGGTTGCTCTCCTTAGGCATCCTGTTTTGGTTGGTGCAAAGATGTGTAGGCTGAAGAAAATACAGTGGAGAAAGAAAGGGTAAGACACGAATTATGGCAAAGTGTGCTGATCAGGAGACCTAATTCTATTCAAGCCTCAGGATTCATCCAAGCTGCTGGTCAAATCACTTAAGCTAAATTTTGGACAGATGATTCTTCAGAGGAGACCCAAACTGCTCTGAAAAGCAATGCCTCAGAAGATGGAGATTTATGAAGCTGAGGAATACCACTTTTATTTTATGCTTTCTGGGTACCTCAGTTTAGACCTTGGGTTTTGATTTACAGAGCTTTGGAGCAGTCACACCTGCAACCAAAATCAATAACGGGAGCTGTGCTTTGACGGCATAAAGCATTGTATGGTAAAATGCTGACATCTCTGGGGGGGAAAACATCTGAACACAGATCCTAAACACTGCTAGCTAGGAAGAGTTAATGGAAAAATTGGATCTTCATGTCCCTGATTCTCCACCTCGACGGTTTGAATAATCATGCCCCTCACACACCACAGATATAATGAAAATAAATTTAATGTATATCTGAGAAGCATTCAGACTGTTAAACAAAAAGCTATAAGAAAATTAATAGTTTTGTCTTCAGAGTAGAGGTTTAGAAGCAAGTGGTAAATAAGGCACAAAGCCAAGAAAAGCATGAGGAGGTGCCAGATAGCTAAATAGCTCATTACACAGCACCGATGTGCACTGCACTCTGAAGGAGGAAGGGATCCCAGGGAAAAATAAGAGTATCTTTTTATGTAGCTGAAGATTGTATCAGATAACATGGGTAGAGAGGTGATGGCCAGTGTTTGATGACACAGCAAATTCAGTTTAAGGCTTCCTAGAACTGGCAAATAGAGCACCATGATGAAAATGCTGATTCAGTTTGAATTTTTTTGTGCCACACCAAAATTTTAACAAATTTTGGAGAAACGAGTTGTTTCAAATTTTAAGAAGTTCTTATGCTCAGGCTTTAGGTTTGTTCAAGCATTATTCTTTTCCAGAAGACAAAATGAAAGCATAGGACTGACAAAGGCTTGGCACTGGGTGCTCCATCTAGTTTAACATTAACAATACTTGATTTGGTGTTAGAAGTGCAACATGTGCATATATTGCAATGCGAATGTCTCTGAGGGGAAAATCCAACAGAGGTTCTAAATGTTACCTTGCCTTTGTGTACTTGATTTTGCAAACTTAACAAACTTAACAGAACCTTTCCTCCACTCTTCCATCTCTTGTATGGAGGCTGTGTAAAGTTGCTTGAAACAGTCCCCAGCACAGAAGCAGCCAAATTTATGTACTTGCACCACTGTATTCAGGAGATAGCTTCATTTTCTAGCTATTAAAAATCATCTACACATACAATTTATATTCTAGAGCATAAAATTCCAGTTTTTTATAGTATTTCAATCATATTGCTATTTAGATTTTGTCTAGTGTCTAAAATAATGACATAAGGATAAAAAAATTGCCTTATATAAACCAAATCCATTTTTACCCTAGCTTTAAAAACATTTGTATACTGCAAAATAGACTGCAAAATTCCAAAATAACTTCATTGTTCTAAAAATAGTTAGGTAATTATTTTCCCTAGTATAGGAAATTTTGAAAAACTTTCAAGATACAACTTGATTTTTCTCTGCTGATGGCTCTTTGGAGAACTCTTTTCTTAGTTCCTTCTGAGAACGTCCCTTATTCTGAGTACTCCTTCTGATCATAAAAAACTTGAATGTGTTTTTTTCTCAGAAACATGAACACTTCTTTTGCAGATAGCCAAACTTAGAGCGGCAAAAATCTGAAAACAACATTGTTATTCTTGCTTAAAATCTTCAGTTTTCTCTTTTTCTCAAGTTCAAAATTTCCAGCAACAAAAATTGATTTAAAAGCTTGAAATAGTTTCTTTTCTCATTCAATACAAAATGCTCTGTGCCAAAGATTAATTTAATCTCCCCAAAGCCAAAACTTCGAGTCAGTTTTTAACCACATTGCACATTCAAGTCCTGAAACAGCAAAGACAGAAACAGAACAGCATTTAAGTAGGCAGTTACCATCAGGACACTGTGGCACACTCTAGTTTGTTGAAAAAATATAATATATCAAACTGAGGCAAAATCTGTTCAGTTCTTTGGCAACATGAATTGCTGGATTAGACAGTGCAAGAGGTATGGAGGCTTCTCAAACTTCTCTTGTCGCTTAGGTCGACTTCCTTGTACCTGTGAACTGGTAAAAACTTAGATGTAATTAGCAAAACTTTATCCTTTTCCCAGCCAATGTAACACTAATTTTGACTGAGAAACTGAACAACTTGAAGGGTGTATCACAAGAAACAAGAAGGTCATTTGATCTTGCTGTACCACTGTAGTGTTCTTTAAATGTACTCAACACTAATCCAAACCTACTCTATAAACATTTTCACTGCCAATCAGCCAACAGAAGCTTTCATATCAAGGAGAACCAGCCCAGAGTGTTTGTCTACAGTAACTTCCAGAGACATAAACTGATAATGCTTTTAGTGATCTTCGTAAACATCATGAGGGGGGTCCCACAGTGGGAAAATGCTTGCTGGCACTCCCTAGCCAGCAAACTGTGAAGGCCAAATGCCACCCAGTAGACTGCCTGCGGCCCCAGGAGAGCAGGGCAGGAGGAGAAAGGCAGTGCTTAGCGTGCAGGAAAAGTGTAAGCAAGCCGGTCTCTAAAGAGAGGAAGTGTGTTCCCAACTATCCCTTCCCTTCCTCCTTTCTTCTGGGCATGTTGAACCAAAGGCCTTTCTTATGAAAAATGTCTTTGTAAATACAGTGATCTGCATAGCAGTTTGTTTTCATAGTGTTGATGGTGTCAGTTTAAATCTTTATTCAGCTGAAAAGCAGTCAAAAGCACTTGACGATGGCACTGTTCAAGATCCTTTTACAACGTGCTAGTATCGGTCCTTTTCAGGATGCAGGACTGTTCTCTCAAATAAGTTGGTTTCTTGCAAAGTATTTTTATACATTTTCAACTAAAAGAAGTTATCCAGTGGAGTAATTCATCAATTTGACATTGCTCACACACTGAAATCAAGCACAAATAGTTTTAGTCTATAAAATGTAAACTTCATGAAACTCCCTGATCAAAAAGGGGGTGAAATGGGGCTCTGAAAGTGAAATTTAAAGGCTTAATGTGCTCAATATAAGTAATCAAGTTCAAGGCCTGAAGCGAAGGAAGTCACAGGAAATGACCATAATGGATATTGCAGTGGGACTAGATCATCATCATAGGTCTTTTCCAACTGAAATTTCTCTTCTAGTCTATTCTATTCTGTTCAGTTCCATTCCACTCCATTATCTTTCTAACCAGAAAAATTTCATGGAGATGATTCACACAGAAATTATCTATCTCAGATAAGTAGCTTTAAGTCAGTTAAGTAGCTTTCCTAGTTTACTTTTCATTCTTTCATGATCTCTACTGTTGAATTTTATTTGCACAACTTACATGCATCAAATTCGTATAATCAAGCGTTAATATGTGCCATAAGTATGTATAAAGTACTTTTTTCCTCCATTAGTCTTTTGTTTCTGGAAACTCAGCGTGAAAAATTCAGAACTTCAACAGTTGACTCATTTACAGGCATTAATATTCCTTTGTATATGTTTGAATTTATACTCCGTGTGTTTCATTTTTTTGCTTTGTTGTTTTGCTGTGTTGGCCAGAAGGACTATGCTAAAATTCACCTGCCACTCAGTTTAATTTCATGTGTTTAGGGCTTTACAACGTTCCATGTAAAGCTAATCAATACAAGGATTTATGAAACTTCGAAACAGAACAGTCTAAAGGAGGAAATTATAGTCAGTTCCAGTTATTAAAGATTTCCTATACTAAATTTAGTATAAGCAAATCCTTATACATCTTCTTTTAAGGTATTTGTCAAGTGCATAGACTGAAGAAACAATTGTGGTTCGTTCCACTGCAATGTGTCTTTATTTGTTGCTTGCTATTTAATACTTGCTGGAAGGAAGCAAGCCATGTCATGTGGAGGTGAAATACTGATTCGATTTTAGTCACTAGCAGCTCTTCCATTAATTTCTTTTGAAATGTTACCTGATGTGCAAAACACTGTGCAATGGAAAAAGAAACAGCAAATTTTTTAAGATGGAAATAGGATGAAAATATAAATGACTCTGCATCCTTCCTGTATTCAGCCCTCTCACATTGCAAGCCAGATCATGTACGTATGTACACATGTATTCATACGTATAGGCATATACATGCATTTATATAGAGTGCATATATAAAAGGAAAGATCTTCTTGTATCATTAACTAGTTTAAATGCAGGATTTGTAGCTAAATATATTTGTTTCTTTCCAGGATTAACAATACATTTTCAATTTTCTTTGTTTACCTTCAACATGTATCAAAGACTTTTGCCTCTACTTTCATGCCTTCTCATAGCTAATCATGATGTTTTATACTGATAGCAAATTTTATGATGATATTTGTGTCTCAGAACACTTTGACTACGTAAAACTTACACAGACTTTCAAATGCCTATTTTTGGAGGATTTGAAGATATTCCCAGTTCTGGTTTTTGTATTTTAGTTGACAGACGATTACATTTACAATTTAAATGTACATTTAAAAAACATTTACATTTAAAAAACAATTACATTGTTTTTTAGAAAACAAAATCTCATGCAGATGATGAATTTTCCATCAACTCTACATATATATGCATGCATATAGCTATGTTTTTATTCATATATGCCAGCACACGCACTCGTACTTTAGGAAGTTTGTCACCTAATCATAACACTAGAAGTAGTTATAACAAAACACTCATCCATCACAATATATTCAATCTGTGTAATTTATAAATCAACATGTAAATAACATTTCAATATAGGAACATGCAGATCTCTTTTAACAACTTTTAAAAAGCAAACTGTCTGCACATGTCAGGACAAGTCCAGTTACTTGGCTAACTTGTCCACTTCTGTAGGCACCGACCTGCAGTTAAATAAAGCACTTCAGTTTTTTGGTCTCTCCAAGTGTAATTTGAAATCTTAATGAGTTACCTGTTTTGCTCTTGTGAACAACTTCTCAAACTAAAAATTATTTTCTAACTTTGATCGTTTCTCAGTTGCCAAATATTTCTCTGGTACTTCACGACACATGAATAAGTGAGTTGCTACTGAGTCAATTCATGATTTAAAATATTTTCTCCTGAGGTTCTGATTTGCGGACACCTCCTCTTGCTTCTTGTTTTTCCTTCACTTGCAAACTGGAACATAATGGGACCTGTGAAGGGAAAATAATAAGCAATAAAAAACTTACTTCATTGGCCTACAAATCACACAGAAAACTAGGTTATACCAATGGCACAGGACACAAACCATACAATTTCCTTTCAACATGACAAGAAACAGTGTACAGTGTTATTTTTAACAAAAAATATTAAAAATGGTGAATACGATAACAAACCACAAAGAAACCAGAACAAGATTTGGTTCGGTTTTTGCTGTCACTTTTTTCTACCAGACTCTGGTCAGCAGGCAAAAGGCAAGTTTTCAATGGTTCCCATTTGTTCACTTTAGTAGCACCCTTCTTCCTCCAAATTACTGTTTTACATGAAGTTTCCTTGGAAACAATTGTCAACTGCACTGTGGAGATCAACCTGTACACTAAAGAGCAAAATAGACATTTTTTCACTGCAACTCATATATATCTACAAATGGTGGTTTACTATTAGTGGCACCAAACAGCTTAAGATAATAAAATATTTACTGTAGCCAAAGCTGGATTGCTTGTGAAAAGGGGTTATTTTGGGGCCCAGCAACAAAATCTGTTTCAGTCTTCATTAAAAAAAAAAAAAAGTCCAGTCTTTATCTTGCTAGTTTCTATTTTCAAACCTTTATATTTCTCCCCTGGGACAGGTGATATGGGAACCTAAGATAGACAAAACAACAATAAAAAGAAAAAAATTATATGGTAGCGAACATTTCCAGAGAGTCAAACTGCAGAATAAGATGACTAAGATGTAGTAACTGTTTCTGGTGACATAAGAAATAAGCTGAGAAGTACTTAAAAGTGTTAATAGTGATGAGACCCTGTCTTTATAGCTGTATAGGATCAGGCTCCTTTTTGGACTCACTCAGTATGTGCTGTAAGTATTCAATGCCAATATTCAAGACACAATCCTGTAATGTCGTTACAAGGTCCCATCACAGTCACTTGCACATTTCCTTTGGCACAGCAGTTTTTTTTTTTGATGGGGGACAGGGTCAACAGTCAAGAAATCCCTGCCCTCTAATAAGACAGCAGGAGAAGAAAAACACTTGCTAAGCACTTCAGCTGTTCTCAGATTCATAAAAAACATCATGTTGTGGAGATTATAATGTTTCTTTTTCCTGTTGGTCAGCTGCTAGAAAACCTTTGGGAATTTGCTGGGTAAAATCTCCAGAAACTGTGCAGCCCTTCTTGTTCTTGCCTTTGTAGAGTAGCTGTGGCAGAACTTCTAATGCCAGATATACCACCACAGGCAACATTTCCCATTTATGCTGGAGGGCAGGACAGGAGCAGTAATCCTCTACCAGACATTAAAACTACTAAAAACAATAAAGGAAGCTCTTCAGATCCTCAGAATGCTGGTGGAGAGCACAAAAAGCATGAAAACGTAGAGAGTGGCAAGACCCTGATGCCTCCCAGAAGGGAAAGAAATTTGGTACTAGAGGAGAGAAGGCATCTGGATTATTCACTCTGAAAGTTTGATTTGGGTTTAGGCTCATGCTCAAACCTGCAGCCCCTGGGAATGAGCACAGTACATTTCAGTTTGAGCACTACACTAACAAAATTTCACAGTTCTGCTCTTTCTCTAATTTTGCACCTTTCACACTGCAGGAGAGTCTTTTTATCAATCTTAGTCTGTATCCCAACCTTCTTGCGTAAAGGTTAAAAAGAATGTATTGATTATACTGTGAAGTGTGCCAATGACATTTCTAAGGTTGTGTAGTACAAATCTATAGATAGCTAGGGAGTGTTCATGCTTGATCAAGTTCTTGTTATTACTGGGACAAGCTCAAACCTTAACAGATGAAAGATGTTTTTCAAATTACCTAGCTCTGTAAAATATTTTTCCTGATTCAGAGCATTTTAACTTCCCCCTGCTGTTAACGTAACACAAATCACAGATGAGTTTACAGAAAAGAACTATGATGAAATCCTGGTTATGGGAGATCTGTCACCAGCTTCAAAGTGGTCAGTATTTCACTTCAGGTTCTTGATATAAACAAGGAATATAAATCTTCGTTTCTAAGCAAACACTGATTAAGGTAGTTGTGTCAGATCTGCTCCTAGGCCTTTTTTCTGCCTGTTTTGCAGCTGTCGCATCGCTCCCCAAGCTATTCTCCTCTCTGCTTCTGTAATAGGACAAGAAATTCTGGAGCTTAGCACCCTTCTGCACCTTACTGTGCATTAGGAGGTCCAGGAAAAGTAGCATCAGTGAAGCTTGACTTCCCACTGATTTGCATGCTATGGTCAGATCTCCCAGTGCCTCACTAGGGAGGAGCTGTGACTGATGCCCTTTGCACCGTTGGGGCACCACAACACTTCTCCTCCTAGGCAGGTTCTCTGGTTTGACAAGGATTTCACTGCCTCTGAAATTTTTCCCTCAGGTTGACACAAGAAGGTCTACCCTCTCCCAGCAGTCTATTTTTGGGAACTTTTGAAGAATCTTACGAGTATTAAAGCTGCCAGACAGCTGGAAATCTTCTTTAAAACCTGTCTGGTCAGATAGATACATGTACAGAGACTGGCAGACACAAACACTTAAGACTTGCTTTTGTAGAAAGACAAGTTACAAAGATTTAGACTTTTAGCACATTTCTGACAGGATTCCTCTGTAGGTATGCAGGCTTTAGTCACAGGAGCTCAGAAACTTTCATCAGACTTATCCACCCAGGAACAGCTGTGTTACACACAGTTTTTGTTGCTGTTACAAGTCATTCTGTAGCCTACTGACAAAAGGAGAGAAAACATGCCATAACCCTTCAAGGGAATAAACAAATCAAACTTCAAGTCTCAAATGAGTGCTGATACACAGGTCTCAGGGCTGACACTTGAGCTCCAGACTTTAAAATCTGCTTTGCCTGTGTGTCAGCCATGGCTGTGAATACCGAAAGGCTGAATGGCTTTCTTGCCGAGAGGAGTTGTGTATACCAGAGAGCAGTTCAGTTCATGAGTCATTGGCTAAGCAGATGTCAGAAAGCATGATATCTAAAGTTGATTTCTGATGGAAATGTCAAAGGAGGTGTCTAATGCTGACGTTGCTTCTCAGTGATGGCTTGCTCATGGTTCATAACCACTTCCTGCTCTGCATCCCTCTACCATGAAAGCTGCTGTGGTACTACCTTGCATATGTGCTCAGACACAACTAGACTAGGTGCTGTTAAATGAACTGTACAAGCTAGTCACCTACCCAAAACTGATGGCATAATTACTGTACTGAAACTACCCATATTACATCCCTTCTTCATGGGCTAAATATAAGAGCTTGGAAAGATAGAATATGTTTCACATGTAGAAAGAACTCTTGCCTGGAGATTTCTTCCTAGAAGTGATTGTCTCCACAAAAAACATTACCTTACAGACATAAATTTGCTTTATTCCTCCACAGCCATCTCAAAATCTGATACAGTAGAGTCAAGTTCACTGAGAGCCTGCTATTTATGAGGAGTTCAACAAACTTTGATCCAGGACAAAAAGATGTCTGCAAGATTGCGTATGAAGGAAGTGCTTTTTCTTCTCATCTTTTCAGAGATACATTCAATCTTCTAATCCATTTTAATTTTTTTTCTGTCAAGTAACTAGGTACCACCTCTGAAATATCTCAATTAGTTCAAGTAATAATAATAATAATAATAATGCCATGTTTTGATTTTGTACCTTTAATTTAGAAATCTTGAAACACTTCATACAAAAATATCATTATTATTATTAGCTTTCTTTCATATATTTGGAGACCAAGGCATAGAACATTAAAGTAACTTTTTCAAAGCTACTCTGCAGAGCTAAGAATGGAACCAAATTTTCTTTTGTCCTCATTCCCTGTACCATCCTAATTCTATAAAATATTGGCGAGTTATATGATAAAGCATACATATGTCACACATTCAAATATAAAAGGCAGGAGAAAACAAGCTGAAAAAATTGAGAAATGCTTCTCAGTAAATTCTATGGCACATGCTAGGATCTGTGTCAGCTCTACTAGACTGTGTTTTCTCTGCTGTCCACACAAATTTCTGTAGCTTAAGATCTTTTTCACTTCGCTCTATTCAGATTTCTTTTTAAAAATTCACATATTTTTATCTGTTCTATCTGGAATTTAATACTGCAGTGTTTTTCCTCTTTCTGAACTTATCAGTTCATCACCTCCCAAAACAGCCGCACTTGCAGTAGTTATCACTTCATCTTGCAGAATGTGCAAAATGCAGACTTTGGTAGGTCCCTCATCAGCTTATTCCCTATGGTCCAGATTTTTTTGTTGTTGTTAAAAATGCTTCAGATTTTTATTTAAATAAGTTTATGCATTTACCAGTATTTTTCCCAAGCTTCATGACTCTCCCACAGAGACTAAACTTCATACACTTGATGTTCTTAGAGCTATGTCCTTTCATCTTTCTAGAACAAAGCCATTTTGAAAATCTCTCAGGCTTTTTGTAGCTTTTGGTAATAAATCCAGGGGGATTCCTTTTTTCTTCCCAGAGGCTCTCCAAGGGGTTTCAAATTGTATGAGGGTCTCACATGCATTGAACAAACTGTCCCTCCCCTCTCAATTAGGGCTCACTTTACTGAGGCTCAGGCAACATCTGTGGCTTGTTTAAGGGTAATCCTTAGTTCTGCACTGTGCAGGGCAGCTGTTTGGAGTTCAGTTCATGTGCTCACCAGGCATTGCTTCAGGATGAGAACTTCTAGATGAGGTCCCTGGAGTTGTTAATTAGACAAACATTTTATTGCGTGTCTTCTTGTGAGGTAACTGCATACTGAGGGGTCAAGGTGGCCCACTGCTGGAGGAACAGAGATAGTCTCATGAAATGCTTTCGGGTGGATAGAGCCCTTGTTGACTTTCCTTCTTCACTGGTTCAAGGTCATTTACCCAAAGCTTGTCTAGATACAACACCAAGAAACTGAGGCTACTTTGCCTTTTATGTCCTGTGTTATGACATACGAGCATTTATAGCCTAGAAGATACACCTCCATCTGGGTTAAATGATAAGAGTATGTATTTGTGAGGTGTACACACAAGTATGTAGTGAGATCATGAAGCCAAAAGCATTAGAAGTATGATTCAATATTCATGCCACAAAGTTATGTTACCAGCACACCAGTTCTTCATGACCTTCAGCAATATGGCTCCTGTGTTCTGGGATTTTTTGTTGGTCCTGATAATTTTTCTACAAAATGTACTTACAGGAAGAAACAAAATAAGCAGAGTCTGTATTCTAATGTGTACACAGAGTTCAGGTCTGTGTTTCGGTTGTATGAGCTGTTCATGGTGGTGTGTGATGAGTTGTTCATTTAACTGCTTGTTTTTGCCCCTTTAGTTTTCTTTTTAGATTGATTTATTTATTATTAGCTTAATGATCAATAGCATGCAGTATTTGTTGTGTTAAAGACTGAGCTTTAGAATAGGTATATCATTATGGCCAAAAAATGTCTGGATCCTTCAAGAGCATGTCAATGACAATATTAAGACTTTGCTTTATGCAAGAAACAATTGAATTTGACCAACTCCACTGGGGAGTTTGGGTTTGAAGGGACCTTTAAAGGTTATCTAATACAACCCCCTACAATTAGCAGGGACATATTCAACTAGATCAGGCTGCTCAGAGCCTCGTCAGCCTGGCCTTCAATGTTTCCAGGGATGGGACATCCACCACCTCTCTGTGCAACCTGCTCCAGGGTTTCACCACTGTCTGAGTAAAAACTTTCTTCCTTATATCTGATCTAAATCAATCCTCTTTTACTTTAAAGCCATTACTCCTTGTCCTATCATAATGTGCCCTCCTAAGAAGTTTGTCCCCATCTTTCTTTTAAGTCCCCTTTAACTGCTGAAAGGCTGCACTATTGTCCTCCTGGAGCCTTCACTTCTCCAGGATGAACAACCCCACCTCTCAGCCTTTCCTCACAGGAGAGGTGCTCTATCCGTCTGATCATTTTTGTGTCCCCCCTCTGGGCTCACTTCAACAGGTCAAGTTTGAGTAAGAGCAAAGCTGGGTCTAAGGTCTGCCTGCTTCCAAAATCTCTGCACACTTTCAATAGTGAATATATAAATTTTTAATCTCTTGTAATCTTTACATGCTTTTAGCATGCATCCAGGTTCTGTGTCTTCTAAATCGAAAGTGTGACAAGATTAACAAGTATTGTTATCTAAAACTATATGTCACAGTTCTAGAGGCCTTTTTGAGAGAGTCTAGTGTCAGGAAGTTTCCTTTTCATCAAAGGAATGAGTGATTTGAGTATATTAATTCTATATATTTATCTCAGCTAAACTAACATCTTAACATCTCAAGGTTAATTTATAAGACTGGACAGCAGATGATTTGGAGGAGAATATAAGACTGAAATGATCATGAAAGGGATGAAAAAGACTTTTTCTACACAAGTGTGTGAGTAACCTTTTAATCAGGGAAACATATTTTTTATATGACCTAGTATCTATATTGTTATTTATACTGTTTAAAGTTTAGCCAGCAAAGACAGAGGGGAGTCACAGTTCTCTAAAAGTCTCCTCTCCCCCATCCCATCAAGTCCCAATCAGTATCACAGATACAGTACCGGAGAAGAAATAAGCTCCCAAAAAGAAAAGTGTAATTTCCCCAGAGGACTAAGGAAGGAGAAAGATTGCAGTGGCTGTATGGCACTGATTATTGGGAGATCCCTCTGATACAGCTGCAATTTGGTCTTCATGCATGGTTAGGGGAAAAAAAAAGCTGAGTCAGATAATTCTGTTCCTAAAGTACTTAGCATACAAAATCACGGATTAGGAAAGAATATGATGGGCTGGAGCATTTTTTACAGTGCAGTGTATCTGACACACATCTATGCCATTAATTAGAGAGAGACTCTTTCTATTACAGTTGATTACAGGGTTGGAACATTAGTATAGTTTAGAAGTCGGAGGTGGAAAAGATCTGGTGAATTGTCAGCTTCTTGCCAATGCAAGATGCTTCTGAACTAAAGAATGTAACTGATAATGGATAACCTTTTCTGGGTTCTATTCTTATTTGCCAAATTACAGACGAGGAATAGGAAATAAGACTTGAGATGACATTTGAGCCATGAGTCTTAGGAAAAAAAAAAAGAGATTATTAAAGACAACAACTGTGTCGTGTGGGAAAGGTCATGATTTAATTGCAAGATTGTGAAATCAGGATACTAAGCACTGGGATAACAGGTTCAAGAGAAACGTTCAGTTAAATGGCTCAGTGGAATAGAGGACATTATTTTTCATTTTCTCTATAAAATAACATTTTAAAACTATTGATAGAAAAGAAACCTAATTTACCTGAGTAAATCTGATTTTTTTAAGTGATAAATTGTATCTATATGACCCTTCAGAAAAAGATTCCTCTTATTTAAAATAACAAGAGTTATTGTAAGAGCAATATGAAGCCTTCAAAATCTGATCCTGAAATAGTTACCTGATCTTGGTTTTATCAAAATCAATTGTATAAAGAGAGATCAGTGAAACCCAACTAATTTTAGCAACAGTAGCTGAAGTGAAATAACTGAGTACCATGCAGACAGCCATTCTTGACAAACATGCTATTATTCAAAAAGACAATATTGTGCCTGTAATTATGAAAGAACATTATATTCTGAAGAAAGTAATATTTACAGTGTGTCAAAATGAAGATAAAGGAAAAGTTCTCAAGGTCCTCTCTGCATTTAGGTAGCTTAGAAATGTAAATGTTTTGTATATATTAACCAGGTGCTTTACTGTAACTTATTGCAATGAATCTTTTTCTTCTAAAATTTATTTCAGACTTGGAGAAGCTGGATTGGCATCATATAGGACTGAACTCCTCAATTTATCCAAATTACATATATCTTGCAGGCAGTGCAATTTTCTATGAGCTATGTTGTCAACATGTCTCAACACTGACCTACTTATGGCACCTCCAAAGATGAACACATTTTTCAGCCTCCATGTTCATTCAGTCCATGGTGTCTTCGCTGAGCTTGCCAATGAGTGTCCTTGAACAAGAGGGAATGGAGGGGCTGTTTGATGTGGACACCAAGTTTTGGACCACCAAGTCATGCCTCAGAGTTTCCCACCATGATGCAGATCTGACATCAGTTTTGTCTCTTTACCTATGATTGTGATATGAAATAGCTGAGCTGTCTCACATTCTAGCTTGTGAAAACTGTTGGCAAGTGTTGATGCATGTTTTCTTAATTATGACTGCCATACACCTCCGATTAACCATTACATAATACAATCTGTTCTGTATTTGATTTGAACTAACAGATTCTACTATTATGGACATATATAAGCACCTAAAAAGATGGATAAGCCCAGTGTCATGGAGGTGACAGACTGCACAATCCAACAGCAATCCCTGTGTCATTCAGTCTCCTATTGAGTATGAATTTAAATCACTTAAATCCTGAATATTTCTGTCCTTTGAATATTATAAAATTTAAATCCTTCAAGAATTCCTTTAGAAAAAAAATATGAATCGAGAACAAATGATAGGATTAATAAACCAATTGTTCATTTGGATTTAAAAATCCATCATGAATTTTCTAAATCTCGAAATGTTTAGTTAGGGTTTAGTTTCCTCACTTGATGTGCTTGATCTTAAATCGTTCAGTAATAAAACAGAAAAATTACAAATCGGCCTGGTTAAATTAGAATATTCATAAAGTGAGGTGCCTTAAGAGAGTCATTTACTATCTTAGAAAGTTCACTTACATAGTTCAAGTAGATGAAAAATACTCCTTAATAAAATATAGTGCATATGTCAGGATCAGCACCAACCCTTTTCTACATCTATGGGATTTCATGCATCTCTGAGTATTGAGAATAAGCCTCTACTAACATCAAATTCCTTGGAAGTCTCTTAAACTTCTGGACATGATGACTGAGGAAATAGTTGCTCCTGGTCCAGTCCACATCAGAAGAGAGGCTGAGCAGGCAATCTATCTGCAAGCCTAAAATTAGAGTGAAGCAGGCCACCAGCTGTCATTTCCACCTTAACCTTATGGATGTTAGGATGATTGACTCTAAGAAAGTAAGTGCTAGCCCTGAGTAGGACTAGACTTGGAAATATTTTAGATATTTATGCCTTTTAACTTTTTACTTTTAAAATTAAAATCATCTTTTTACCTTTTAAAATTAAGCCTTTTAGTTTTCCAGCTTCGCTTTTGCATGGCTAGCTGTAGGACAGAGTATAAAATAATATAAGAAAATGTCAGTAAATGGAAGAAATTGGTGGAAAGCTCAGAGGTTCAGAAGCCCCATTACATCTGTTTGATGAGGAAGTTGTGCCTCTAGGACTTGTTTAAATCCTCTTTATGAAAGGCCTTTCATAAGAGTGAACTTGTGGAGGATTTTGCTCACCTCTGGTCTTTTTATATAACCCTTATCCGGAAGGCAAGAAAGAACCAAATTGCTTTCATAGTCTTTGGTGTTCTTTGGCATTTCATTTGTTTTTCACAATTACAGTGACTTTTATGTTTTTTGAAATATAAAATACACATGGGGAAAAATTTATTTTGAAACCATGGAAGGAACTCAAATAGTTCAAATTAATAGAGAATCCTTAAGCCAAATGACACCCACAACTCTGTTCAATCTTCTTCATCATCCTCAAAATGTCCAGACAGGCCAGACTCATCATCTCTTTATCAAGAGAGCTTCATCTGAAAACAGTGGGCTACAGGAGTGTAACAATAGACTGAATTTATCCTACAGAAACATTGTTTCGAACAATAGTTCAAAAACTAATGGGACACAGACTGACCATAGTATGTGTAAGTGAATATAGAGCCCTTTTTTTTCTCTTCTCTCTAACTTTCAGAATTTAGCTGAAATGTAAGATTCAGTGACAGTGGAGTCAAGAGAAGGGCAACTTTTGCATCAAAATAACTTGAACTACACTTTTAAATGTTCACACTACAAAAGTTCAAGCTTCCAGTTATTGGCATGACAAACCTTGAAGGTCTTGGATAGCTAAAATGAAAGTTACTTTTGAGTTCAAACTGTTCATAAATCAACCCCTTTTTCTCAGCTCTTTTTGCAACCCATTATGGGTTGGGAAAAAAACCATCTACATCAGTATGTTGCAGGTTTTGAGAGCAGATATTTTTGTAGTCAAACCTCACCTGTTTCCTCAGTTCACTGTCTGCCCTAATCACCAAACTTACATTATAAGGATGGTGTAGCTTAATGGAAAAAAACATTCTATTTGTCATTTCATAGCTTTCCATTTTGGATGCCTTAGCAGCTTACTGAATATTCAGTTTGTCTAAGCTTGTATTTTCATTTGAGCTTTCTCATTTTTAGAAGGCAGTTAAAAAAAAATGAAAGCATTGGATAAAACTTTTCATCACTTTTAAGAATCAGCCTTCATCCTAATATCAGACAGTCCCTCCCTTTCTAAACCACCCCATCGACATCCTATCTACAAATGTGCATTTAATTGTCATTCTGCAGATTTGTTTTTCATGTGTCATATATTTTCAGAGACCTAAAAGCCTGGCTTTGAGAATGTTTGCTGTTTCTAGCAATCCAACAGAAGTAGTAAGAATCACTGAGTATGCACATCGGGGGTATTTAATCACTGACTGACGTGTGTCAAGGAACATGAAGCTGGTGCTTAACAAAGACGCTATTACCCTTTGCATTATGGTTTTGTATTTGTAATTTAAACCAGACCTCAGAAACAAATAAATAAAAGACATTGAAAAATTGTATCAGAATAGTCCACTTTTACAATTCAACACTAAATCGTGAATCCAACTCTCAGAGTCTGTTTGCAGCAGAAGGATTAGGGCCAGGAATGCCTCTGTGCATTGTATGAAACTAGGCATCACGCTTGTAATGTCATGAATTTATTTCACCAGTTTTTATAATTTTCTCTTTAATTCTCTAAGAGTATTTGTAGAAATACATTTTAGGGAATTAGAATGTTTCCAGAAAGGGTGTACTATTATTTCTGAAAAGATATGTCTAATATTTTTATTGCATATTAGTCTATATGTAGCTAAATACTATATACATAGAACTGCACTGGTAAAGAAGGAATCTCTCACTCTCACTCTTGCTCTCTCTGCCTCACACACACACACACACACACTTATGCATACAGACACACACAAAAGGAATGGTTTGGCCTCCAGCTTCCCAAATTATTCAAATTTTTTTCAGCAGAAATGCCAATAAACTGAAAAATCCTATACACAAAAGGATGCTATAGCAGGAAAAGGGAGAGGTGAAAAGGGGAGTATCTGTGCTGTGACACCATACCTGGGAACTCTAGGGTGCAAAACACAGTCTCACACTGTGAAAAGCAGATCATCAGAGCAGACTCGTTAAATCACCTTCCCCTGGTAAGTACACAGGCCAAGCACCCTCGCCCCGTAGCAGCCAATAAGCGCCTACCTATTTGTAATGCTGCAAACACAGTTAGCAACATATTTGTTAGCAGGTGTCACTGTGATGAGAAGAGCAGACGGCAGTCAGCCTGTAATTATTGTGTGAACCCAATAGGCGTTACACACTTCATTTTGGAACATATCACAGAATTCTTTAATAGCTGGCCTGATTATTAGGATCTTAAGTTAATTTGTGCAGAATGTTATAAAAGTTAAGCAAGAAGATATTAACATTATACAAATGAGTGTGGTTCTGCCTGTTAGCTTGAACATACGGCAAGAAACAGAATGACACTATCCAACACTGCAAATTTACATTTAACAAAATCACTAAGTAACAATTTTACAGTCATCTTAATTTGCATCACTAAAACCTGGCAGCATTTCACCCAAAATGCATTAGCAGGAACTATTTATAAGATCAGTATCAAGGTTTTCATATAAAGCCAGTGAAATAATATGATTGTTAGAAAAGTCTCTACAATGATGCTTAATTTCCTTAGAAAAGTGCAGTTAAGGATCACCATCACTGCTCCATGAACCCTTCTTAAAACAATTCATAGCCAAATGACTGTGAAAAAGTAAATTTGGGTCTAAGATGGCAAAATATAATATGACTTCTGAGGGCAATCAAATAGCATCGTGTTGTTTACTATATAGGATGTGAGCATAAGCACTTCACAGTGGGGATGGTTTAAATCTATATTTGTCCAACATGGTACAGAGGAGCCACAACTTGCATTGATTTTGTCATTGTGTTTGTGCAGCAGGTGCGAACTACTGGAGGCAGGGTCCGATTTCCAGCTCTGTCTCCATGTCAGGAATCAATCCCCCCTCCAGATCAAGTCCTGCTTTTCTGTCCAGTGCATTGGGAAAAGAAGCAAGGAGAGATGGTGCAGACCTGGCTCTTAGCATGAAGCCAGACCACAGCAGGAGACGACGCACAAAAACATGGAGACAAGAAGCCTTTCCAGATCCTACAGTTTAAGAAATACATTAGTACCAATAATTGATTTAATTATAGAATTTTAATTAACCTTGCTTGCCTTTGAAAGAGTGATATATTCCTACAAGGCCAAAATTTCCTCTCAGATCTGCTCTATAGCTCTTAATTACATTAATCTACTATACTGACATATGTATTTTCCTTTATACCAGTTGGAAATCTACATACCTAAGAATACTGAAGCAAACTGCTATCATATGGATTTGAAGAGAATTTTGCCCTCAGATTAAATAAAAAAACAAAACCCCTATGACAAAAAAGGCTGAGTTTCTGACAGAGTACACCACTTATATGCTGCTTTATATAATATGAATAATTTATATTGCTAAAAGTGCTTCCCCTGAAATATGGGTAGAAGCGGGTAATTGCCCATGGATAATACTTTATATATTTTGTAGGAGGAACATATCTCAACCCAAGAAAATACAGTGGCACTAGGGCACAACTTTCAGATATGAATGACTCAATGAATCATGAATGACTATGATTTTCTTGGGACCTAATGGTTTAACACACACTTAAATACACAACAAATGCATGGAAAACCCTAAACAATCTAAATTGTTTAGTACAGAGTGGACTGTGAACTCTTCCAAGCACTTCAACTGCTTGGAGTTTAAACAATAAATGAATATATACATATGGGGGCAGCTCTTGTCTGGCTGATAGTGGCATCCATCTCCACTAGAAGTTTATAAATCTTTCTGAAATCTTCTTCTGTTGCTCCATCTTAACAGTGACATGCAGTGGCCGCATGGTGCAACAGAGGTTTAAGAGAACAGTATTGCACAAATAAGAACAGCATTTAACACATGGCAACATACCAAACTTGTTATGGCACACAGCAAGTTTCCATAGACATTGTTTTTACTGGTATTTAAACAAAGTTAACTGTTTCTTCACAGAACATTTGCATGACATTGCAATTGCAGAGATTCTTTTAACAAAAATTCCTATCTTAACTCTGAGGCTTTTATGGGCTATAGCATAGGGCTGCCAATGTTGTAGGATCTGGTCCGGCACAAAGTAGCACTAGAGAGAAAGCAGCAGGTAAGAAATGTTCCAGAAAATATGTAATAGTTTCGTATTTTGAATATTAGCCTTTAGATCAGGTGATCACTTTACAGTTGGGCAGGTAGTGAGGTTAGCCCACTTCTCCCTTGTGCTGAAGGCTCCCCTCACAATAGTTGTTCATCTTCCCCAGTGGCACCACCCATTCCTGCTGCTGTTGCTGCAGCTGCCATCTCAGTGCCTCTGCTTTTAAGACACTCATCTTGGTAAACTGGGTAGAATTTCATTTTGCAGAAGCTTTTTAATTTCCTGTGGATTGGTGATTTAGTCCAACAAACCTACCAGTGTCTGAAAATGAAATCAGTTGTGCTGGGACAAACCCCTTTAAAAGGAAGAATGCATAAGGCAAGTCTGTTTTCTTAGTCTGCTTTAAGTATCAAAATCTGTCTAAAACATGGAGGTTGACCAATCTCTATTATTCCTTTTGCTGTCCTGGCAGGTATTATTTCTCTCTAGCTAATAGTGCTTCATATCAACTCCCCTAATGCCTGGCATACAAGCATCTAACCTTCCTCTGGACACCATCTTCCTTCCAAGGTAAAACGATATTTAGATATTGCTGCAAAACTTCATCTGTCCACCTGGAGAAAGCTGAAGGAGGATATGAGCTATTACCTTCTGCAAATAAAACGACTATTAAAAGCCTGGGGAAAATAGGTGTTAATGCATTGACTATAGTCCTAAGGAATTTGGAGTAGCAAAAAAAGACTTAACTAGGGAGGTGCAGTCCAGCTAAGTCCACTTTTCAGCAACATGAGAGATGAAAAATGTAAAATGCAAAGCCATCTTTAGGAATCTTTTTACTGAGATTAAAAGTGCTATTATCTGATAGTCATGTATGCATGGACAGTGACACTACGGAGCATAGTTAAGGTGCTCTATGTTTTTCTGTTTCTTAATTTGTTGGCACAATTTTCAAATGCAAATATTAATTCTGAAATTCCCATGGCTATAAAAAAAATGCACTACTTAACTTTCCTGAAAAATCTATTTCTTCTGTGCATCTCCGGACTTAATTTTTCAGGTTAAATTGGGAAAGTGTTGGTTTTCTGTGAAGAAAATATATATTCCAGGAGCAGAACTGTCTTGATTGATACGTTATGCATCCATCAGTTGGGTTACATGGACTATGAGTCAGGGTATAATTCTGCCCTATGTCAGCATTTTCCTTTCCAAGTGCTTGAGACTGTGCATTGCAGAAACACGCTTCTGGGGAGAACACTTCAGAAAATTGTGCTAACTCCTTGGTTCCCTCCATCACCACAATGTCATATTAGGAGGCACAAAGTGACATCTTGATATATTGCTTATAGCCTCATATAAGGTAAACTCTTATTAGAAAGTAATAAAAGTGACCTCCTGCTTTTTTGTCCATAATCTTGTATTACGTTAAGATGGGAAATCAGAGTTGGTTATGTTTGCCATTATTTTGTTGTATTTAAAATAATATTGGGCAACACCAAGGTTGGAGTTTGAAAAATGCTAAGAAATAATACTGTCTGGAGCAATATATAAAATATTGATGAAAATAGAAATGACAAACATACTTCCCTGTAGTTTGTTTTAGGTGTGTCTGATGAAGAAAGCAAGTAAACTCTCTGCCTTCCTTTACAGTGTGTTTTCAACGTAAGTAGTCACAATGCTTAAAATGTTGTACTCTCAAAAAAAAATCTGGAAATATTGTAAAAATCAGTTTAGTTTGGAGTGAGATTTGGCATGCACATACATTGTGCTCATGACCTGCATTACATCATGGAGGGTAAAGGTATTATGTTAATAAGTGGTAAAAACCCTGTGCCACCTTAAATGACCTTTCTCCACTAGAGAGAACAAGTTATTTCTTTGAAGGAATGATTAGATTTGGAAACTCACCAGGAAATATGACTTAAAATGGAACTTAAATATTTTTGACATATTTAACTTCAGAAATGTGTATTATTCTATCTATATTGGCCAAAAAAGTAATAATATCGATTTAATTTAATGCAATTAAATTTATACAATCCTATGTTAGGGATGTTACTCTAGGGGGAACAAAACTGGTAGCAATAGTGAAATTACAAAAGTTGTTTTATGTCACATTAGTTAACATATGCAAGCTTATTTAACATGTGGACCACAAATAAGTGTAATTATATTAAAACAAGGATCTGTAGCTCAGAAGCAATAAAAATAGACTAGGTTGTATTATTAATTCTTGTGTTAAGGGTTTTGAGCCATGTTGATTGGCCTGAATTTTTTGATTTTGTTATGGTACAAAGGGATTGTTTGAAGTAATTTGTCCCCGAGAGAGGCTCACAATCCCAAGCGGGTTTCAATTCAGCAAAGCAAATCTAATTTTGTTTGCTTTATGCAAACCAGAAGGGGCTGTGGTTCATTCTGTTTTCACTGGAGGGGAAAGGCGCACTAATGGGACCTGCTGAAATGCATGCATTGCAAACATCATACCCCTGCATATATTAAATTTAGCTATGTGATGCACTGTATTCATCATCTCATTGTGTACACAGATATGCTTTAGAACAAAGCCTTTAATAGTACAGGAACCTTACTACATTATGCCAACACACTATTGTATTTATATTTAATGCTACAACTGAAATTTCTTCCCTTGGATAAAGTGTATTGATATGTCGTCTTTTTTCCCCTCCTGTTACTTGTTATGGTAGACAGTATACTGAGGACATTACATGCTTAAGCTTCAAGCCATCTGAAGATTAATTCTATGGAGGTCTCATAATGGTTTTTAATTTTCCCTTTTTTACAGCCCAGAGTTAAATAGGAGACATGTTCAGGATCTGATTGCCAAAAGAGCAATAATCCCCAATCCATCAGATAGAGGCTGGAAGATAAATGAAGGGGAATAGCACCTGCAAGACAGGTAATGCTCCAGACAATAACCACTGCTTTGACAGATTGCTACCCTCTCTTTGGAGTGGCTCCTTTTTAGGCTTTTCAAATGTGGTATTTATATTGCATAAAAAGTACACCAGATCCGAATAAATGCTGGATACAGAAGAAAATCCATTTCTCTAAACGTCAAAGGAAATGTTGCCATTTATTTCATTGGGAGTCAGAGTGGGCCACTAAAAAATTTTTGATGGCAAAGTTGAAGGATGGATACATTTATTTGCATATAAGTCACATTATTTATTTATTGAATTTTCATAATAGTGTTATGGTTCATGTGGTGTTGCTTAATTTTTTCCAGGGTGCTTCTGTTTCGAAAACAATTTTGATACAACACAGAGACAGATACATCTCAAAACCCTTCAGTTTGTCATTAGACATTTGGCTGCTTGCCTATTTTGCTGATAATATTGCAAAACTACATTAATTTATTGAATGATTTTTGTGAATCAGTTCACACAGAATTCAGAATGATACTTGTCATGCATCAGATGATTAACTATTAAAAGCACAGGTTTACTTGTTATTCTTATTGTGTGGTACAGTTCAAAGTTTGCTTAAGTGTGCAATTTAAATTCAAAGATGAGTTAGGAATAATGATTCTTCTACTTTTAAAGTTCCTTCACAAAACACTCCAGGAATATTCTTCCTGACTGTGTTCTACATGGCCACTTACCGTTCCCTACAGCTACTTAATTATTTGTGAGAATTGGTCATCAAAATTGTTAATACAATAAAACAAATGTTTTAGTCTCAAACCCCAGAACCCTGATCACAGGCAGCCTGCGTGGGTTGATGGGTCTCCTTGAACAGATCTCCTCATTGGCGAGTCCAAACTGCAGTGCATGGGATCAGAGCCCTGCTCCATGCTGTTTACCCAACTCACAGGGTGTGACTGGGCCCTTAATAGAGAGAAAAGACATTCTAATATATCCTAATCTGGTAAAACCACTCAGAAGTGATGCAGAGAGGTAAGATTTTGTTTATGTGTTATCTTAGAAGGTATATTTGAAAACAATTATATTCTCTATCACTGTATGTCACCTGCACATCCTTTACCATCTAGGTCAACACACACAAAGGTTTAATGCATTCTTTTCTGCTAGATTTAAGCAAAAGTTGAGATTTAGATGTAGAATCAGATTCTAGGCAAACTTAACATTTTAATGGGAGAGTTCCCTTGCTCAAAATGGCAATTATTTGGGTAACAAAGTACACATTCAAAATAACCTGAAACTTCTAAGAATGTAAGCCAGTAAAACTTTAAAAGGACAAATAGCTGAGAGATTTTTTGAGAAGATAACACCCTTTTGAAATTGGAGGACAGACAGTGGTGTGCTCTGCTCTGATGTTAACAGTTTTCCCTGATTTTCACTGAGAGGGACCAGGCCAAGATATTTCCGTGGCGTAAAGCAAGACAGGAGATCCGAGTCAGCATAAATCAGTACCTGCAGGTCTATATTGCTCTTCAGAGCTTTGAGAATGACTTTGAAACTATTTTGATTTACTCCAGCTGATGTTGTAACCTGAAAAAAAAAATACCATTTAAAAAGTTTAAAAATAAGTGCTCTGATCAAAATACTTTTATTAGCTAAGGTTATTGAGAAAACATTATCTGAAATAGAGCTTAGAATTAAGAAAGAATGTCATAAGAGTCTAAATTGAGATAATTTTACAGATAGGGCCAGGGAAATGTTAAAATTACCATCAATTGTAGTCATAAAGTATTTTCATTGCTAAATATGATTTATTACTTGCTTTTGTTTTTATCATTTTTCATTTACATCGGACTAACCACTTTACAAAAATTAATAAAATAGTGCATACTTTTAGAACCTTAAAGGCTAACTCAGTTGAACATAAAGAGAAATGAAGGGAAGGGATGCAATGTCACTTCAATAATGCAATACATACAAGCAAGAGGCAATCTTTGCTCCAAGGGGTCTTCTGTATGAATAGACAAGGCAGATAAAAGAGCTAATATTAATTCCTCAGTTTATGGAGGGAAAACTGAGGCACTGAAAAATCAAGGGACTTACCCAAATTGACAAAGAAACTCTGTCTGAGAAAGACACTGAATCCATTTTCTTCATGCTCTACTTCAATACCTTTCCCTCCCCAAAGGCTAATGTATATTAAAATAACATAAACTTTATACAGTCTGAACTATTCATCAAGCTCATGTCGGGCCAAACCTATTTCAGCTTATTCTTAGTTGAGGGTCTGGCAGAATAAAATGCTCTATTAATCCCTGGAGTCAACTGATCTAGACTGTAGCAAGTGTTAGAGTCCAATTCTGCAAATGATTACAAAATTTAAGATATATGATAGCCTTGTCGGCATTATTGGATCTATGAACAGGCTTACAATTAAGTACTTGTATAAGTTGCATCTATTAGCAACTAGTTGTTAAGACATTATAATTTATTACTAACACAGGTCACATGCAAAATTCAGTCATACCCATAAAAAACATTTCTGTCTATTAGAGAGGTTTGAAATACAGAATGAATAAAATCTAAATTTCATAGTTTTTTTAATTACAAAAAGCTCCAAAAGAGTTCAAAGAAAAGCTTTATTTGAATAAACCAGTAAGATCCGGTCATCTACAAGACTTCACGAGTTAGCCTTAATCAACTTAAGGATTGGATGAACAGAACTAGAAAAACAGAACTGATTTGTTTTCAGTAGATTTTTTTCATGCAAATTGAATAAAAGTAAATTGGAAAGTTATCATAAGAAAAAAAGTAAAAAGGTTCCAATATTGCTCTGTATCACATAAAAAGATTTCTGTTTTCTGGGTACATCTCAGGATTAAAACTGGAAATGTTTTACATTTTTTAAAATCCAAACAGATCATAGAATCATCATAGAATCACAGAGTAGTTAGGGCATGAAGGGAATCTTAAAAATCATCTAGCTCCAACCTCACTGCCATAGGCAGGGAACCTTACACTAGACCAGGTTGCTCAGGGCCTCATCCAGTCTTGTCTTGAACGCCTCCAGGGATGGGCAGTCCACAACCTCTCTGAGCACTGTTCCAGTGCCTCACTGCCCTCACAGTAAAGAATTCTTCCTAATATCTAACATAAAGCTACCCTCCTTCAGCTTGTGACCATTTCCCAAACAGATAAATAAAAAAAATAAAAATAATTTAATTAGGTAGAAACAACTACCAATAAAAATAAAAAACCCTGCGCATATGAATTCCTTTTGCGAGATCCTCTTTTTATGAAAAAAATATTTTTTCTTCTTTTACTAGTAATAATATCTGCTCTGACTCTATAGAAAAAAAAGCTTTTGCTATTGATACCCAAGTAAAGCACAGAGCTTGCTGTATTAATATATTTTTCATGCCTGTTTTTGCTGTTCTCATTGGGAATTCTGCTGCAGAAAGTCCTTCAGAGTAAAACCTTTAGTTTTCTTGCAGAAAAGCTTCAATGATGTCCTAACTTTCAAATGGAAAAAAAAAAAATCCAAACCCTCTAATATAGTGTTGCATAAGGAGTTAGATCGATATTCGGCTTTTTTTCTCAGGCTTTTAATTTAAGAGATTTTGGGTGACATTTAATGAAGTATTGCTTCTACAATACCTACATATTGAAAACAATAAAATCGTAAAAGTTGGAGAAGACACTAGCTCAGTGTAAATACATGCTTACTCCCTGTGTGAGAATTCCTATAGAAATAGAGCATGTACAATGTTATTAGTCGATGCAGCTAAATGCACATAACTATGTGCATGTGTCTATATGTACACGTGCTTCTATATGCCTATCTATATACAGGAAGCATACAATAAACCATGGCTCTAGGTGCTCATTTCCCAGCTGGCACTTGCTCAGCTCAGGAATTTCTGACTTGTCGTCACAAAGTTTGTAGCTTAAATAACAGGAGGGCCTGACACAATGTCATCTGCTAAATTTCTGAATAAATTTTATTTTTTTGTTTGTTTGTTTGTTTGTTTCATTTTCTTGGAGGAAAGATGCTGAAGTGTTTTTTTGGAATCTCTGCACGTTGTTAGCACTGCCCAAGGGCTGGTGGTGTTTTTACTCTATGTGCAGTGCACTTCATGGGATTTTATTGTAGCAATTATTGTAGTTCATTAACTTTATTGCAGCTGGATTAAAATAAAACCTGGCTTAACAAACTATAAACTAATAAAACCTATATTGTTTATTCAAAATGATAACTCTTGAAGAGTGAAACGTTGGGATCATTTAAAAGGACTGACAAGATGAGCAGATTTTAGGATTAAACTGATCTGCAAGAAAATGTCCTCAAATGGAGGTCACAAGGCCTGATACTCCTCGTAGCATGTTACCTTGTTTACACAAACATCATGTTCCTGCCTTAATCCTGTCTTCAGCTCTGTACTGTCGACTCAAGGACCCCAGCTTGCCTTCTGGAGACTATGTGATGTACCACTGAGCCTCATTCTGCAGGATCCATGCAGAGATTTGCATGTCCATGCTAGTTAGAATAGAGTGAGGAGTCGAGGCAATCTGATGATGAAGGCAGTTTTGAGAAAACACCAAGTGACTTGAAGACAGTCAGATCTAAATGCAGAACAGTAGCAAGGGACCTCACTGGAGTGATGGGGAAATCACACCTGCTTCTTTCTATTCAGATGTGTTGTTTAAACTCTTTGCTTTTATTCATTTCAGAAATGGGCTTGGAGGGTGATCAGACTTAGCAGCACTTGTGCCAAGTTCCTCACTTGGAACTTGTCTCCTTAGGGCTGCCAATGTTCTGATGAGGCTCAGCCATGTATGAGTAGCCTGGAGCCCCATGGGGTCCTCTAGGCCTAATAATTTCCACTCGTGTTAAGTGTCTGAGCCAACTCAAATGCTATCAATATCTTCTTCAGAGTCTTTTGTACCAGTGCACAGGAATAATGGGAGATAACATCAGGGAATACCTGGAATGAGCACCCAGTATCACCCTGGAATATCCACAGAAAAGGCAGTCAGTTACTTTATATGAATATCACAAATATCTGATAACATCTGGGCATTCAGACAGTTGGAAACTAGAAAGAAGATGTTTCAGTTGTCAGAGATGTTGCCCTTCCTAGATGGTGGTAATTGCACACTGTGTACAAGGTACTGCATGGGATTGTCATGAAAAGGCAAGCACTTAGGATGGTGAAGCACTATCTTCCTCATAGAGGTTCAACCCTTTATATATTTTTATATTCCGTACCTGGAAAATTTTTTAGAGCTCTACTCACCCCTGTTCAGTTTGACCCAAATTGCAGTGTGTATACAATTGCTGGTATATTTGGACTAGCGACAGAACAATACTGCAATGGTTGGAGACCTCAGGATCTGTCATATTAGATTAGGAAGAAAGAATCTAATTAGATTCTTTAAAGGAAATCTAAGATCTCAGTAAATTTAGCAAAACAATGCCCAGGTGACTGGCTATATACACAACAGGATGGAAAATAGCTGGGAGACGGAAAAGCTATTTACAAAGGTTTAAAGCTATTTTGAAAAGACTGACACAAGAGCAAATAGGTATAAACTGCCCATGACTAGCTTCAGTCTGCAAACTAGAGATTTATAACCAGGAATGAGGTAAACATCTGGGACAGCCATCCACTATTATGTGAAGAAAAAACATTATAACTACTTCTAAGCAGCAGCAGCTTGAAATATGTCTTGTCTTACCAGCAGATACAAGATGGATTTAAGAAGCAGAGAGTTTACCTTACTGACCTGCAGATTTGACACTGCTATTATCTGAATCTTGAAGCACTGTGGTTGATATTGTCACTGATAAAGATGTTTTAGAGTTTGTGGCCATTGGCAATGAATGGTATTTGATTTGAAACTTTTAAAAAAGTCAGTAGAAACTGTTTGGCTGACCAGAAGGTCTATAGTGAGCAAGACTCACTAAAAGCCAAAAGATTCTCTAAATGTCTTTCCAGCACTCTGCAATTAAATCTGCATACAAGTTGTCCTTAATATAATTTGTTGCATGCAAATACCACATCCAATTCTGCCAGCTTTACTTATGTTAAGTAACCCTCAAACAAATAGTTTCAATGAATTCCCTGTGGGAGAGCTCACATGAGTAAGTGCTGCTACACACGGCAAAAGGTGGCAAAACTTGGCAAGGAATGAACAAGCATGATGATTCTCTTTATTATTTTCAGCCTCGAAAGTTTAAGCAAATTTAAGGCTTATTCCTTGATTTTCACTGTTAATGCGGGCAGTTGCAGGGCCAGCTGTGGGACAAAGGTGACAAAGGCAAACCAAACAACAAATTTTGGAAGGTGATTAATAGTACTTTTCAAAATGTCTCTGTACCAACAGAGTTACTTCATCGCATTATATCCTCAAAGCCAGCTCTGGCACTACCGATCATCAGTGCGTTTTGAAAGGCATCGTAGCCCTCTAGCAGTGAGTTACGGATTGCACACCACCTTTCTCGGCAGCTTGTTGAACCAGAGTCATTTATTCAGTTGGTATTGAGAGTCTGGGGGCATGACAGTACATCTGACCCCTTTTGGGTAAAATTTGATCTGGCATTTCATTTCACGGGCTCAGCCACCAGTCTGTCAAATCTTCATTTTGCGGGTGCCCAGTAGAACTGCTGACGCTTGTCTCTAACTCCTGGTGCTTTCATCTTTCAGCGGCAATAAACATGTCACACTGCTGAGGTGAAACACAATCTGAAATTAAATTTACTGCATATAAAATATGGTGCCCTCTTTATTGGTTCAAATACTTGTCACTCATAATTTATTTGAAAGTGTATGGCATTCATGAGGCAAGAGTGCTGCTGGAAATTGAGGTGGGGGGAGCTGCAGAACTCTAAGCCACAGCAGTTTGCAAGAGCTCTTCTGCTTTAACACCCATTTCCCCATCCCTTGCCAGTCCTGACTGCTATAAACACATCAAATATAGTATCAATGCCTCGGCTAATAAACAATATGTATCTCAGTAAAAACAAGCTCAGGTACATTTGGCTGTGTAGCTGCATGTTAGTTGCAAAGTGGCTGAAGGAAGATAACCACTATTGCTCTCAGAAGAACAATTGTGTAGATGTCTATACATGTGCATCTGGGGGACAGAAGGGTGGGAAGGACGGGAAGGAGTCAGATTTAGCCCTAGTCCATTTCAAACTCACTCACCATGCCTTTCCTCCTGGCACTCAACTTTTTCATGATTTATTCCAAATACTGTCGATCAGCTTTAAGTAATACAGTTCTTGTATGAAGCACCTCTCTAATCTCTTCAAACACAGATGTGGAAGTGCGGCTTAGAGCATGGAGGCCAACAAAAGCACTTTGCCTGTACCAGTGATTAGCTTTGATTGACATAGTACACTTCTGCTTTCACAGGCATACTTTAACACCCATAAATGATTGTTTTAAAATGAGAAGCACTGGGTAGTGCAGCTCTGGCTTTAGTAAATATGCAGTACAAATGTAGTAGCAGATAACTGAGAGAATACAAAACACTTGATATTCTTTTCTGGCTTTTCTTCTCCTTTTTCAGTTTTGTTTTGTTTGTTTTGTTTTTTTATCTAGCATTTATTCCTAATTGTCAAAGAAAAATTGTGGTAATATGAATTCTGCTTAAACCTAGACTTTCCATCCTGTCCCATATGCACTTTGCAGTTTTTCATAATAAGGTGAAATGGGAACAGTAGTCTGGTTTTGAAAAAATAAGGTAATTCAGAATGTGAGGGATTCTTTCTGTTTTAACACACAACTTTATTCGTAATAAATTGATGAAAATAAGGAAGGATTAGGAAGAGGCAGATTCAGGATGTGTAAAGACATCCAGACTACAAAGCACAGGGTGCCAGCAAAAGAATGTCAAATATATGCAGCAAAAACCATTTGCAGATACAAGTTCTGTTCTGTTCTAATTCCTTAATTGCTAATTTTTTCTGGAATCCTCTTGATGTATTTATGAATGCAGCCATGTGATGATTGAATACACTCTCCAAAATAAAGCTCTAAATTAGAGATAATATCCAAAAAACTAAAATAATTCCACGCACCAAGCATTCATAGCCACCCCGATCAATCAATACTGCCCATTCTTCCTTTCCCCTCAAAAAAAAGCCAAGCTTTGTTCTATGACCTATCAGCCAGTCAGTCCACATTCTGATGGGACAGTTTGCAAAGCAAGTTAGTTTTCATCCCCTTCTGCTGATCTCAGCCTCCTGGTCACATATGAAGAGAGAGGTGTTTTCTGTGAATATCAAGGAACCAAACAATTTAAAAGCACACAAATTTGAACCAGTGTATAACACTACACTTGAAAATGAACTGGACGTGAGGGCAGACAATGGGGCACAGCTGTAATGAGATCCTGGTGAGAAACACCCATTAACAAGTGAATAGCCACTGTATGCAAGAGGTGAAATTTCCAAGCGATCTTAAGATGTAGATTTGTGTAAAGTGTGTTACCAGTAATCAGTAACCCAATAAGGGAGATACCACTGACAGAATGGACTCACAAGTGTTTCTGTATTTATACTATGATATAAAGACCTGAATGTGCATTTTACTTACACGATTTCATGAAATGATGGTTCAGACATCCTTCTTTCCTTCCACTGAGTAAGATCTAGTGACTAACCCAATTGTGAGACTCCTAGTCTGGTCTCTAAGAGCCAACAGGGCACTACACATAAATACTGACACTCTAGTTAGCCAGAGTGAAACAAAAGTAAGAAGGAAAGACTGCAGTACCTCTGTATTCAAAACTATATCAAGGATTTCTTTTACTTTTATGAACAAGAAATTTCAAGCAATGTAAACAAGCTGGGAAATCACACATTTGTTTTAATAATTTTATGAGACTTTAAATGTTTTACACATAAACGTGTTAATTTTTAACCTGATATTTTTGCTATAGTATCAGGTGGTAATAAAATCCAGAGAGTAATGGCACAATTAGTTGGGTGATAAAGTCTGTGTTCCAAGTCTCCATCTCTGCAAATGGGTGTGTGTACATTCCAACATTTTTGCATGTGTGTGCACATACGTATTCATAGCACAAGAGAAAAAAAAAACAGACAAATAATTTCTGCTGAATCCAGTGGTTTTAATCTCAGAGAGCAAAGGCTACACAAATTCTGGTAGTGGGAATGTTCCGTTCCCTTCTTTTTTGAACTGCTCTATGTTAGTTTTTTGGAGTTTTTTGGGGTTTTTTGGCTTTTGGTTTTTTTAAATACGCAGTATTGCACACCAGGAGAAAAGATGTAACTAGACTAGCACAGATGCTGGATATTCATGGTCTAGTTAAAGAGCTTTCATGAGAATGAGCTACACTTCCATGAGGATCTAGACAGGTTTTATATAGATTTACATGCAGTTTTCTTGTACGGAGAATACAGTCACCACGATTCAACAAAAACACAAACAGGACTGAGCATACACCCTGCAGAAAACAAACATGAGTTCTGTGCTTGCAAGGTTCGCAGGACAAAAATCACTACGGCAAATTTTGCAAGAATAAATAGCAACCTTTTGCATTTGAAAATGTTTCCGTTCATTCTTTAGCCTTCCTGTCAGACTCCAAGGATACTCTGGACTTGCTGCACTTTGCATTTTGTCCAGAAGCTGTTTGGTTTCCAATGCCACTCAGAAAGTGAAGTCTTCTCGTGAAAACGACATACAATTTGGCTGGGGAGAGAACAGAGGCCGGAACAGCTTTTTCCTGAACAAAAGATTTCTTAAGTGGAAGAAATTCTCTTCTTCTCGCCTGAGTGGCTGGGCTGACATCCGGGGAAAAAGAAAATCCTATTCCCATTGTACGCTGCTGATGGAGAGCCTTGTGCAGTCTTAATTGTTCTCTGTCTGTCTTCTATCTGACACCTTATACAGACTGGTACATTTCAAGTCCTCTTCCAATTTTTGTCTTCTGACAGGGATCAAAAATGCCTTTCAATATACACTCTTCCACATTTAAAACCCATGGCGACCCACTTTTCAGGAAAATCAGCAAGGTCCCTTCCTCAAAATTGCATGCAGAGGCCCAGTGATCTGACTGTCTCCCAGCCAGATTCAGAATCGTTTTCCCTTGGGTCAGTTCTTTGTGTTGTCCATGACTGGCAAGAGTCCCTGGGTGGGTTTTTCTTCAGACATTTCTTTCTCTTATCTTTCCGGCAGCCCATCCATTTTCCTCCAGCTTTTTCTGTCATCATCTGTGCTTGAGCTCTTATCTTTCTCCTTTCTCTTCCCTGTTCATGGTCTCTATCATGCAATTTCTCCTCTTTCACATGCTTTTTGCCCTTGATCAATCCCTTCATATCTCTCTCCCTTTTCTTCTGCACCTTTATTTGCTTCCTGTTGTTCTGCCCTTCCTTCTGCAGCAGATTATTAAGAGCTGTGAAACTTTTAGCCACAAGCTCTGTCTGATTAGGCAACCTGAAATGATAGCTGATATATTTTTTAAACAAAGCCAATCCTCAGCTTTACTTTCTGTGAAGTTAACAGAAACTGAGTGTATTCACCAACACTTCCTATTTATGGGCCTGGGTACGCTTTAAGAAATTCAGTGTTATTCCCTTGCCTTTAAAATTTTGGTCATCATCTCTATTGCATGAAGATATTACAGACATGAACTTTTATACATGGGGTGTTTTGGGTTTTTTCCTTAATTTCAAATCTATGTGCGAACTAATGCTAATTTACATCACACAGGATACATCAAAATACAATTGAGAAACAAAAGTAACTCCATGCACCTATCCACATCAATCTTCAGGAAACAGTGGAGAGAACTTCTTTGCTGCACATCTCCTAAGCTGCTGTCCTAGCTGATCAAATATATAACTGTGGCAGCAGGTTGAGAGCAAACTCTGTGTCACTGTGACTTTCTCCAGCTGCCACATTTGGCCATCACCCACATTCTCTTGCATGACAGGACTCTATGCTGTAAAATGTCCTACCCTTGGCTTCCTCAAGTTTGAAGTAAGCCATGTAAAAGGACACAATTCCTGTTGCACAAAAGAAGGAATGGTATAACCTACAGCGTGAACTGAGAGAAAGCCAAGTATCACCTTAGGAGGGTTTGAATTTGTGAGTTTTAGATTCGTGAGTAGACTTTGTTGAACATGGGCTACTCAGTGTAGATAGACATTCTCCATACTTTTGGTGTGTTTTAGCATTATTTAATGTAAACCTCTGTGCTAAAACGAACACACTAGTGTTCCTTTAACAAATATCTGGCAAATATCTTTTAACAAATACATGGCATTTTATAAGAATTTAGATCCACTCAGCCTCATAATACCCTCATCGTTCATATCAGAATATATAGAACAGCGCTGCAGATACAAAGTCACATAGATATTTTTACTCATATTGCCTTCAATTTAGTTTGCGCATGTTGTAGTAGTATTCAATAAATGGTGAAACACATTTCATTACAAATTAACAACATAAATTTCCACTGGAGGTCTGTAGTTTCCTATGGCATATGCTGGAGTGTGCACCATGCTGAAATACAGGCAAGCCCGCCTTCACTCAAGCTAACCTTAATTACCCAGACTAAAGCTAGCCAGATTAAGTTTATGCTACTCAACCATGCATCATATTACTTAACTGTAGTGGCTCTTTAGCAATACTTGGCAAAGTAAACATTTATGTATATCTGTAAGCATGTGTGTCTGTAGGAAAGTGTACATTTTTGCATATACATGTGTGTGTCTGCATGCATGTGCATACATCGCAGCAAGAATTCAAGGCACATTGCCCCAAGGAAAAGTACTGGCGTGTCTCTGTTGAATTAGTTACAGTGCTGGTCATCAGGTTACAGGTGTGTTTTTAAAAGCATGGTTGGTTTCTATATTCACCTCAGCCTGAATTTTAGTTTTTATCTGTGGACTTCGTCCACAGAGGAATGAGATGGATGTATTAAAAAAAAAAGTTCAATTCAAAAATTGTTGCTTTGCCTTAAGTATTCTTATAGCATTTGTGGGCATTGATCAAATCTTAAGGTTCCATTAAAAAAAATGCCATCAATTTATTTTTTTCAGAAAGGGAAATAAATCTTTAGAGAAGATGATCACTTAATTAATCACAGGGAAAAAAAAAAAAGCGAGACTAATGCCTAGGTGTTTGGTGATTAAAAGGGAACAGAATGGACGACTGGATAGCTTCAAAGAGTGCTGGGCAATTTTTGCCTGAGAAAGGACTGATAGCAATGGAGATTCTGTGGGGCAGAATCTGGCTCATGCCATGTTTTCCCTGAATTAGCTGTTATCCTGTTGAGTCCCACCTCTCACTTCTGGCACAGCCAATGTACAGTCAGCAATTCATAGTGCCTACACAGCACATAGCCCTAACTGGAGTAATAAAAGCAGCTTAAAGCTTCAGCCTTGAATCATAGAATTACAGAATTTTAAAGGGTTGGAGTGGATCTTAAAGATCATCTAGTCTCAACCTCCCTGCCGTGGGCAGGGACACCTTCCACTAGACCAAGTTGCCTTATCCAACCTGGCTTTGAACACTGCCAAGGCTGGGGTACCTGCAACCTCCCTGGGCAACCTATTCCAGTGTCTCACAACCCTCTAAACTAAATTTCCTCTCTTTCAGTTTGTACACATTACTCCTTGTCCTATCACTACAGTTCCTGAAAAAGAGTCCCTCTCCAGCTTCCCTGTAGGCCCTTTTCAGATACTGGAAGGCTGCTTGAGGTGTCCATGCAACCTTCTCTTCTCCAGGCTGAACAGCCCCAACTTTCTCAGCCTGTTTTCATAAGGGAGGTGCTGCAGTCCTCTTACCAACTTTGTGGGTCTCCTCTGGACTTGCTCCAACAGTTCCACATCCTTCTTATGCTGGGGACATCAGAACTGTTAGCAGTATTCCATGTGGGGTCTCACAAGAGCAAAGTAGAGAGGAAGAACCACCTCCTTCAACCTGCTGGCCATGCTACTTTGGATGCAGCCCAGGACATTGTTGGCCTTCTGGGCTGCGAGCGCATACCGCCAGCTCATGTTGAGTTTTTCATCAACCGTCTACCTCAAGTCTTTCTCTGCAGGGCTGCTCTCAATCACTTCTCCACCCAACCTGTAGGTGTGTCTGATATTGCCAGACCCAGATGTAGGACTCTGTGCTTTGCTTTGTTGAACTTCATGAGGTTCGCACAGTCCCAACTATCAAGCCTATCAAGGTCCCTCTGGATAGCACCCCTTCTCTCCAGTGTGTCCATTGCATCACATAGCTTGATGTTGTCAGCAAACTTGGTGAGAGAGCCCTTGATCCCACTGTCCATGTCACCGACAAAGATATTGAACAGTATTGGCCCCAGTACTGACCCCTGAAGGACACTACGTTTCACTGGTCTCCACGTGGACTAGGAGCTGTGGACAACAACTCTTTGTGTGCGGCTATCCAGACAGTTTTTATCTGCTGAGTGGTCCATCCATCAAATCTGTGTCTCTTAATTTGGAGACAAGGATATCACATGGGACAGTGTCAAACACTTTGTCTGTGTGCAGGTAGATGATGTCAGTTGCTCTGCTCCTATCCAACAATGCTGTAACCCCAACACAGAAGGCCACCAAACTTAGGCATGATGTTCCCTTTGTAAAACCCATGTTGGCTATTGCCAATCACCTCTTTATTTTCAAGGTACCTTTAGCATAGTTTTCAGGAGAATCTGCTCCATGATCTTGCCTGGCATAGAGGTGATACTGACTGGTCTGTACTTCCCCGGGTCTTCTGCTTTCCCATTTTTAAAAATGGGGGTTGTGTTTCCCTTTTTCTAGGCATCGGGGACTTCACCTGACTGTCACATTTTTTCAAAAATGATGACTAGTGGCATAGCTACTTCATCTGCCAGCTCCCTCAGAACCTGTGTATGAATCTCATCAGGCCCCACAGATTTATGCACATTCAGGTTCCTTAGATGGTCTCAAACCTGATCCTCTCCTACAGTGGGCTTGGGGTCTTCATCCTCCCAGTCCCTGCATTTGCCTTTCTCCACTTGGGCAGCATGGCTTGAGCACTTGCTGTTGAAGACTGAGGCACAGAAGTCGTTGAGAACCTCAGCCTTCTCTTTATCCAGGGTAGCCAGGTCTCCCCTTTCCTTCTGGAGTGGGCCCACTTTATCCCTAGTCTTTCTTTTGCTTGCAACATACATGTTATCCTTCCTGTTATCCTTAATATTCCTGGCTAGGCCCAATTCTAACTGGGCCTTGGCTTACCTAATCTTGTCCCTACCTTCCCGTTCAATTTCCCTGTATTCCTCCAAGGCCACCTGTCTTCGTTTCCACTTCCTGAAAGATTCTCTTTTTGTTCTGAGTTTGCTCAGCAGCTTCTTATCTGTCCATGGAGGCTTCCTGGCGTTTTTGCCCGATTTCCTGCTTGTTGGGATACATTGTTCCTGAGCTTGGAGGAGGTGATCCTTGAAACTCAGCCAGCACTCTTGGGCCCCTCTGTCTTCCTCTATCCTATGGGACTCTACCAAGTAGTTCCTTGAAGAGGCTAAAGTACAGTGAGTATAGATTGCTTTTCAGGCAGGTTTTTAAGACATGCAGATAAGTATATTATTAAAAAAAAAAAAAATCACTGTTGCAAGTGGTGGTAGTTGTCACCTCTCCCAGCAGAAGTCTGGTCTTACTTAAGAAATTAATCTGCTCTCCCTTTCCTATGTATAATCCTTTTGCTTTATCAGGAATGAAACACCAATGCAGAGCAGTAATTATACTGCTGGTACTATAAATTACATGGATTTCTTATCGTGTTTTCTAGGAAATGTTCACCTACTAAAGCTATCCTAAGGACAGAAAAAGTTCACAAGGACCTTATTCCTGAGCAGAAGGATACAATGGCAACCACTAATAATATGATCCTTGAGAAAAGGAACTCCGTAGGTCTCATACAGCTCCTCAGCTTGGAAGCATATGTCATCCCACACTGCATTGCCCACTCCAGCATTATTCAGGGTTTTTCTTTAACCTTTGCTCCCATAGCTATGTTTTACAATTAGATCCTCACTTTCAGTTTAGAAAACCTTCTCTGTCCCTCAGGTATAGCAGTCCTACAAGATCAGAAATCAGCATAATGATCACATCAAATCATATTCTAAAGGGAATTTTGTGATTTTGGGGAGGTCTTATTTGTGATGTCTGAAATGTACAGTGGTGACCGTTGCACTAAAAAAAGCCACATTTTTGCCCTTACTGCAGCTGCTGCTTTTGGACTTCGATCAGTGTAACCAAACCAACAAAATTACCCTGATGTGTCCCTATCCTGACCCAAAAGAGACCAGTCTCCTTGTATTTGTGGCATTTGGCCTTTGACAAGCCAAAACCCTTGCATTCCTGGCTGGGAGGAGGCATGTTCCCATAGCTCTCCTGCTGGGCCAGCTCATGCCACTCCACAGTCATCACCTACCCCCAAGCTGCAGTTTTCTACCCAGAAGCACTGGGATGGACAGGTGCCACCTTCACTTCTCCCAGTCCGTAAGTGCTCTGCCACCTGTTAGTCATCCCTGTGGTTTTCCCTGGCGTGATCTGTTTCAGCAACAGGGACTAGAGCTCTGTCTGGCAAAGGATGGAAACTACAGCACGGTTTTCACAAGACAACTGTCAACTTATTTACAGCCTGTGTATCAGTTAATATAATTAATGCATTGATGCTGTAAATTAAATAGTATATAAGACATTTTGCTGGCATAAGATCTGCACAGTATTTTCCATATGCTTGCTTATGAAGCACGAAAAATGAACAAAAATATACAAATTAGAAGTCAAGATGCTCAGAGCTTCTCAAAGGCTTTACCAGTACTGTAGTATTTCCGCTCTAAGGAACTTTCAGGAGATTTCCATGATGGATAGCTATGAACTTTTCTTCCTTCCTTTCCTTCCCATTTTTTAAGTGATAGCTGCCAAGTTTCATGAGTCCTATAATGTTCTACACTGTAATTAGTTTGGAAGCCTGTAATTGTCTAAGCCAGCAAATAAAGGATGCCAAACCACTTGAGCAGAAAAGTTGTATTAATGGCTTCATATTATCACTTGCTGATTTATTTAATCTCTTTCGATCAAATTGTGTTTTTCAAACAAAACCAAGAAAAACTTGAGTCGTTGTTTTTCACTGCGAGGAGGAAATGGGCAGAATGGACACACGCACACACACCCAAACACACTGAGACAAAAGGGCTTTTGTGGCAGAAAGGGTGCGTCAACAGTCTTGAAGATCAGTCATGATTCTGAGGGAAATATGCTGTGGGAAGTGTTATAATCAGTAATGACAGCTAAAAATAATACAACATTTGGTTACTACCAAAAGAATTCCCCTTGTTTTCCTGCACTGTGGTATCCCAGGACACCTTTCTCAGTGTTAAATGACAACTAGTGCACTTGTTCTAGCTTTTAGAAGTACATTAATGCACACTGTTTACAGTTTTATGCTGTTGACTTATGCCTCCCTTCACATACAGATTGTTCCTGTGCTTTGGTAGCTGGAATAGCAAGAGTTCAGCACCAGATGTGAGGAAAGCAAGAAGTGTATTGAAAAAAAAAAGAATATGTGTCTTTCTTGGCATTTTTTTATAAGGGTTAGAGCAAAGGTCCTTTTAAAAAACAATGAAGATAAAGTATTGCAGGGTTCATATGTTATTAATGGCCTGTGTGTTGGTGTGCACTATTTATATGATGCTGCAGATTTTCCATTACCCTGTTATGTAAGATACTTTTACAGTAAGAATTAAGAGAGGGCAGCTCAAAACCATGATATAGGAAGCAGTCTATCTAGCTGCTATTTATCTTCAAGAAAGTTAACACTGCATGCTCCACATAAATTCAGCTCAGATGCATCTATTAAGAAACATTTTTACTTAGTTTTAGAGTTAAACACACTCAATTTTTACAACAAATATTACCACTTGGTCTTATGCTTTGTACCACCGTTCCCTGAGTGAAGGTTTTTTGGTTCCAGTGCAGCTTAAGGCCACATCTGAATTTAAAAAATACAGGAGTAATTTCATTAATATTAGATTATTTTCTATGCTTGAATTCATCACATTCTGAATTTCCTTGATGAATCAAGGCCTCTGTGAGAAGAAAGTTATACTAAAAGTTTGATATAAATAGCTCACAAGAAGATGGTGCTACTTTTATTGGGACAGCAAGAATTATGCTCTCTTTAGAGGTTGTTCATGACACTCATTGAAGTAAACATGGTCCTGGATTTGCTACCAAAGCTAAAGGAACATTTCCTTTTAATGACAGCTCATGAGGTTTTATCACTTGTTTTTGTCGTGTGTCAAAGTGAGAATAAAATCTTTCTAAAATTTTTGTATGAAGAAAATTGTGTTGAAGTTGACCTTTTCAACAGGAGTTTCGATATGGGAGAGGAACTCTCTTAAAATTTTAACCATTTAAATTCTGCCAAATATTTAGGCACTTACTAAAATAAAGATACTTTATGTAGCTCTTTTTCTTCCACAGCAAATTATTTAAAATTTAGAAGAGCAGAGGCATGACCTGCTACATGCCATTTCTAGGATCTCTGACTCAACAACATACATAAGCATAGACTTTTAAATTAGATTACTTTTAATGCTTAAATAGTTTATTGATATGATTTTCTGATTTAAAGCCAAAATAGACTAAACTTACTGTGATTTTTAGGGTTTATGTTTCAAATTCAAGACATTATTAGGATTTGGAGGGTTAGTGTTTTAAATTGAACCATCACTCAGAACCTGGTGAGTAGGAGAACACCGACAAATCTGGAAAATAAACACATTCCGTGAAACAATTATTTTCTGATGATCATTGGTTTCATAAAGTGGTGTTCAGGTGTTGTGTAAAAATAGCAGCAGTATTTGTTAGTTACCAACCAATAGTAACTGTTTATTACAGCTATTATTTATGTCAGCCTTAAGATATACTCAGTAGAGGAAAGAGGAGAAAAAAATCAAGGTGCTTGCAGTGTAAACAAGTTATAAATCCAGTTTGAAAACGAAAAAGCTATTTCTTTACATCATGGAAAGTGAATTTTTTTGAAAACAACTGAAGGAAAAATAGGTATTCTTTCAGATTTCTGATGTTTTAGACTTCCTTTCAGTCACTGATTTTCCACTGAATTGTGTTTTGACAAATCTTTTTCTCTCTCCTCTACCCATCTGACATTTATAATCAGTACACTACTGTTTAGATAAAATGTGATTTCCTCTTCTAAATTCTTATAATACATCTCTTCATTTATGAAAAACATTTAGATATCAGTGTCTTTGTCACAGTACATTACTGTACCTCTTGATAGGTAGAAGTACTAAAGTATTTAATTTTAGTGACTCAACTTATAGAAAGTTAAATTCCTACCAAAAAGCTGATTTGAAGACTGATACACAGAGCTTGTATAAGTCCTTCTGCCTCAGTAGAATTTCAGCCTTTATAAAAAAAGGTATATAATGTTGGATTTCACACATGCAATTAGATAGAGCTTGGCAAACTATACCATATTGCTGACAGGAAGCAAAGCATTAAGTACATGTTACACAACATTTAATTTATTGTGTGATGTAGATGCAATAGAGAAACAATTCAATTAGCTGGTATAAAAAATGAAAAAGGACAGATGCAATATAACAGCACATCAGGAGATTTCAGTAGGCTCTTTAAATATTTTTGATATCTAAACATAAAGAGAGAGTAATCTGCTGAGGGACAAGGATCAGGATGTTGTATCTTTCAGTGCATGGAAGAAAGGGATGGGTTAAAACAGGGAGCTGTGTTTCAAACAAAATCAGAGACACCGAGCTATGGAAGCCCTGTATTTCTTGATCAAGAGGCTGTGAAGATGAATAAGTCCAGCCAATATGTTTGCAAAGCATTAAAAGTAAGGATGGAGGGTTGTATAGTGGACCAGGTCAGCAGGACCCAAATACTACACATCTACAAAGACACAGGAGCTTCTGCATGCACAACGCACTGTGGAACTCTGGTCAGGGCTGCCATTAACACTAATCCAAAAGAAAAGCTATACAACTGATGAAGAGTCTCTCATTTTGCCTTGCATCACAAAATGGCTTTTGCTTTGCTATGGCACCAGCCAGCAGAGGACACATGATTGCTCAGCCTGGACACTCACAGAAGGAGCATTCTGTATAAAATGGATACAAAGCCTTGACCACCTCCAAGCACCAGCTCTGATGTATGTCAGTTGATTTAATTATTATTTAATGACATGCACTGACGTTTGCCTGGTATTTTGAGGTTCCGCATTCAAGGAAATTTATTTTCATTAGAAAGACTAAATTAATCAGATAACGCGTGCAAACAAACTACTCCATTTGTGATTATGTCTATAAGAGACTTTGTTAGAATGCTTCTCCATATGATGCTCTTCCTAGCACTGATTTTCTTAGTACATTTTGTACTGAGCTATTTGCAGAAAACAAATTAAAGCAGAGGATTTATGAGAAAGCTTTGCAAAATCCTAAAGATGATATTGTCCTTACCAAACTCAGGTGGTATTAAAAAAAAAAGAGGTAGGGGAAGCAAAAAAAAAAAGAGAGAGCACCAGCTAAATTCTAGAAAAAATTAATTACTAAAATCTTAGAAGCCTCAGGGGAGACATATGCCTGTAATCAAATTCTGGGAAACAAGCCCCTGCAAACTCTCACATTTCAACTTCCAACTCACTATCATTTCATGTTCATTTTGTGATGAAGTGTGAGTCTTATAAAACAAACAAACAAACAAAAATCAGTTACAAAATTTCCACTTTTCCACGCAACTGAAAAATCCCTCAAGTTCAAAACAGAGCACTGAGCTGCCTTCCAAACTATTTAGAAATGAGGTAATGGCTTTCCGATTTCATTCCTTTGGTTGGAGCAACGAATAGAAGCTGGGAAAAGAGAGTTTCAAAAAGTGTGCTCTTTATCCCCTCCCCATTGGCTGCCTTCTGCAGCTTTCAGCCCCTGGAATGCAAGGGATGATGTAGTGCAGCCGGTATGTACAGAAGCACTTTCAAACCCATTGTGCTTAATGAGACTTGGAAACAAGTCAGGATCAGGGCACTTCTTGTGGTGCTTTTCATCAAGACCACAAAAAGGGACAGCCAGGAGGCGTGAAATGTTCCAAAGTTTTTGTAAATATTTAGGGCAGGATTTTTTAAAAACTAGCCAGCTGATATCCAAACATCCTCAGCTTCGAGGACGCTCCTGCTGAAGATCCCATTCCCTTGAAGTATGGTCGGTATTCTGTTTTAGCCCTCAGCCTTGAGCACACTGCTACTGCAACACAGACCAGCAGTCAAGCAGTCGAGGAGAAGACGCAGATCAAAACTCTTTTCCATACTTAGGGAGAGTTAGTGGAAGAGTGTGCTATTTTGAAGGGTTTGCATGTTATTTTCTGTTTCACACTCAGCTCTCTGTGCTTGTCAATTCTACAGACATTGTAATGTTCCTGACTTCACATTTCTTCACAGCATAAACTCTAACACTACCAACAAAATATGCAGCAGTTACACCAAAGGCCTCTTCTTTGTTGAAAAATGGGTAAGGGGGCATTGTGTCCAGCCTTTGCAAAAGTGCGAAGTCACCTGAGCCAAGTCCAAAGTGAAATAGACTTAGCAAAGCTTTACGACAAGCACATAATCTCCCCCAAAAGAGATGTCATCCAGCATTGTCCAAGAGCGTATCTCCAAGGTCCACCAAAGAGATAAGTCAGGCTTCAGGTGTGCTGTGTTTAATTTACTAAAGGGCACATTCATACCACTGTGCATGTGGATGTGTTTGTAAATATATGCATCTATAATTTATGAAGGCACCTATTTAAGATTCTTGTCATTTATCAAGATGCTTTTGAGACTTGATTCCTTATTTTGCAGACCAAATGTTAACATTTGATTGAATTTATTAACTCAATTAAATGAGAAGTGTTCCACATTAGAAAGCATAATGTCGGAATTAATCCCCCAAAAATGTGGTGATGCTTTAACTAATATCCTGTGACCTCTTGATACCCTCCGACACTGTACTGATGATCTCAGTATAAATAATCACATCAGAGGTTTCCCCGGGAGCTCTCTCTAGAGGATATCAGATGTCTCTGCAGAGGGGATGTGTGTGCCCCTCTCTTGGCCAGGGGAACTGCAGAATGCACTCCCTGCCTTCTCCTAGTCCCTCCTCCCATCCTTCATAGTCATTCCTTAGCAGAACAAGCTGCCAAACCTAGATGTGGTGATCTTCATAAAAACATTCCCTTTGCTGACTTTGATCCCAGACAGAAGCAGGACGTGGGATACACAACCTGAAAAAATACTTCCTTGATATTAGTGATCATCCTGAAAAAAAAAAAATTTGCTAACTTCTAGTAGTCAAGGGAAGGGGCTATTCTTTTGTCAAGACTTGCAGATGGCATTCGACTTTGCACCAGCCAAAGCAACAGCACCAAAATGAGCCCATATGTGGATAGACTGCCTTCAAGTCCAGTCAAGACAGTACAGCCCATCACTGACATCTCACCACCTTAACTGTCTGCGCTGCTCTTCATCTGGCAACTTGAAGTCAATTATAAGTAGGACCTTTGTCACCATGCTGATCAAATCACCTCCCATCCCAAGCTCTCATTGGAGCAAGACTGTTTTAATTCTGAAAGAACAGGAAACAAACTCATTAAAGGCAATGTATACAACAGATTTTCTCATAACCACTGCAATTTGCAATCTGGTAAGACACCAGAGGCAATTTTTCCTGCGCGAGAAGAAAGAATCAGTAACTTATTCTCAGACTAGAACAAAATTCTTGAATGCTTGCACTGGGGAATGACAAAGGTCTGGACACCATGACAGTATAGCAACAAATTGTTCCCCCCATTCAGTCTTTGAATAACATATGAAAATGTTCATGGATTCTGCCGAAAACAGAAGAGCAGAGAATATGAGGGATCTTTACTCTGTGCCTAGAAAAGAAGATGAACCATGCAGACTCACCTCAATTTTAACCTTAATGTAACTGAGCTGAAGAAGGCAGTTAAAAAGGTGACAGATAACAGGACAACCATAACAGAGCTCCACAAGCATCCAACACAGTCTAATCCCAAGCATCCTAACCCATATTTTGCTTGACAAATCCTAGAAATTCCTCTGTCCACGAGCTGAAAGACCCTTGGTGGAAAGAGGCATCCCCATCATCCTTAGGAAAGATCATGTCTCAGGTTCCTGAGCTATTCAGGCACCATGTTGGATCCTTGATGGCTGGACAGGGAATATCTGCCAGGTGCACGTGACTTGACAAGTACAACATACTTCTCAGCCCAAGCATGTTTTACTGACCTGAAAAGAATGATAAAATAGAGATGTACTGTAGGAAAGGTTTCTTTATATAATTTCAAGAATTCACAAAGGTTTGGCTGTATTCTCATTTTTTGCCCTGTTCTGTCGTTCCACAGACATCTGCTACTAGATACTATTGGAATCAAAATATTGTCTTAAAATGGCTGCTTCATTTTGAAATTCTTATGGAATTTGCCACCCCAAAAAAGTATTCTTTAACTCATAATTTGCGATTATTTTTAATACCAGATTTGAGATTTTTCAGAGAAAGACTTTGCATGCTTTACTGATGCCTCACACCACTCAAGATGAAAGTAAAATTTTCATATTCCATTGTGCATTCTAACAACACTATATATATATTCTTGTATATATAGCATATATATTTATATGATATATAGTATATACATAAATCAGTATTCTTACAGTAATTTCCATATTTATCTCACATAATCCTCCTTTGTGATACAGCTTTTTATAAGTCCTGAAAGACTACTGTCTCCTCACGCACTGCTCCTACTCAGACAGGAGGAACCGAGTATGTGCACTATTGTCCTTTAATATGAAAAAGAAAAAAAAAAGATAATTAATTCTTTCCCAGAGACTCCTACTGGGTTTTTACCACTGTCAGTGTGGCTGACTTGGAGATGTTTAAGAGGGAGCCACTGCTCTGTTGCAACACGAGTCCCAAACACAGCTGATGTGTCCACTGACTCTGTCATGAGAAACACGAGCAGCTCCCACCAGCTTTTATTGCACATGCCCCTGCATAGTTTAGGCCTAGCATGTAGGATAGCACTTAACCTGATTAGACTATGTTTTCATGATAGATACTTGTGATGCTTAAAGCATCTTCCCACTGTCATGTCTATGTTCTGACTAATCTTTGACAGAACTGTCTCTTTTGTTGAAGAACGCCCTCAACATTGCAGAAATTAAATAGATCCTTCTGACACAATCGGTTAAATCTTTCACCTTGCTTTCTTATTAAGCCTTTTTTTTTCTAGTCACCAGCAGTGACTAAAAATCTCATTGAGTTTTTAACTTTCCCCTGTTTTCTTTGAGAACTATTTACTGGTTTTCAGCCCCAGTGAAAAGAAACTCCCATTTAACAAATGCACCATATTCTATAGACAAATCAATATCAACCCTCTTTACTGGTCATTTGCCTTAATTCAGAAGAAAAGATGTCTTGCTTAGCATAAATCACTTTTTTTACTCAAAAGAATCCCTTATTGAATAAACTAGTGTCATTTCAGTCAACAAAAATAGAGCACAAAGATCCTAGGCCCCCCCGGTAGTTTGCATTATTTATCCACTTGTAAAGTGATGTGATTCTGATGCAAAAAAATACATTTTTAACTTATATTTTTTCTTCTAATAGAAAATTACTACATAAGGCTAGAAATGTTCCTATTTATTAAGTGAACTTTCAATTACGGTAATCCCACAAGAATGGTGCATGTATATATATGCCCATGTTCATTGACAGCTCTAGCAAAAATGAACCCATTAGGCAATGCTTCACTATGTTCTTGTTGGCACTGCCATTCAGGTTCTTTGATAAAACAAGCAGATCGAGCCCTTTTAGAATGACAATTCAAAACTGTTTACTCTCAGCTTTTAGTTTGGATCCAGGTTGGAAATATCACACATTGCAAAATCACACTGAGCTGGATTTATGGCATAATGTAATAGATGATTCACCAATACTTTTGCTCATGCCAGACTGAGACACAGACCCTAAATCAGCAATCAGTGACAGGTTTGGAACTGCACTGTCTATTTTAAAGAGAAAGAGAAACAAAAAAAAAGTCTCCATTTTCAGTTGGTACTGAAGTGTACAGAAGTACCGTTATAATGACACTAACATGGAAATCTTAATTTCCATATTTATGTAAATTATCTACTGTAGCTTCAGGAATGTTAACACACGAAGCTTCCATGAGCTCCCATGTGCAGTCTGGAATATAGACAAAAGGGATCAAATCCTACTGTACTTCATTTTTAGGTATCAGAGGAAAAGGTATGTTTCACATGAAAACTGTAACTGCTAAACTGTAAACTGCAAAAGCATTCTGTGCATCTCATTTTAAGCAACTGAGAGTTTGAATTTGCCAATAATATGTTCTGAGTTTTTCTACAGATACCGGAAGCATGTCTGTGTGTGTGCGAGTGTGTGTGTGCTGTCATAACCTATCTGCCCAAGCATGGACTGTCTTGAAAGATTAAGTGCACCTATTTTGAACTAGAGGCTGCATGCCGTAATTTTTAGCTAACCCGTTTCCTTCTTAGTGAAAACAGAAATAAAAATATATTGTGCACACTTCATTGCTAGAACCTTTGACCTCAGCTGCCTGTCTAGCTGAGACTGTGATGAATGCTTTGTGCCTCTTCATTTTTAATTGCTCATAAATTGTTATCCCATGAAACACAAAACTAGCCTTGTCCTCATTTTAGTAGGGGTTGGAGGTCAGCCTAACAGTAATACAATTAAGGAGTGTCTTTGTGTGGGGGTGTGGGAGTGAAGAGGGCAGGAGGGTTACAGAAGGTTGTGGTAGTGAAAGATGTATTCCTTTCCAAGGAAATACAAAGCAAATTCCACACATTCAAACAAAAGTCTTTAATGTTTGCCAGTGTTGAGAAAAGCTCCTGGGAGGGCATTTAGAAGGGCAATAAAGTAGACATCATTTTCCATATCTGTATAATCTTTCTTAAACATACATATACACATGGCTGTGTATGATAGCACCAATCTTCTCTTTGCAATGGCAGACTTAATCCTGAGGGTCAAATTTTACCCAGGCATGCATTCTGATTTGCTGATTTCAGAAAATAATAGTCTACCTTTGACTACTCTATAAAATAATCTAAGCCACATCTGTGGAGATAACTCCACAGAGTTACTTTCCTCCAGGTTAATCTTCTCATGGTTGCCAAACATTTCCTTCCTGTTCTTGAAAAGTTGGACTACTAGTAATTCAAATACGATACAGTATGCCAAGGCACAACAATATCTTTCACTTTCAAAATGTCTGGTAATATATAACAATAAATTATTAGCTCAGTAACAACAGGAAGCTTACTGTGCCCAGATATACACCTCCTGATTTTGATTGAATTAATATGCAAATAAAGCAAATGCTGAATTTGCTTTTACCTCACATCACACACAGTTCTGTTTAACAAAAGACATTGTTGGGCTTTTGGCAATTGAGAATGTCTTCAAATTCCTACAGACCAAACCATTCTGGTAATATTGAGTTCTTATTGGAGTTAGTTTAGGCATTTTGTTCCAAATCCCATAACAATTCTTATTCTCTGATTTAGCTCTAACAAGATGTGGTATCTGTCACAAAGCCACCAAGTTCTCAGCAACCTGTCACAGAAGGTTCTCCAGCCCTTTACACAGGCTAATTCCAACAGCTGTTAAAAAAAAATACTAGTATCTCTAAAGAAAAATAGCATTTAGCACCCAGTGGTGAATTTTTCCTGGAGAACAGAAAACTCTACCACTTAGTCATCCTTAAATGGCTGCAATCAGCTCAAACAGATTCCAGTGGTCCACATAGCAGTAAGTAAGACACACTGCTGAGTTTGGTACCCCAAGAGTCTGTACCTTCTCACCTGCATGCTCACCAGTGACCTGTTATCACACTTTCACAAAAGATCCTACAGTTCAATCAGATACTGTGTAGAAAGAGATATAACAAGTTACTATGAGAGGCTCCTAGGGCCCCAAGATAAAAATGTGAACTGGATTTCCAGGATTTTCAGAAGTTTTCCTTCAGAACTGTGTCTGGTGTATATTTTTATAAACTGAAATGTATTATTTGTCAGTTACTAACATTTTATCATTTTACTTCATAGAATAATAATTACTTTCGTATGAACACTAATGAAGTAATACTAGGAAAGAGAATAATAGAAGCTACTACAGAACATTGTTCTCTCGCTAATGAAGGATTCCTGCTTGCTTTAGCTGTGCTAGTAGTTGAAATTGCATATATTTGCAAATGCTCCCACTAAAATTAAATTATATTTCAGGCCTACTGTAAACGGAATTCTTACCTTATCTTTAGCAGATAAAAAGCATATTAGCATTTTCAGATTTTGGGGTGGAAAAACATGTATTTCTCTGATATATAGGGTCTATCACATTATGCTGCAATGTTTATCATGACTCCGGCAAGATTTATCCTTTTGCTTAAAAAATCCATTTCTTAAGATTGCTGATTCTATGAGATTCCTAGCTTCCTTGCTCAAAACGTAAAGGCATGGTACCATCCTTTTATAGCCAATGCAAGTTCTGATTTAAGAACCAAAGTTCCACCTAAATCACAGATAACAATATGGACTGCCTACATCCTAGTGTTCTCAAAGTCTTCAGTTCTGAAACCCAGTCTATTCTTCCACAGTCTGTAGAAATCTCCTGATCTAGACCTATGGTTAGAGGCAAATGTAATCCGAAACACTCTCTTCCTGCAAGATAGGAACCTACTGCTAAGGAGGAAATTTAGCTTTAGACATTGAGTCACCTACATTGTCCTTACTGGAACTGGAAAGTTTAGTTGTTGAAAAGCCACACTTGGGTCTCTCTTATGTTACAATTTAGTAATTAAAACATTCAAAGATGAGAAAACTAGGTGCTAGATGCCCCCAGCTCAAGGTATATGAACCTAAAGTCCACAAAAATGCCTCAAATACTGGGCCAGAGCTATGCTAGCATACACTTCTCTCCCTGCAAGCCAGACTGAGAAGCTTCTAGGTTAGGATTTTTTTCTGAGGAAAGGTAATCCTTACAGTGTCAGTGTTTTATCAATGATGATTTAATGTTAAAACTAAACCTATTTAAAGGGCCAAGGTTTAGAACTCTAGCTATGCACATCCCAGGTAGAAGTCAGGATCCTACTTTCCCTTCAACTTCACAAGGGCCTCACATCAACTATTGGTGTCTTTCCTGATTCCTGCTCAAAAATCCCTACATCAGCCCTCCTCATGTCCTCAGCAAGCTACTTCTGTGCACTGCTGCCAGTGCCTCCACTTCTTCTAGGAGCATGAGAGGCTTCCATGAGAGGCTGCATGACAGGCTGGACAGCTTACATTTCAAAATTGAGGAAGACACTGTGTTGGTTTCCTCCACATTCAGTGGAATTGCCAAGACTGATCTCTCAGGATCTTCAGAAATGCCCATCCCTCCTTATTCTTTATGTATGTATGTATTTCCCAAAGTTCTTTCAGGACTTCCTACCTAAAATTTAAGGACACCTTTGTCTCAGATGTTTTGGTCAGACAAAAGCTAAAGCTCACTTGCAAACTCTGGTAGGCCTTAACAATTACACAACCCTTCTACAGCCTTAACTAGAAAGAGCCTAGTTTTCTCAGTTAAAATTTATCACTGCACAAATGATAAATCTTAAGTGTTCTTATTGAATCACAGCAATGCCTCACAGCATTCTCACTGAAAATCGCAGACTGGTTACTTTTCTCTTAATAAAGTCTAATATTTCATTCTACTAATGGAGAAGGTTTCTTTCAACATTGTGTACAAAATCTCTCTTAAGATTCTGTAGGGTCAGGTCAGGTGGCTGTTGCTGCCAATATCTAGTCAGACACTCAGTAGGAATTTGCAGCAGTGGGCAATCTGAGTATTAAGAATTTTATGGGTTCTCCCTCCTAATTTTACTTATAAAATGGTAATTTTAAATAAGTTTGCTAGTAAAGATACTTTTTTCCATAACTTGTATTCAGTTGTTCAATTAAAGTAAATATTCAGAAAGGAGACTGAATCTTTGCTAAGTTTGTATTGGATAATGAAAGGCTATAAGGGGTTTTGAGGCAGACTGTGAAAAGCCACCTGAGATTAAAATCATATTGAAATAAAGCAATCTCCTAAAGAAGATGTGGCCTGTGACTGGTTTTCCTGATGCTGCTGATAAAGAATCCATCACCTTTTTCTCCTCATGAATTCCTTACTAGGGAAGGGTATAGGGCACAGCAGCAAAGTCACTTTGCTATCTTAGTAGAGGTAGGGGATGGAGATCCATGTGGCAGCAAGGTTATTGATGTGCTAGAAATCACACAAACACCTGAGAATCATCATGCTTCTCTCTCTGAGGGAGCAGGATTGATTACCCAGCTCAAGTGTATCTACACCAATGCACACAGCATGGGCAACAAAAAGGACTAGGAAGCCATGGTGGAGGAGGAAAACTATGACACAGTTGCTATGACAGAGATTTGGTGGGATGAGTCACAAAATTGAGGTGGCTGCAGTGGATGGCTATAAACGCTTCAGAAGAGATGGGCAAGGAGGGAAAGGCAGTGGGGTAGCCCTATATGTTAGCGAGTGTCTTGACTGTCTGGAGCTTCATGATGGTGACAATAAGGTTGAATGTTTATAGGTAAGCATCAGGGGGAAGGTCAACCAGGCAAAAAGATACTGAGGCTCTGCAGCATGTCCCGAGAAGGGCAACAAAGATGGTGAAGGATCTGGAGCACAAGCCTTATGAGGAGTGGCTCAGGGAACTGGGGTTGTTTAGCCTGGAGAAGAGAAGGGTCAGGAGGACCCTACTGCTCTCTGCAACTACCTGAAATGAGGTTGTAGCCAGGTGGGGTTTGGTCTCTTTTCCCAGAGAACAAGTGACAAGATGAGAGGAAATGCCCTTAATTGTACCAGTGGAGGTTCAGATTGGATATTAGGAAAAACTTCTTCACAGTTCATGATGCCCTTTTAAAATCATTTAGCATTCATTATGTTCTGCAAAGGTCTTGAGTTTATGAACTATTTTTCTTTAGGGCCATAGATTTTAAACATAGTATATTTCTCAAAGCAAAGGAGAAAATTAATTCTGGACTTTGAGTAGCCAGTGTTAGGGCAAAGCCAATGACTCTGAAAATGTCTTTTCTAGCATGTGGCAACTTTTGAAGAGAGCAATTCTGGACAAAAGCTGTCCCCTTAAGGATGGTAAATTAAGTCTTACAGAGCAGGGAACTCATAGCAGAGAGAAGCACTGGTGTTTAGAAAGCAGGTTGTGGTTGGTTAAGATGCGCATTTTACAGTCCTAGCATCAGAGGGCAAGACTAGTCAGGCTTCCAAGGCACCTGACCCTGCTTCATGAGAGAAGCATGTTGCTGCCTTGTATTTCCTTGTCAATCTCACGATGAGAACCAAGAGAGCAGTGAAAGCTGTTAAACATAGTTCATAATGCAGCCATATCTTTGGCCTTAGATCCAGCAAGCCCAGATGGGAAATAAGAGTCGTTTAGCAACAGAGTACTTCCACAAACTAGAGAGAGGTGTAAAACATACTCACCTACTCATAATTTTCTTTCTCTGAAGTGGATACTGGGTCCTCTGTGACCCATTAGAGCTGGATTATTCTTCTGCTCTAAACAAAGAAGCTATCTGATTTTTATTTTTTTTGCAAGCTTCTCAAACTAGTGCTAACTGCCCAAAACGGGAGGACAAACTAGAAATCCTGATGAATAAACATTCTGCAAGATTAGCCATCTCCAAGCAGGAGATGTTGACTTTTATCTATTTAATTTATCAAACAAAAAATGGAAATGAAGATGGTAAAGCAAGATACCAAAATGAAGGAATCGAAAGATTTCTCTCTTAGCTCTCAGCAGGAGTGTTGAGGGACAAAAGGATGATTAGAGACATGATGCAAATGAGACTATGTTCTGGGTGGAGTCTCTCCACATCTACTGTAGAAAAGGAAAATTCCAAGCAGGAAAATACATTTTAGCTTGTTCCCTTGTGGGTGTCTGGTACTCAGTGATGCATCACAGGTGGGACGTATCAAACAGTAAAACAAATCTTCACAAGCATAAGACACATTTAAGATATCAGGAAAACTGAACCCAGAGGAAAGAAAACCTTTATTTCAGAGTGAATGTGTGTTTTATTATGTTGAGTTGCCTTTTTTTTTTCTTTACTGCCTTTGCACAGCATAGAAAGAAAGCCTTTTTTAAAAAATGAACAAACAAGTCCTCTCAATACTGCAGCATTTTGTGCCTAAACGTCACAGTTGGTTTAAACAGTACATACGGGAAAGCATAAGAAAGCAGGTATGCATACAAGAAAAGAACTGACCTGCTGTAGCCTTTTCCTTGGCAGCTGCCCAGAAGAATGCTAGTCTTAAAGAACGTGATGGACTAAAAAACTTTTGAATTTGTACATCAGGAAATAATATTAGATGTGGATGTTTGACACCCCTTCTTAAAGTTGCCCACAGAATCCTAAAATTATATCTGATGTTCTTCGATGATCAATTTTTGCATAAACAGAATTTTTAAATTCCAACTACATCTTCAGTGCTAATGTGTATAAATGACTGATCTTCTGGAAAGACTCAAGAGCAAAGGAATGGAAAGTGTTTGGTTCAGATGACAACTTAACCATGCTAATATGAACTGAAAATCACTCAGAGAAGACACACGCTATTATTGGAAGTGGCAAATGGCCTCATATGTATTAGCTTTCCTAAAATGTAGTAAATAAAGCAATAACATTGTAAATCATAAGAAGCAATCTGAACAGCAGAAAGTTTTATCAACATGTTTATGAAGTTGTTCTGAAGTCTAAAGCAGTCTGGTTTCCCATGGAGTCTTGCTCTCTGACACCATTTCTCTAATATGTTCCCCTGCAATGAGTCCTGTTTCTGTGCACATTCATTCTGAAAACACTATAGGGCAAGGAAGAGCCTACACTAGGACCAGTTTGGTCCTAGCTGAATACCTATCTGGCCAGCCACATAATTGTGCTAACAAACATGGCCCTCTTTTCCTTCAGAAAGTATCAAATGTGGGTCACTCATCCAGCTATGACTTTCTAAAAACCTGAGAGAATTTGATTATTCATGTCTCCTTTTCAATTTTAATAAATGTAATCAAAAATAGATCATGGATTCAAGATACACTTGGAGAAAATCAGAAGAAAATCAGATTAACAAAGTATAATAAATTAGGGGAAAAAAACACTAAGTGTTGAATCATATGTTGAAACTTTTTGATACACAGCTTCAAAGAATTGACAAAGATGATGGGTCACCCAGAAAAAGACTGTAATGGGCTAATTTTGCTGCAAAATCTGTATCAATAACACTTGAACACCAGGACTAAGATCCAATCAAGGCCCTACCTAACAGGCAGCTGTATTACATCTTTCACCACAAGATAAAAAGGTTGCCCTTTTTAAGGCACCATTAACAGAATTTTCAGAACTCTATGTAGCACCATGAAATATGTGCTTGAATCCTGCATATTCAAGCTGCAGAAGGCAGAAAGCTCTTCATTTTTAAATTTAAAATGAGGAGGAAGTTTGAGAAAATCTAGAAATAAACACATGTGCTGATTCAGGACTTTTAAATATTCTGAGTCACTATAAAACATCATCTGAAAGATTACTAGTTATTTAAACCATGCTAAGAAAACCATTTGACAATTCTCTGTGGAATTCACTTCATGTGGCCACAGGCAACTACAGGTTATATGGTGGTTCTTACAGCTGAGTCCATAGTCCATGGGTGGGCAGACAAAACCTTCCAGAGAGCAAGTCATTCCACACCTAACACTTTCCCTAGCACTGGATTCAGTATTGGGAAGTACTTAGCCATTTTCATGGGCTGCATAGGGGTCTTAGATAATAATTTGCACCACCTCCTACCCTCCAGATGACTATAGTTTAGCAAAATGAGCTCTAACAGTAATGGATTACTTGCACTTTTACTCAAATGCACGCAATCATAATAATCTGATTTATATTTTGAGCTCATCAGAGTAGAAACTATCCCAAGGCCTGAGAAAGAACTCAGCACTCAATATTTATTTACTAACATCCATTATTCCAAAAGCAATTTTCCTTTTCTTCATACTCGATTTTCATTGAACACTTTCACTTCCAGCTTGTTTTATGAATGGCAATGAAATGCAGAGGCAAAATATCACTCCTTGAAAGATGAAGAAATTTTTAGCTTTTGATGTTATGATGTTACCTTCAATGGCTGGAGCCGTTTTATTTAAATTCCTCTGACAATTCTCTAGGTGGTCTTATTGGTCCAAACAGAGATGTGTTACCACCATTTCATTGATGTAAGAGCAAATGGTCAAAGAATTCCCAAGGAGAACAACAGAAAAAACAAAAACACAGGTTGCAAAATGCCTCCTTGGCACTAAAAATTGTTTCATTGTCTAGCAGAGCAGCCAGGTACTTGGGCTCTCTCAAAATAGATGGCAAAATTGCAGAGTACCAGCAGCTGAAAGGTCTGGTCAGCGCATACACAGATCACTTCTATGATGAACTATAACAAACATCAGTAAGTGATCTTGCTATCTCCTGGACATTTGTGTGACACCAAAAGGAGTTCGATCAAGAGTAGAAATAGGCCCACAATAGTGCAAAGCACCCAAGGCACTTTTAACAAAGCCAGCAAGTTGGCATGGAGCTCTTTCATTATACCATGCTGCAGTTTTGAGATGAAATGTCTTTCAAGGCAAAAGCCCTCTGCACTGCCAGAATGGTAAAAAATAATTTCTTATTTCATCACCACATTCTAATACATTTATTATTTTCTCTTACTGTTCCAGAGCACCCTTCTGCATAAAAACATTGGAAAGTGCGCAGTACAATCAAGAAAGTATAAAGGGATCTTATCATGAAGAATTTGTGTGCAGATATGTCCTTCTAGCAGAGGCAAAGCAAGTGTTTCAGTTAGATGTTACATCTTTTTTGCTGCTGTTATTTATTTTTGAATAATGAGTTACTCTTAGCCACTTACCAAAAACCTTTTGGGTACTGTATTGTTTCTATACTGGCAGGACAGCCTGCATGCAATTTACTGAAAATGAGATCTGTTGCTGAAAGACAGCCCCTCATTTGCTTAGTCTGTCCTGCTCCACAGTTGTAAAGTTTGTGTTGTTGCTACGTCTGCAACCTTGCTGCTGCCCCAGCTTGAGAGCTGCTCCTTGATGAGACAGGGAATACCATTTTAAAAAATAATAAAATAAAAAAGTATATTTATAGAAGCAAGTCTGACAAGGGCAGGGGGGAGGTGGAGTGGAGAACAGGGCATGAGCACTCATGCTTGAAACCCCTTGCTTGTGCAATAATGAGCTTGAAAGCCTTGCTGAAGTGGTTTTACAGCTGTGCAACAAAATGGTGCACTCTCCTCCCTTAATGCTGACATTTTAATGTAGGATCACAGCTATTCAGATTGTCCATTGGAGCTGGCAGGCTGATGGTGTGAGCAACTACGCACTCTCATCAATGTCGCTTGGATGAAAGCTGCTGTCAGGCTCAATAAAATGGCAGGCTAGGCCAATCTGGCACACATGAAAGGAAACTGGAAGAAAGGCTTAATTGCACCTCCAGCAGATTCCAGTTATTCTGCTGGTCTGTTAACAACACGCAGCCTGGCACACCAGTCCAGTCCAGTCCGCTGTGCTGCGTTGGTAGGAAAAACTCCTTGAGGGTTATGGCACAAAGGTATTCTGGCTAGACCACGGTAACCAAAGCCAAAGAGATCACAAGTCTTCTCAGCTAGATTAGTGGCAGCTACCACATCCAGCAAAAAACTGAGAAACAGATAAAGGAAACCTAAAATAAAAGGCTGGGTTTGTCCATGCTTGAGGGACCAGAGCAGGACCCACCAGAACTGGGGAGATGCCAAGATGGGCTGGACACTTTTCTGAGACATCTCAGGGAAGATCCAGTGGGAAGAGTAGACACTGGAGAGAGACATTAAGACAAAAGAGAGGGAAAGGAGGCATGACTGATGAAACCAAATACAGTGGCATTCACTCTGAGCAGAGTGGCATCAAGGATGGAGAAACTAAGCATTTGTGTCTTTGATGTGTTGGTATGGAATTGAGGAAGGGCCAGAGACTGGGTTTTATTGTATTTTCTGATTTTTGTTCAGTGGTCATGGTGGTCATGACCTGTTGTTGGAATGTTCGCAAAAAATGTTTTCCGCTGGTGGGTAGAAGGAAACAAGGATAAAAAATATACTGGATACAAAAATCTTTCCTAGGGACAGGGAGCAACAAGCCCTTGGAGCAATCTTTTGCCTCTTAAATGGGATTGAGATAATGGGAAGTAATGAAATACCTCTGAATATCTCCTTTTGCTAGCATAGCACTGTGAAACTAAGGAGAGAAATTATCTAATTTTTTTTTTTTTAAAAGGCTTCATACTTGCAAGATGAGGCAGAATTACTCATTTCTTTATAGATCAGCACCAGATGGCCACAGGGTAAAAGATTTAGTCCATCCATTCAGTCTGTCTTGGAAGGTGTATGAAGATTACATGATTTCTTAGTATTTTTATTTCTTGGGGTTTTAATTTTACTTGCAGGCATGTTCAAGGACCACATAAAACAGATCCAAGACTGCAATATTACTTTTTGAAGCATGGTAAAAAGGAATTACTCTGAACAAATATTAACATTTTCTATAGAGCTATTCTTCTGTAGTGCAGTCCAGAATTATTCAAGAATACTATGTACTGTGATATGTTGAGGAAAAAGAATATATCCCTGTCTTGTGATAAACCTGATTTCAGTTGCACAAACCCTTCCATTTCCAACTCTGATTAGATCACAATCTTCACTGTCACCTACGCTTTGTGTTCTTACACTATCTGGGGATGAATGGATCTTGTAGCTGTTAGGCAGCCAATATCCACCCAACTAGGTAGGAGAGACACTGTGGTCATCAGTATTGAAATTACCCTTATTTCTGGAACCTTCTGCATAGAAAATTTGAGCAAATGAACTCAGTACCTCATCCATATAATGACCTGCCAAAAACAGAGAGCACAGTAACTTCCCATAGGACATGGATGGCTGGAAAACTGCAAATGTTCCTTCTGTCAGCCTGACAAAAATAAGGAGACATTCTTATTCCTACCTTAAAGAGCAGCCTCTGTGTTTCAGCTGGAGTCTCTGATGCTTATATATTAGAGCCAAGCTGCCTCAGCTTATGGACTCTGACCATTCTTAAGATCAGAGCTGTAAAGAAATTAGACCAAGGAGGCTGTCTGTGGCTTTTCAGCACTCAGTAGCAGAGTATAGGCTGTTAAGAGAAATTTGTTTTGGATAAGTAGTTCTTGTAGGGAACTAGTAATTCTGCCTTGTTGATTTTCTTTCTCTAAAGTACATGATGGTTCCCTAGTTCTACAGTGAAGTCATGCATGTGTCTGCATCTGGGGATGCTGAAGCAATACATCATTGCCTTGAGAGAATGGAATAGAGGGTTCCACGGCTTCAAAGTGTAGTTAGCACTTGCGATAATTTTCCAGAGATCCACGCTTGGAATCACATTTTGGGAGCTTGGAAATACACAAATCAGAATTTTTGCATCAGGCTGGTGTCTACTGAGGAGTTTAAAGCTTGCCAGCATTGTAACAGACGTTAAAAATACATGAACCTTCCTTTAATGTAAAGTCCTTTGATGGTAAAGTGGATGGGCATTGAAATGGCTAAAGCCATTCCCTTCAGATGAAGCCAGGAAAGAAATATCCTTAGCTCAGTCGCATATGATACAGATATTCACCACCCTAAAAATGACACAGAGATAATATCAAGTGGAAGAAGTTCACAGACACATCCTTTCCTAATTGAAAAGCTTAACATGACTGTTTCAACAAGAATAATACACCCAGTGTTGACCTACTTCAAAATAAAAAAAAAAAAAGGTCATTTTATGGCTGCTTGCTTCACTCTACCTACTTGTTTCCTTGAAGATAGTTTTATATAAAATATAAATATTCCTTGCCAGCATTTTGATCCAGGAGAAAAGTTTTATCCTTCAATAGTGCACGTAATAGAATTGGTCAGATTTGAAGCATGGCAGCACTTTTTTATCTTGGATCTTGAATATTTTACTGTTCAGGCAACAGAATTTAACCAAACCAAAGTTGAAGATATAACTAATAAGCTCTCCACACACAGAGGAACTCATACTATAGCCTTCATTTTGATTTTTGCTTTCCTGATTTACATGTAGTAAAAAAATCATTTAAATAAGATATAAAATTTGCATTCTTATTTAATTATCTCCTAGGACAATTAATGCCCCTGAAAAATTTCAATATTTTGGCTACAAAACAGATTTAATAATAACAACAGTGGCAGCACTAAAGTCAAAAGAAAGGTCTATTAAATCAGTAACCCTACTGATTTAAATAGGACTAGGACTGCACCCTGTGACTTTACAGATACTTATCATGCAAATTTTCAGAACATCCTAGTAAGCTTTTCACTCTCAGGCACTTACAAGGTCCTGCCTCCAACAAACTGTTTCCCAGAGATGCACTTGCACTTATACTTAAACCTCTTCTCTATCCTAAACTAACCAGGTTTTAGAGGAAGGTGAGAGCTTGGATCATACAATACCACACTCAAACCTCTTAAAATTACAAAATTATGATGAAAAAGTTAGGAGAATGGGTTTTTTTAATATTTTAATGGTAGCTTTCACCATTCCTATGACATAAGATTCATTTTAAATCTCAAGGAGTATGTACTCTTACAAAGTTTTTATTCTAATTTTCTATGCCAACATCATCACACACATTTTTCTAACTCACAACATACTTTGAGGTTCAGTCTTCAGAGAGACACTGAGAATCATACATTCTCTGTTTGGTTGATGAAATTCCCTCACAAATAGAGCTGCCATGGTTAAGAGGAAAGTCTTGTAAAACCATATGTAGATGATAATGAATATGACATTTTAATAGTTTAGTTTACACTATTCTATATTGTAAGATTTATTCAAGATAATGCTAGGAACTGAGCAGTCATCAAATGTAACAGGCAAGGAAGGACAAATGAAATATAGCATTTAAGGATGTACAATAACTACCAAGCTAAGACAAAATTAATGGCTGAAAAGTTAGATGTAGGTTTTAAGCTAATGTAGATTTCCTCTTGAGTAAACAAAGAAAGTAAATTTCATCAGGCAATTCCTCTCACTTCCAAATGGTTTCTGAAAATTAGATCAATTGCCTTCTGAAGGTGCCAATCTCTGACCAGTGACCACTGCTGACATCAAGACATCTAAGTTGGAGTGAACATCTAACTTCTGACCAGCTACTGACATGGCCACTTGATAAACTGCATGGCAAAATTAGCGGGAGTCTGGATATACTGATTTGTGTTTAGAAACATCTGCAACTCTAACAGAAGCACAAGGTAATAGCGATGCTGAGAGAAGCTCGTGCAGTTCTAGGGGAGTGTTTTGATGAGAAGCACTTCCAGTAGCTGGCTTTTGGCTGACTTCAGTGAGTTGCATGTCAAGAAAGCATGCCAGCTGCAGGTGACAACAAAGCTGGACCCCACAGCTGATACCTGAGAAGCCACATACATCCAGCAGTGAGACAGGACAACAAGGAAAATAATTTTTTTGATGCAGGATGAGCAAGGCACTCCAAAGTTGTGCTCTAACTGCTTCAGTTTGCTCCTATTGTTCCTACCTGGAAAAACAGTTTCTTCTCCTGTAGTTTCCTCCCTTAGTCAGGCCTGATGACAATAGAGAGAATGTATACTCTGTATTTAATGACAAGAAGCTGCAGCGCATACTAATGGTGCCATAGCTTCTAAAATCATCCAATATCCCCTGCTGGCTTTGCAATTACATACACATGGAGCAGGGAAGTGGCATGTGGCACTCCCGGTGAGGATAAGCAGGTGTCTAGAATTACCTTCTGACATCTCTCAGAGGAAGAAGGTAAGTGTGAGTTAACTGACCCCACACACAGCTCCAAATGCCTCGAGGCCCCCAATGGCAAAGGCTGATGTTGGAGTAAGGAGAGTCTGCGTGTCTAAGAAACTACCCTAAATTCCCTTCTCCCTCTCCTGGTTGGTAGGACACTCCTTACAGTCAAGCCAAGAAAACATGTTTTGTAATTCACTACTGTACACGGTGTAAAGGTATTTAATCAGAGCATATTTAATAATAATAATCAAGACATATTTAATCAGGGCCTTAATCTTTTATTTGAAGTGTTTCTTTCAACTGAATTACACACGTAGAAGTATGTAGTTCAGGAGAAACAGAAATGTTCTCATCTTGGGATTGCAAAGATAATTTTATTACTCCCCTGTATTTTTCCCTTGGAGGAAAAAAATGAACAAATGGATAAAGGGGAAACATTTTAAGGAGGGTTTAATTCTTTCTAGGGTTGACACACCAACAATATTTTGTGTCTGCTGTCATTTAATGCTGCAACCTGTACTAGATTAAATTACATGGCAGAGTACTACAGCGTATTGGACAGGAGGCAAAGAACAAACTATGCTCCACTTATTACTGTGCCCTTGACTAAATATGTGAATTTCAGTGCACCTCCATACTGTAGTATCCTATATCTATAAAAAGGATAATGATCCCTATTTAGAAACTCAGTTATTAAGACCAGGCTTCTCCATTAAATATATGAGGAAATACTTGACTGGGTCATTTTTTTCTTTTTGGTTTTCTGGAATTTCACAGGAAATCTAATTACCTGATTTTTTTAAAATTATAATATCAGGGCCAAATTTGTTAGCTTTTCAGATTCCATACAAAAAAAAATAAATTGACAATATGAAGCTATTTTGAAAAAAAAATCCCTTAAAATTTTTTTCATATAAAAATTCAGTTTTTAAATTCATAACTGAAATATGCTTATCCATATAAATGCATACATATATGTGTGTGTCTATACAGAATCACAGAACCATACAATACGCTGAGATGGAAGGGATCCATTGGGATCATCGAGTCCAACTTCTGGACCTGTGCAGGATATCCCAAGAATCATACCATGTGCCTGAGACATTGAGTCCCTTCCTCTTCATCTCATAGTGCCTCAGGTATTGTAGGCTCTCTCACCACACCGTTCCCTCCCCATCCTCACCGCTCAGGGAATCCAGCACTGCAAACTGCCATGAGCATCAGGCTCCAGACTCTAGCAAGCCCCTTGGATCCTCGTCTTCCTGGGGTATTTTCCTAGCAAGCAGCCTCGAGTTTTTACATCTGAACTCTCATCTCCTTGGTGTGCTCCTGCAGATGGCAAAGTGCCACCTGGATGCCAAATATTCTTTCAGGAGATATGCCTCTTTTTGGCCAGGTTTTCCATACCTGGAACAAAGCTGCTGCTGAAAGCTTGGGGTGGGATAGTGTCAAAGACAAAAAAAAAGTATCCTGGAAAAGCGCAGAGATCTAGTTTTTAACGTAACTGAAATAATGTTTGGGTGGAACTTGTGGAATATCCCTTCGATGTCCAGAAAGATGTTTCATGAACTCTCTGCAAACCACGGTTATGTCCCCCAAAGTCACACCACCAGTGAACAAGGCAATATTGTAGTAATTTCTAGCATTGTCAGCAGAAGTTTACAGACGTTCAGAATTACTCAATTTATAATAGTTTGAGCTGGTTTCAGCTGTGGTAGAATTAACTTTCTTCCCAGTGGCTAGTATGGGGCTATGTTTTGGATTTGTGCTGAACACAGGGTTGATAACACAGAGATGCTTTTGTTATTACTTGAGATGGCTAAACACCTGCCTGCCCATGGGAAGCACGGAATTAATTTTTTGTTTTTCTTTGCTTGTGTGCGTGGCTTTTCACTTTCCCTATTAAACTGTATCTCAACGCATGAGTCTTCTAGCTTTCATCCTTCCAATTCTCTCCCCAATCCTGCTGGTGGGGAAGTGAGCAAGCAGCTGCATGTTGCTTGGTTGCTGGCTGGGGTTAAACCACAACAGTTCTTTCTGGCACCCAATGTGGGGCTTGCAAGGTTTGAGATAACAACAGATTTGATTGGGATGTGCTAGATTGAATTTATAGCTGTTAGTGCTGTTTAGCTGGTAATGAGCAGGCTCCTGTGCTCGCCATGGGGCTCACTTTCCTATGTATTAGAGTCTTGTGCTCATTATGATAAATGTTACTACTTCATGTATATATGACAGCGTGCATTGGGTAGTCATTACTACTATTGCTTCATATAAGCTTTATTTTTTACTCCTGAAACTGTAAGTTTAGTCAGCAAGCCTTGAATTTCATTAAATTCCATGTTTCTATTTTGGCATGAGAGCAGGAAGACCAAACTATGGACTGAACAAGATGTTTGGATACATCTCAGCAAAGTGAGAGCGGGGGGTCTGCCTGGGTGTTGCGTGGAGATGGATGATGAATTGAACACTGCCACCTTTTGGCTGTGACCACGGCCAGGGCGTTGTGAGCAGAATTTGCCACACTTCCCTCGAGAGCGGGCTGGGCATCTGGCAAAAGCACCCTTTCATGCCAACCCAACGCTGAAGCACTTCCTAGTACCACACGTTAGCACACACCATGTTGGCATCACGTAATTTAGGTTTCACCCCTTATCTGTGAAGTCCTCGGAACTGAGGAGACAGGCTAATAATACGGAGAGCTGTTAGCTTTACTAAAGACTAAGTGCAATCAAGTTGATGTAAACAGTCACTTCAGCCTGACTGTGGTACACTCTTCCTGCCTCAGGAATACTTGAGAGTATCTCGCATTGTGTTGTTCTGAAATAGTGTTTTCTCAAGCGCTGAATTATATACAGTTTGTACTTCAACCTCTTTTGAGCACTTAGCTGTGAATGTTTGTATCAGTGCCAGTGAGTGTGAGGTGATCTCATTAGAAAGAGAAAGAAAATATTATCAGCCACAGAATTATTTTCCAATGATTTAATGACTAACTCTTATTCACATGCTACATCTGCAGTTCTCACATAGGGGTAAAAAAAAAAAAAAAAATCCCAAATATTTGTTTGAAAGAAGGATACCGATGTCCGTCCTGCCACTCTGGCAGCGTCTCCTGACCCGCGCAGCCTTGGCTCGGCGTGTGTCGCTTCCTGAGGGTCTCCATCGCCGCGCCAGGTGCAAAGCTCCAGCTCGGTGCCTCATCGAGGTGCTACCGAAGCGTGTTCTCCGACGCAAACCTCACCCACAGAAGAAAGCGTGGGCCCTCTCCTCACACCCTCTCCCGCCCCCGTTGTACTACACAGGCAAAACCCGGTTTGCTGAGGGGTTGAGGGCTCCTGGAAGGATGTCCGTCACTTGCGACCTGAAGGGGACCGGGCTCTCCCCTTCACTTTCTCACCAAACTCTTTACTTTTAGGAACCCAAAATACGCGGCGTCGAGGCGGTATAAAGGTGGAATGGCATTCCCCGGCGAAACACCGGGCGCGTCCCGAAGACAAGCCCCGCACGCTTCGGGTACGAACCCTCCCACCCGGGGCAGCACTGGCCGGGAGCGCTGCCCGCAGCCCGCGGCGGCGCGTTGCTCGGCAACGGGGAGACACCTCCGCCCCCGCCNGGCCGGGTCTCTGTCCGGGGAGAGCGCCGCAGAGCCGCCCGCACCCGCGCCCCCCGGGGCGGCTGTCGGTCACCCGCGCCGTTCCCAGGCGGCCGGCAGCTCTCCCGGCCCCGGCCCGGCGCGCTGCACCCGCGGCCGTGAGGGGGAGTTGGGCGGCGGGCCCGGCAGCCGGCGGAGGGGGCCTGGACTCCGTCCATGGGC
>VZRE01013794.1:272646-359484 GCA_013396775.1 Cephalopterus ornatus | reverse complement strand
GCTGATGTGCGAGGGGGAAAGACAAAGCCCTCTGGCTCCCCTGCCCCTCCTTGGCAGAGCCCAGTGCCCCGCTGTTTTCATTTGTTTCTGATCTGCCTCATTAAAAGACTATTGATGGCTTTAACTATTGTCCTTGTTTAGGTGCTGATTTACAAGCGCTAATATCTGACTGTGCCGAGATTAATGGGAGCCCATGAAGTTTACAATTATCCGCAGGTCCCTTGACCACACATGGAGGGGTTTGGGTTGGGGTCACGCACTTTTATGAAAAACTCCAAAGCAGGCTTAAACCTGGGAACATTTTAATAGGATTGAATTTGTAATAGGATTTGGCAGCTTGGCCTAAACTATAGGACAGGGGGGTTTGCTCTGGATTATTTTGGAGTTGAGTTTTGAGGTTTTCTTAACGTGGTGTCACTACTATGGCACAAGGTGTGGGTTTTGACATTGTGGGTTTATTTTTAATGAGAACCTAAGTGCAGATATTTTTGATACACTGTATCTGAATATATCTTATAACATATATGCGATATGGGAACTGGGCTCCGATACTATGTATTTTCTGATGTGTGTCTGTATGTTTTGTATGATCTTAAAACCCCTCAAATTAGTGACTAAATATGTGACATTTATTAAAGAGGAAAAAGAAAACAAATATGAGTGTTATTTCACTGGAGCAAGAGCTCTGTGGAATAACAAGAGATTCCCATGCTAACTCTTGCCTTACTCAAACAAAGCCACATTAGGAAATACTAACTGGGCAATAAATTAGATTTATTGAAAATAGTGCTGCAAATAGAGGGAAAGTTACATGGAAAGGTGGAAGAGAACCTAAAAGTGAATCATATGAGCAATTAGTTCTCACTTAGAAGTTGACAGCAGTGAGTTTCAATGATAGCAGAGACTCTATGGCTGTTAATTCATTTTACATCACTTTGTGCTGTGCAATAATGCTGGTATGCTAGTTATGCTACTTAGATTGCTGTGAAACAGGATCTTATTAAGCACCTCATTATTAGGCACCCTCGTTTAGCAGTTCTGGGTTTGTGTCTTACTGGGGCTCTTTGTGAGGTTTTGGTTTTTTTAGTAACAGCAAAACTGGAAATACATGATACTTGTCCTCAGGGTCCTGAAAGTACTTTCTTTCAGGACATAAACTGTAAATCCTACAGCACCAAGGGAGGTACTGTGGCTAGGAGGTATCATGAAAAAATAATGGGAAGCTAATACACATAGAGTTTGCCTGGCTTTAAAAATTCTAGTACAGCCAACTTTAAGGAAATGGGAGCTTGTGAGAAAACAGCAGCAGCAAATCCTGTGCTAGTATATATCCTGTGCAATGTCAGAGAGTGACACTGGCTTCGCTGAAGCAGAATCAGGCAAAAGGCAGAATTTCCCCTGGTTTAGAGCCTCAAAGCTCCATTTTTTGTAGTGAAGACTGATGTAGGAAAGTGCTAGTGCCAGGGGTCTGCATGCCTGTATTCTAACTGCTCAGTCCTTCACATTACTGTAATCCAAGATCCTGTGCATCTTTCCCGTCCTTATAAAATCAAGGACTTGAGTATTCTGTGGCAAGATTGTGGGCATCTGGCCCCCTAGCTACATTTATTCATTCTGTAGCAGTCTGTAACAGCTCCTTGAAAATTCTGAAGCAGGTTCAGGTAACAAAACAAACAAGAAGCATTCTTCTGATTAATTTAAGTATAATAATAATTCCAAAGGCTATCCATGTTCTGTCATTTGCTAACTTTTTTCTAGTGTTGATTTTAAACAATACCTATTCATGACCGCAATGTAGGATTTGAAGATATATTACATATAAGGGTTTCCTGACAAGTGAGTTGGTGTTGTATAGTGCAAAATAATCTTCCCCGTCATCATGTAGCTGTAGCTTTATTAGGACGATTAACAGCTGAAATAATTTAAGTTTTGAAATGTGCATTATCTCTATTAGCCTTCAGGAGTAACATGTGGAAATGAGTGGGAGAGTCCTCACCTCCCTGAGAAATGTTGCTTTATGCTTTCTGCAGGTCCAAGAAGACAAACCTCCTTCAGTTTAAATTATTCTGGAAGGCTTAAAAATCCTATCAAGATTAACTGTGTTTTGAATCTTTTCAAGAAAACTTTGTAGAAACATCATTTTGCAAGCTGCTCTGGATCCTGTGGCGAATTCAATGGCCACAACTCCACAAGAGAAATGTAGCCCACTGTATAAAGAAATTTTGAGACTGTTTTAACCAGGAAAAATGTTTTCTGCTCCGCTCTTTTCTTTGAACTCAGATTGCACTGTCTCATTAGCAGTTCCTCAGTGTCTGACTGAAGTAGGAATCTGGATGAAAATGAACTGACAGCAACTTAATCTAAACAAGTAGGACATGGTAATTGCTTACGGAGAGAAGTGCTTTAAAACAGTTAGTAAAAGCCTGTGGGGTAGGAAAGGAGGAAGCAGAGAGCTGGGGGAGGTGTTGCTTCTGAACTAAACAGGTAAGGCTGAATGCTGGTTTTACTGCTGTGCTAGATACAGAGATAGGGCTTCTAATATCAGCTGGAGCTTAAGGTTCAAGCCCTTCAGGCTGCACAGTGCTGTCCTTTGTAATTCTTATCCCAGCCTTTATTGATAGGAGACTCTTACACTTTAAGCATCAGCTCTGGTACTTCATTCTGGAGCAGATCAGAGGATAATGCACCTCACACTGGGAAAGTGAGGCCAGATAGATACGCTTTTATTACCATTTAAATGTGTAGCTCCACAGACACTTCACATTTGCTAAAGCCAGCACTGCCACCAGAAGAAGCAGTCCTGCCTGCCTCTGGCCCCAAGTGGGTTTTTCCATCCATCCTCCTCACTGCAATCAGCCCACACCATCATATCCGCAGGCACAAGTCAAAACACCTCAGACGGCTGACCTGTGTAACCTACCTCATGGACAAACATGAAATGGAAATGGAAATCACAGCCGTTGCTCACCACAGTCCCCTGAGCCAGCTGCCTGCAGGGCTGCCCCAGAGGGGCTGTGAGTTAGGAACAGGACAATACAGGCGATGATTGCTTCTTTTGGCAGCAAAGCCAATGCTGTTCCTTCTGCCTGCATGATGGAAAGAGCTAGGCACCTCTAAAAGCCACTCAAAGGTGACAGTGGGGTGCAAAGCAGAGCACAGAGTAGGTAGCAAGATTGAATTTAGGCCACCATAACTGTGCTCAAAACTTGGGAGGACTGATGGGGGCCAACCCAAAGAAAAGGAGAAAAGTACCTTCTGAGACTGATGGATAGGATATGGATGGAAGAAAAATAATAGGCAATCATATGGATTAATTCTGTGTATCCATGTTGCCCATAATAAGAAGCATTGCCTTTCTGCGTGCATCCACTGTAACAAAGCCAGGTTCTGCAATTGCCACAGGGAGGACTGACTTTCAAAGAGCGGATGACAATGGCAGCTGCTTTCAAGTGTGTGCCTGCAAGACCTTTGAAAACACCAGCTTGGATAAGAACCCAGATTACATGTTTGAACATAGGCAGTTGCCATGTTTCTGCAGTTATTACTTCGTGTTTCTGGTATGACAGAGATTTAAAAGAAAAGCATATACATTTTAAAATTATGACAGCCAGGATAGATGTCTGTGATGGCATTGCAATTGTTTCAAGAAAAGGTGTTTAAGATGTAAAAATATTATTTGATTTCTGTTCAAATGACTGAAGCTTATTTGGGACATTTTATTATTTACTTATAATACACAGAATAATATTGAATTCATTTATAATGATTGATTCTGACTAATAAAGAAGTCTTACAACTCAGACTGGAGGAGGGTGTGGAATCTCCTCCATATATTTTTTCTTTTTTTTTTTAGTGTGACACCAGAATTATAGACAAAAGCCTTGTTATGCATGTATGTGGAAAGAAAAGTGGATCAGAAAGAGAGATTACAGTGACTTAATCTGTAAAATTTACACTAGTTTAAAATTAGAAAGCTATAACTAATTATCTCATTTGCAAAGATTGAGCAAAATCTGACCAAATATCCGTGACAGAGTCTAATTTATCATGTATCTCATATGATATCTTTTCCATAATAGCTAAATCAATGAGACCCAAGTACCAGTCATTGATCTAATGGACAGATGGTGATTTCCATTTGATAAGGATTAAAGTTTTGGCAACGAGGATGGCTAGACGTATCAATTTTGCGTGGGCTGAAGAGGTTGTTGAGAATCGCCTTCAAATATTTGTACCGTAAATGAAGGCTGTATTTGTGTACAAGAGAAGCTATCCCTGCTCCTCACAGCCACTGCTGGTTTTGGGTGTCAGGTCACCAAATCACAGTGCAAGTGCTCCACATTCAGCTTCGCTCTAAAAGTACGCAGCAGGGTTTAAGGTGTTTGCTTTCTGATGTACTGCATAGGCAGGTCAGTGTATCTTTGAAAGTTGACAACATCATGAGTAGGCTTGGTAAGTGTTTTTTCTAAACGCACTTTGTTTCTCAGCCTCTAGCCTTTGCCAGACATCCCCTCTGACATTTCAGGACCAGTGATGATGTCCCAAATGTCTGGATCCATATTACACAGAGGGTTGCTGCACACTGAGGAGATGACTGGGTCACCAGGGAAGTAGATGTCTCTGCCTTGCCCCAAATTTCTGTGTGTAGCCGCTAACAGTGGTTTTCCCAGAGCAAATAATGGATCTGAGTGCCCCACTAGACAAAGATTTTTATCTTCACCATCACTGATTTGGTTGTGTTCTTCAGCTGGATTGCAGCATGGAAGCCCATGAGATGAACTTACAGCATTCTTTTGGAGAAGTCTTTCACTGATATTATTGGCTACGGGCCCTTTACAGGAGAAAAGCGGTCGTTTCCAAAGTCTTTGATGTAGTATGTCCTAGCTAGCATCTCTCTAGAAAATGAAGTAAATCCTGACAGTTTTCTTGTGTGGCTTCCCACAAGAAACAATGAGAAATAAAAAAGCAACACAAGACAGTGTTTCACATTGTTTTGCTTTCTTCTGCTCTTACCTTCACATTTCTGCTGCTCTTGCTGCTTCAAGTTCCCAAAATTACTCTGGTCCCTGTCAGGTCTTACAGAATTGCAACCGTGGACCAGGACAACGGAAATAGACCCTGAACAAACACCTGTTTGAAAATAATAATAGTTAAAACAATCCCAAAATGTTCCTGCCTCAAGAATATTAAAACCTGAGGAATAAGGTACTTGCTGTGTTCTCTTCCAGTGAGCTGCTAGCTCAAAAATTATCATTGTGACAGTGTGATTTTCCATGGGGCTACAGTGCAAGCTTTCTTTTTTACTAGAGAAAGTGTTAAGTGTCCCTATATGCAAAGCCTGAAATAGGAGCTAATAATAGATAAACAAAGACAAGACAGTAGAGTTAAACAATAACCTGATACCTGGTGGGATGGTCAGTCATGTTCTCAGTACTGTTCTGTATGATAATTAATCTTTAGCCAGCTCTGGTAAAGTCTGATTTAAATCCAAAGTAGAACATGCTCAACAAAGAATCTGTAAGAACTCTGTATTACACTGGATTTGGGCAAAGAAAAATCACATATATCAAGGCTGAAGCAAACAGTGAATTAAGTCACTGGAGTCTACTCTGTCAGAGACTGGGTGGCTGTAATGTCTTCTAAACCTGAAGTAGCTCAGCTAGCTCTGACAGCAGAGTCACAGGGTGCTGGTATTTATTATATGGTGAAGTCTGCCTTAAATGAGCAGACAAGGAAGTGGTGGAAAGGATTGGTTAGCTGGAAAGACCAGGAGTTGGACAAAATTATACTTGGTAAGTATTTTTAGAGAAGCCTGTTCAGACTCTGCCAGTCATGCTGAGGGATTCACAGCAACACTGGTTTAGAGAGACAGTCTAAGTACTGTGAGAGCAGCCTAACCAGTTCATAGTCATATTTAGACCATGGCACTCATGTAAGTGGGGATAGAAGATACAGGCAGGGAAAGGAGGACTGCAGCTGGGAGCAGGTTGGATTTCCTGGTCATCCCCAGTTCATCCTGTTGCTAGCTTTTGTGTTAGGACTCTGGGTTAGGATGAGAAGAAGGTAGAGGAATTTACTTTTCCTCCAAATAATGTACAAAAAACCCCTCTGAACAAAACCAGTGTATAGAAAGCTCGGATTAACTGCCAAAAGACAAAAAAGGTAACTTGATGAAGGCATCACTGCCATTTCTTGAAGGTGCATTTCTCTGTTGAAAACTGACCACAGAATGCTGCCATCTTCTTGCCCTCCCATTTTGCTCCTGATGTCAAGCCCTGATAACCCAGAGCTGTCTTGGTTCCCTGCCACCTCTCCCACAGTTCCCTGAAAAAGGGACTATACATCCCGAATTTCTTACCTTATCTTGCCCCTTCCATCTCTTTTGGGAACACTCCTATTAATGTGATTTTTACTGTGTATATTTCCAAAATTTGCCTTTTTAAAAAGTGTTAGGCTACACAACAGAGTTGGGGTTTTTTATTAGCTAACAGAGGAAATCAAAAGCATTTGGTTAGGTACAACTTTACAGTGCTTGTAATTTTTTCTTACCGAATATGCAAAAGCAAACAAGTTGTCCTGTGAGTATCACTGCTTGTGGAGTCTGATTTCCTACAGATTTGTATCCCGTTTCCTTTCCTCACACTCACCACAATAGTCCTGTCTCCCTCTGTAAACCCTCTGACATCTGTCAGGCAAGAAATAACATATACCCTGGCTAATCTGGACCCATGCATATGCAGATTGGGCAGCTGGCTACTACCAAGCCACGTAACATATCACATCTGAGTTCTTCCTGCCTTCTTTTCAATGGGGTTTTCATGCTGAGTCTCTCTCCACTTCCCAGCTGCAGATTTCAAAAAAAATGCAGTTAATTGTCTCTAAGACTTCTGCTCGGTTTTCAAATTTGGGTTGCACTGCCCAGCACACTAAAAAGTTGTTAAGGAAAAGCAGAAAAGAGGAGAGCTAGAAGGACAGAGGCTTCATTTCCTTAGCAAACAAGTCTGAAATATTTCACTTAAATCATTCTCTTTAAGAATAATACAGAGTTTATCTTTATCCTTCTGTAGCAGTAACAAAAGATGTGAGAGGCTGAGTCCAAAATCAGCTGCAGAAGATAGCATCTGTGCCCCTTTACCCCAGGATGAAGTCACTAGATTAACCTTCTGGGAGGTAGGAGCTGCAATACTTTCCTCTGTACCAGGATCTGAGCTTCAGCCTCTCTAGGGAACATCAGTTGTTTTAAGCAGAGATTCCCCTGGTTCACCATGTTGGCACTTGCACCTCAGACTGACTGAGGTGTCATTGAGTGAGGCAGGAACTGATTCTTGGGTGATGATCCCTGTCACCAGGCCAGAGAACCATAACCAGCATTAGTATCTGTTTCAGAGTTGAATACAAAAGTTGGGCAGCACTGGAAGGTGAGTTCAGATCATAGCAGTTTGTTTGAGAGGAGAAGTACTTGGATTCTCTTTCCTTCTTTGCCTGTTAAGGGGTTTGAAGTAGGATCCTGAGTTAGTACCTGACTGTTCAAGTTAGTTTCAACGGGCTTTTAAATTGAAACCCAGAGCATAATTCTTGCTTGTCTTTTAGCCTAATTGACTGAGACAACCATGAGGCTAGAAGTTTTGCATAGATTTCTTGCTACGTCTTAATGAAAGTACAATATGTTTCACTGTGAAGACTCCTCCAAAAAGCATCTAGAGAACACATGAAACTTACATATAGGTTTTCTTCAGTGGCTCTAATTTTTCCAAATTCAAGCAAATTTTTAATGGGAAGAACAGTAGGTACATTTTTACTCCCAAAAAATTGTCTCAGACAAACATCAAGTACCTGCCTGAAAGATCATATAATTGAACTGGTTTTAAGCCATTAGACGTATTTGGCATATAGAAACGTATTTTTCACTGACATTGTCTTTCGAAATGATCTGTCAGTTTTAACTGAAACCTAGCAAAAATATTTAGTCTCTCCAGCATGGAAATTTCTAGTGACATACAATTTAGCAAAGTTACTTAAATGAATCTACTACCATAATATTGAGGTGTGATACACAGAATAGCCAGCTTTACATGCATAAAAGGGTGGTGGTAAAGCAAAAATCTTTGAATCTTAGAATGTATTTTACAAAAGTTGAAGCTCACATGGCATTCCTATGCAAAATTCATCCTACCATGAGACAGTCCTCAGGTTTCATATTGACTATACAATTATGGAGTCAGCATGATGAGGTTCCATATTCCAAATATCATATCAGAAGGGAAAAATGGCAAAAAGATAATCTGAACTAATGCTGAGATTTCCCCCTATATTTTTACACCTAAATTTAAAACATTATTTTACAAATTTAGAGTATCTGAAAACTGCCATTGTTGTATGTAAGATTTTTAATCTTAGACTTTAAATATGTTTGAGCATATTTTTGCAACTTCATTTTTCTGTCTGGAAAAAATAAAGGGAAAGACAAATTGTGGGGGAAGGATAAAGGGGGTTGCAGCTACACTGGAAAACTGGAGAGGCTTTGACATGGAGGCTTCATTATCACTTCCACTCCCTCCCTGTAGGGATTCATTAAAATGTCAGCTGTGTGAAGGTATACCCGTAAATATATAAATAATACATAATAATTCCATTTGCAGATTCCACTCGAGAATACTAGCCCCAAACCATTTTAGTCTTGCTTATACCAGGAAAGATCATAATCATTATTCTGTTCTGGTGTGAGTTCGCTGGTATTAATAATGTTGGTGCTGAAATACAGAGCAGGCACGTGGCTTTTCCTTCAGAACCATTGCACTGAGCTACCATACTGTGGTATGTGAGCTCTGTTGACTTGGTTGCCTTCCACACTGCAAGGTTAAGAGTTGTCCTCTTAAAATAACAGCAGCTCAGCTTGATGTAACAGCAGTCTCCAGCTGATCTATCGCTGGTTGTTTGAACTGGGTGGATGAACTCTCACTTTAGATCCTCCCACAGCCAAGTACAAGAAGGCACTGTTATTAAGAAAGTATATGTTTGTGCAGACCATCTTAGTTATGGTATTCCCTAAAATTTGCGTGCCTAGCTTTGCACAGCTTATGAGAATATGGGTAATTTTGTATGGACTATATATGTTTATCAGGATCCCTTTGTCACAGTCCACTTTGCATACAGGCAAAGTCAAGAGATATCATGCTGGCTGCAGAGATGTCACCTGATAGATGGCTGCATCTCTCCCTTTTAGGATAATGCTGCTAGCCGGTATGGACTAAACGTTAACAACTTGAGGACAGCTGTTTGGCAGTCTGTGTGATAGGGGTGGGTGGTCTCAACCTTGCTCATGGCAGCCTATTGGCTACATAATGAAAACTCCCTTGCAAGTGCCATTAAACAACACCCAAGTTGGCAACCTCAGAGAGTTTAGCAGACGAATCATAGAATGGTTTGAATTGGAAGGAACCTGAAAGATCATCTAAATCCACCCCTGCCATGGACAGGGACACCTTCCATTAGACCAGGTTAGTCAAAGCCCTGTCAAACTTGGCCTTGACTATTTCTTCCTAGTATCTAATCTAAATCTATGCTCTTGTAAAAAGTCCCTTTCCATCTTCCTTGTAGTACTCTGTTTAAGTAGTGGAAGCTGCTATAAGGTCTTCCTGGAATCTCCTGTTCTCCAGTCTGAACAACCCCAACACTCTCAGCCTGTCTCTGTAGGACAGGTGCTCCATCCTTCTGATAACCTTCATGCCTTCCTGTAGAATCGCTCCAATGAGTCCTTCTCCTTCTTATCTTGGGTGCCTCAGAGCTGGATGCAGTACTCCAGGTGGAGTCTCACCAGAGCAGAGTAGAGGGGCATAATCACCTCCCTCGACCCGCTGGCCAAGCTGCTTTTGATGCAGCCCAGGATGCAGTTGGCTTTCTGGGTTGCAAGTGTACACTGCTGGGTCATGTTTAGCTTCTCATCCACCAGCACCTGAAGTCCTTCTCTGCAGGGCTGCTTTCAGAATGAACATAGAGACTGAATTACCCTCTTGGCCTTCCCAGTGGCTCTCAAAGGATAGGGCTAAAGGCAAAACCCATGGACAGGGCATTTTGGGAGACTTTGAGTAGCACAGTCTGTATAAAATCCGTTCCATGGGATTACAGTTTCCAGGGCTGTCAAGTCACTACTTTGTAAAACCAGTAAGTTGCTTTTTAAAAGATGTTAAAGGAATCTTAAGGAAAAAAATACATAATTACTATAAATGCAAGTTTTCCATTGGGTCATACATCTTCATTTAACATAGTTATTTAGTGATTCCTAAAGGAAATGATTATAGTCCTTTGTTCTTAAACAAATAAGTTGTGTTCTTTATCCTCCGAAAAAGCTGATAATATGATAGGTGCAGCTCTAAGGAATAATTATACTAAATGGCCGTGGATACCTCAAAAGACAGAATACATCTATTATGCAGAATTCCCTACAGAAATCTTAGAAATCTTATATGCATTGATTGCTAGTTAGCATTAGAAAGACTTTTGCAAGTTGACTTTACCAAAGCAGCAACTATTTGCATTAGCAAACAGGCAACATCAGCCAGCTGATAAGAACACAGTGGAGTAATGCAATTAATATAGCTATGTCTGTTAATTAGTATTTGCTGACTGTCAAAAGAAGATACTGTTAGGAGACAAACTTATTTTCCTGATTAAAGAGTAGGGCCCATCTTGTTGAATTGAGCTGGACCCACTTTTGATCTAATTAAAGCTAGCAGAGTACTGTGTGCTGGAAACTTATGCCACTCTGACATAATATTTGCATATTCATAAGTGAGATAGATTGATATTTTGCAATTAACATGGACCAATGAGAATAAAGCCTAATTAGTAAACATGCTCTCTTTATTAACTTTCAGGTCAGGCCTTTGTTGTAGTATAAAGTAATAATGGAACAAGAAGTCCCTTTTAAGAAAAAAACTTATGTCATATATAATTCATTCCTTTCTCATTCAAGCTCCATCTACTTGTTACTCTACCAAAATGCTGGTAGATGCAAAACTTCTGGGCTGTTCATTGACAACTATTTCATTGAACTATTGAGAAGTTCATTACAATGCACCTTTATTCTGACTTGTGTTTGTTCCTTTCAAGTCAAATCTGCATGTTTGGAATGTTGTCCCAGACAAAAAGTGAGGTTACATCAATAAGATCCGATACAGTTACGTGCATGCAAGAGGCTGGAGTATGGGCGGGCATGTGGCCTTAAGAAGCTTCCACAGCTCCACAAAACACAGAAATTGCTAGATTTATATATAAATTATATTTTTATATATAATTCATTATTTTAAAGATCAGATGATAGAAATTATGATCTGTTCAGAATCAGCTGGCAAAATACTTAAAAAGCAAATTATGGCTCTGTGTAGAGCATACTACATGTGTTTTTCAGAAATGTCTCACATCTCTAACTAATGTCCTCATTATGATTAAGTAAAATTAATTCTGTATGTCAGTGTTTACAAATTCAGTGATTCCAGCCTTCATTTTTTCTCTATTTAAAATACACAAGGATAAGGCAGTTAACTAGATGTAACACATCAGAAAATGGCTCACAAACAAATATTATGCAGCATAAACTCCCATTAACTAATAATGTAGTTGACATTGATTGAAAGTGATTAACTCCAGTGCTCTTTTTCATGTCGTTAGTTAAACTAAATACCAGTGTATAAGGGAAAAGTTGGCATCTTCTCATTTTGCAAATGGATTGAACAAAGCTGTCTTCTTCCTCATATTAAGTTAAACTAAAGGATTAGTAGATGCATTAGGGAGAGACAGCAATCCAGGTAAAGCAATAATAGTCAATGAGGCAGTCTCAATCATTCACCTTTCCTACTTAAAAGAGGTTAGTTACCTAATGATAAAATTTCATGGTCAATTTGGAATATGTAATTAAATCTCATTGTAAACCTACTGCTATTTCTCTCTTCTTCAGAGGTCAGCACAGCAGTATAATTCCTGACCCCTGTCCACAAGCATTTTCTTATATCTGGCAACAAATATTATTTTGGAAGAGATCTCTCTTTTTCCCAGCCTTCAGCCAGCAGCTTGCTTCTCTGTGAGATCTGATAAATGAGTCACACAGATTCTCATCCCCAAATGTATCAGGCGTCCAGACCTCCACCACAGTGCCCCCCTGGGAGTTTGGTGTCCGCTCTGCTGGTCTTTCAGCACTTGGCTGTCTACAGGGAGCTGGTCATGAGTCCCCTGTTGGGGTGGTTGCAGGTGTCACTCCCTGTGCTGTGTCCACAGGGTGCCACATGGGTAGAAATCCTCAGATCGTGGTAAGAGCTGTATGTGTAGTTCAACTCAACCCCCTTCCCATTTCCCAGTTTCCTCCTTCCGCCTTCACCTTTTTCTCACTGCCAGATGTGTCTGTCAATAGAACAAATTTAGGACAGCTCTGTTCTCAGAATTCCTGAGAAAGGCAATAATCTTGTTTGCTTTGCTTGTCTTCAGAGCAGGATCCAAACAGTGATGCCTGGACAGGTGATGCCCCATGGCCTCCCCAAAAGCTCCTTCAACTTTTCAGCACAGGAGTTTTCCCAAAAGTTTTCTCCTTCTTTCCCCCTTCCAAAGCTGCTCGTTTCTGACCCAGCTGCAGGGATGTGGGGACCTAGTATGTGCTCTAGGTGTCCAGTTTTCCTTCTTCCTCCTGCCATGGCTGTTCCTGCACTGCTGACGCCTGCTACAGAAGCTCCTGCTCTAGGACTATGGCTCTACCCACTCCCTCACTGGCTTTTATCAAAGAAAAACTTCTGTAGTGGCAAGGACCAAAAATAGTCCTGAATATTGTCTGCAATCAGCAGAAATTTACTATGACAGGACCATAAGAGCATGAGAAAATGAGGATGCTTAAGTTAAAAACAGTGCAGTAGCCTATGATGAACTGTAACTGATGAAGTTAAGGCAAATAGTGATTATCTGCATAATGACACTGTCTCGAAGACTAGAAGGAGGATATCCTTTGTTATGCAAAAGCATAGCTAGCTACAGATAGGGTAAGATTGAATCTCATGAGGAACTGAATCTCATGAGGGAAGAACGGAATTCATGACAACTTTCTACATTTGGGAACAGTCTTCTAAACAGAAGCTCACCTGGAAACTTACCTCAGTCCGAACTCTTGAAGAAAGTGGCATGCTCTTTGGAGAAGTGCAATTGGATATGCTTTGCGTAGACCTTGCATGAAGCAAAGAGGAAGAACATCTGGCTTGTGGATGATGATAGGCTTTGGTCATGAACATGGCATCTGATCATTCTGCTTTGACAATATTCAGGCACTTCTGAGAAATGTAATTGTGAAAAATGACACAGAATGTGGTTTCTAGTATTTGCAGTGTTAGATAATATCCGAAATGAGATTTTCAGAGACGTAAGCTTAAGTGTGCTTTAAATACCTGAGTCTTTTCTGTGGCTAGCAGTTGGGTTTTAAGGCAATTTATTTAAAAGTCTTTCTTTTATTAGCAAGCCCTACATCTTCCAGGCACCCATCTGAAAAATCACAGTTTGAAGCCTAAACCATTTACTATAGCCACTATACTTTCAAAATGTCTTAGGTGATCAGATGAATAGCTGAGTTTTAAAACTTGATAAATTCAGATTAGTGAGGAATTATAATTATCTAATATCAAAAGCATCTGACCACTGGAAGAACGTATTAAGAACTGCTTTTAATTCACCATCTCAAGTAGCTTTTGATTCAAGATTATAATTTTTAAAAAAGAAATGCTCTAGTTCAAACAAGTATTAAATATAAGAAATCAGTATTGTCGGTACTCTTGTTATATCACAGCTCAGATTAGCTGTGGTCTCCTCTGAAACCTGAAAGTTAATTACTAACTTAATATAACCTTAAACTGGAGGGTGGAAATGACAGTGATCCCTATTAGCTAAACAAAACAAAAGAAAACAAACAAACAATGTTTCCTTGGGGTTTAGGTCCCAGGATCATCTTTGTGAGGTGATTAAGAAAGAAGAATCTTCTCCTATCTAACTGTGGCCTTAACAGCACTAGCCTGTCCCAGAACAAGCGAATGGGCAGGTGAATAGGGGTCAACTGCCTGGTACTGGCAGGTAGAGGAGATCATAGAGAAGAAAGTAGGAAGTGAAAATAAAGGGATAACAGAGATGATCTGTCAGGTCATCTTTCCTGTTTTGAATGCTAAATAACTTAGGAACTGGGGAGGACACTGCATCTCGCAGTTTCCCAATACTTCTTGTAATAGCTCATTTTCACCAGAGGAGAAAAGGAATTTTGTTCCTCCTCCTCAGAAAAACATTTAGGCTCCTAATGCCCCTTGAGCACTGATCTCTCATTCATTCTGAATAGAAAAAAGTAAAATAAAAAAAAAATAGCATCTCTATTTCCAGAATCTCCTGGTCATGATGACAACGATGGAATGAAGTCTCTGAGCAAACAAGAAGTATCGTAAGACAAAAATGCTGAGTAGGAAACAAGAAGTGTGACTGCACAGAGTTGTTAAAATGTCTGAAAATCATGTCCTTGTCGACTTTAAAGAGTGCACAAGTATCCTACTTTCTACAACAATTATTAAATTATTTTTCTATGTCTTCTTGAAAAACAAAACCTCCATAAAATTAATTTTCTTATATGATTTCATCCATCCCCTTGTGAACTGCAGAGACCTGTAGTGAAGAATGAAGCTTTTTCTTCAACACCTGCTCCAATATACCTCTTGAGTATTCAGATACCAACACTGTAACATAAAGTTTTATTTATAAGAAAATCCCAATTTTTTTAAGTTCTCTTGCAATGTTATTTCTGTTTGGGCACTTCTACTGCCTCTTTTATAAAGAGAAGGCTCTAGATCTCTGACAGCTTTCAAATTGTGGCTTCTGATCCTACTTATCTCATCAAAAGAAAAATGAAGGGCACTAGGTACATTTCTACTGTGCTACACTATTCATCTTGCATGAAAAGACAAAGCAAAATGGCTGCCTTACATGCAGTAATTTGCACGCTGAATTATTCAAATGCTTTTTCTTTCTCCTTTCATAGTTAGATGGTGCCTGAATCAACGCAAATCAAAGTGGGTAATAAATTTATATAATTTCCTATCAGTCTTGCAGAAAGTCTCATTCAAAATAGCTGCAGGTTTGCCAGTCCATCACGCTCTGAAGACTTCCAGGGTGACGCATCTGATGCCAGTGAGTTACCAAACTCTTGTACTGGGGCTCCTTGCACTTCCGTGCTAGAGTTTTTACTTTTCTGTACAAGGGTGTTTCAGATAAAGTTCTGATCAGCAAGTTGTTCTTGTTCAGAATGGCAATAATCCCATATATTAATAGTATGCAGAAGCATATCTTCATCATTCTTGTGGGTGTAACATTTATTTATGTAAGAGATTTGACATCTCCATGGTGTGTGTATGCCAGAATTCTCTGTCATAACCTAATTACCATATGAGTTTTGATAATGATATAAACATGAATGGAATCTTATAAATGCAGGATGTTTAGTTTGCACTTGCAAACAGAGTATTCAAATGATGTGTGTATGAGGTATAGTATGTATAAGGAGCCTACATTTTTGCAAAGCTTGCCAAAAAACAGATGCAAAAATAAAACATGGACATGTGGAAATTTCCAGGCCTACCAAGTGCTACTCACCTGCTTATGGATCAGAGATTCTTGGGAAGGACAGCCAGCTGCCTAACCTGCTAGAGATGAATTCAGGTATCAGAGAGTTAAAACACTTGCTCATTGGTTTTCTCAGCTCCTATTTTAATTTGCTCTCTTTTTTTTTTGGACAGCTCTGTGAAGGCAGTCTGGTTCGTTGCTTCACCATACTAATGAGACTCATCCATCTGCCTCTGTCATTGCCAGGCTCTCTTTTCTGCTGGAAGTCAGAGATGAACGCTCAGGACAGGTCCTTTCTAGGCTGCAGTACTTAATCATTTCTAAACACGCTAGATGGCCTCAGGCAGTGAAGGCAACAAGCATTTAACCCAGGCTTGGCAGCTCAAGCTTCCACATAGGCTGGCTCTAAGCCTTGATAATGAAAAGTAGCTGCGCTTTTACTCTCCACTTAACCAGATGCTCTTTGCTTCTTGGGGCAAAAGGTTAAATAGATATAAGAACCCATGCTAGTTTTGAAGCCTTTTATTAGCAGTCCTTATAGAAGTGAAGTAGAGCATTCTGCTCCCCTGACTATGTCTCTCTCAGAATCCTGTATTTAGGACTGTGTCCACTAACTAGAGGAATGTAACCTCCTCACCCAAAGCTCATTGCTTTTTCAAGTAACAATAAATAGAATCTAAAGCCCACTTTGCCACTTAATTATTTAATGTTCTATTTTCATGGTAAGAATGAATGAAGGAGACATTATCAGTTTTGTTTAATGGTGGCAACACCTTATATTAACAGTGCAGATAAAGCATTTTTTCCACTGTGGCTGGGACAACTGATTTATTTTTCCACTCCATCTACTGCTCCATATGTCTCTGGAATCTGCCTTTTTCCCAGAGCTCATGTTAGTATAAAGCAATTGTCTGGGATGTGTAAGAATTAAGTATCCCATCATTCAGGCTAGACATGCAATTAGAAGAGTTGCACTAATTTCCACTGCTGAGACCCTGTCACTTTAATTTATCCTTACTTTCCTGCATTTAGGTCTTCTCTGGTTTGAGGCCAAGGGTTTTATATAGTTTGAGGCAGTGGTTCTGTAATGCCAGAGGTGGGGGGGAGGAGGAGTTGGTGGCTGTGGGTGGGAGAGGGAGAAGAGCAGACGAGGGGAAGTGTTAAGGGCAGGGGAAGAATAAGAACTGGCTGAAAAGAACAAAACTGACACATACTGCACAGTTTAAAGATCTAAAGCATGTGCCAAATAATGATGTGTGGAGCAGCTGCAAAGGAGGAAAGTAAAGCTTTCAGAGAGGAAGTCTTTATTGAACTGCAACACTGAGTATCTCACCCCAGATTATTTCCTTTTTTTTACGTAGATGTTTAGCATTGAATCTCAGTACTGGGGCTGGGTTCAAATGGCTCGTCTGAGAGTGCTGCGAAATCTGTCCTCTGCTCAGCTCCAGATTTCATGGAGGAGAGCTGAGGGTGCAGGAATATCAGCTTCAGCTCAGGTACCATCTCCCTATGCCTGCTGGCTTCCATGCTGAGCTGGTGGAAACCCTTAAAATGGCATAAATCTGCCAGTGCACCGCTGAGCTCCTGGGTAAAAGTCCAGGACGACCTCGGACAAGAATTTTTTTCTGCATTTATTCTCATTTTGCACACCATTCCTGCTACAGTCAGGATGAAATTATTCCTAGATCCAACCGGTAAAGCTTGAAAAAATCCTCAAGATTTCCAAGCTTTTGTGCAATGAAAATTCTTAATTACTAATATCTTTATGGAAAACAGTGAATAGCTTTGTAATTAGGAAGAGTTTTGTATGAGTTTATTTATATGGAACTGTCTGGGTTGATTTGTGTGAGTGTTTGTCAGTCCAGCAGAAGGAAATGTGCAGAAAATAGTTATTGATATTGGGTGTTACAGAAATACAGTGCTACAGTAAGTAGTTACCTTGCCCCATTGTTTTTCAAACAGATATTAAGAAGTACCAACAGAATATACTTCAATAAGTTTAAGGAAAAGTACAGGAAAAATTGGCAAAACCGCATCTGCACTTGTTAAGTCTTTTTAATAGGGTAAAGAAAATGAAGATATAAGCTGCTATTCTGGACTTGCATCTCAGTGATGACATATTTACAATTCATTTTCATGTTTTCTTACTACTGGAGGATATAGAACACTGTGTTAGACATACTTATTACTAATAAAATGTTGCAGAGGACTAACTAATGCTGATAAACTATTATTATAACTTAATTAAGTCAATTGCTTCCTATAATATGCATTCATTTGGATGGTCTGATGCGAGGGCAAAATCGGACGTGTCAAGGGAAGGGCTCAGATGAAATCTAGGTGTGATGTAGGTATTGGATCCTGGATTTATACTGTAGATCTTAGAAATTTAGATACAAAAGGTATTCTCAGAGATGTTTGGTAAAATGAAAGGGAAATCAGGGAACTAAGTGCTTTTGAAGCTCTGTAAGAGAGACCTGGTGGTGAGGAGCCTGACAATTAAGTTGTTCATTGTTCATATAATTTTAAGTATTTTTAAATGCTAAGGAAAAATGTATGTGATACTCTCTATGTGCATATCAACTGTAGGTGAACTGTACATTATTATTAATTGAGTTTATATACTTGTGTGTGGAGACCAGCCAAGCACAAGACCCTGCTGCACTCGGCCCTGTACAAACACAGTGACAGTTTCTAGCTTGAGAGTTAAAGCTCCATGGACAAAATAGAGTAAGAAGGGAACAGAAATGTATAATGTAATCAAAGTGAATGTAATGGTGTCTTGAAAACACCATTGTAGGTGGTGGGAACATTACAATCTTCCAGAGATTTGCTGTCTCAACCCTCACACTAAAATGCAACCAGGGCAGACTAAATCTCCCAGCATATGTGCATAGCTAATTTCCATTAACCATCTGTGTTGGAGTGAGCAGAGGAAAGGGATGAAAAGCAATTCAAAGGAAACTAAGATAAGAAACATTAAGGGAGGGAAAAGATGGATGCAGAATCAAGCAGGTAATTTCTAGTGTTTCCTGAGTCCTGTCCTCACCAATGTTTTCTACCCCTCCCATGCTCATCCCCTTCTGACTTTTATGTTCTTCTCCATTGTGGGCATGATGAAGAGACCAGCCTCCACTCAAGCCCTGCATGGGCTCCTCACCATGTGTTGCAAGGGCTGCCTGTATCTTCTAATGACAGAAAGAGACTGGTGACTGTTCTCAAAACAGAAGTTTTCAACCAGTTTGTTCTCACCACATAGTGATTTCAACTGTATTTTGTTGGATAGCTTGTGTGAAAATTATGCTGGACACTGTGAATTTCTTAATAAAGTCAGACTTGTGTTTTGATGGGTTGTAAGTAATGGCAAGTCCCCTTTACTTTCTGTCTTCCCGCAGTGACTGTCATTTAAAGCAGCTCAGCTGATCCCATCTGTCATACCAGAGATCAGCAGGAGAGTGCAATTCTAATGCAGCCAAATCTTTCCTTAGGAAGGCCGTTTTTGTAAAAACTCAGTGAAAATAAAATCAAAGCCTCAGATGAGGTAGACTTGCAAACTCAGTACTCTCAAGGTGCAGCCACAAAATATTTAAGGATAATGTGAACTTGATTCGTGGTCCGCTCTCCTGCGTGTTCCATACTTGCTGCTTGTGTTTACAAGACCAAAATGAGAATGTCTTCAGACAAAAATAAGTAGTATTAGCAGGACAATTCTTCAGAAGTACGTGTATTCTCTTCCAAAGTCATTTGCATAATAATAAAAGAAGAAAAGTATATAATGTAAACTACATATCAGCAGAATTGTTTCTAAAAATTAATGCTTTTCAAGGTTTTCCAAGAGGCATTGAAATCAATGAGGTAATTAAAAGTGGTGGAAAAACAGAACAAGAAAAAAAGGGGAAAAGGATTAATAGAATGTTATTAAATGCCCACTGGTCCACTGATTACAGCATTTATCTGGAGCCTGGGTGACCCTGGTTTGCATCCCTGCACTGTTAGATTTTCCCTGTGGGAATTTTGGACAACTAAATTCCTTTTTGTGCCGCATCTTATCTGTAAAGCAAGAACTGCAATATAATCCTAATTCTGGGAGATGTAACCAAGGTTTTAGAGGAGTGGAGAGCAAGTTCTCCAGAGATCCCCTAGTGTTAGTAAATGAAGTGACAACTTCCCTCCATTTCTACGGCAGTTGTTACTATGTAGTAAAGTCTAATTAGTCCATGTCTAGGAGGGTAAACTCATCAGGAACTAGAAAGAAGAAACCAGGAACATTTGTTCCAGAGCCCGTGGCACTATATATATATAAAATGTATATAAGAAAGACTTCTATGCCCAGAAATTATGATGATGGAGACCTTTAAAAGTTCCCAGCATAAAAAAATGCTCTTCAGACATCCAATACCAAAAATAAATACAAAAATGTATCAAAATCTTTGCGTTCATTGAAGAGAGTTCACTGTATGATGCATAACATTTGAAAAGTATTAGAACTGCAGCACAGGTTTAATTTTTGATAATAAAACATTAAAGATGCAATTTCAGTCTAATGATTCCATGATAAGCTGTCTAACACTGCAGGTAAGAATACGGTAATATAATGGAAGAAATTAGCAAAATTATCTGTGTCTTCCTGCTTCTGACCCTGAAACCAATACCACTGTTGTCATCTGGAGGCTGCACCTCTCATGAGTTATGGCCCTTGTTTTTACAGGAAGGATAAAACTGGTATTTCAGTGCCATTCATCATATATAATAAACTCTCAGCCTTAGTACAAATGCATTTATATGTACAGGAAATACCAGCAGTCAGCTGAATATGTTAGATACACTTTTTGTAATACTTTCTTTTGCTAACAAAATAAGTCACTAGCTCTGTCTTTCAGGGGTAGTTTGGCAGAGCTGAAATTGCAGGCTCTGTACCATGAAAAAGCACAATACCGTCTTTGCCCTTTAAATCTTGTACCAATGTTAGAGCTTCAGCTGTTTTATGAGCTCTGAATTGCCTGGCCAGAAACATGGACCCAAGGGTTCAAGTTATCCCAAAATATTTAGTCATACAAGCAAACACGTTCTGCTCAAAAGGACTGTCAAGATGTCTGAGTGAGATAAATGTCTTACTTTCTGATGGTTTCTTATGAATGATAGTGCTTTTGAGTGGCGGGGCAGAGAGGAGGCAGCAGGGCTCAGTGGGCTGTATTTAGCTTTGGTGCTCTTCCATCAGCCCATCCCACTTGCTGGAGTTCATTTTCATACCAGCATTTTGGCCCACCATCTCTCTGCCTCTAGACAACTTTTCCTACAAGTAAAGAAGGTTCAAGTGATCTTCCCAGCTAGCTTCTGGGATGAAACCCCATCCATTGTCAAGCTTTGTCTTCCTTAATGAAGGGCAATAAGTTTGTCCTGTGGTTTCTCCTCGGTGGGAGATTACTGCCCTTCCCAGGTATCGGTCCGTCCAGAGGGGAAGAACAACTAAATGCTGGCAAGGGCCATTCTGGAGAAGTTGGTTTGCAGGTTTAATCATCAGGTTTCAAATAATTAAACACCCTAGAAATGTATTTTCAAATTATAGCAGAGTTGACTTTGCCCTCCAGTTATAAGTGTCAGTAATGCCATTAATTCTTTTGAATAGTCTTAATAATTTCTGCACCAACAACGGGGAATAACATGTAGTGGAGGATTTTAAAGCCAGAATAAGGCTGTGACAAAATGAATCAACTTCTTGGTTTATCTAGTTCCTCTGAAATCAAGGGAGTTATGCTCTGTTACACCACACAAGAAGCCAAGTTATTTAAAGCATTGTATGATTTAATAGCAACTCTGCCAAACTTGATTGTGCCAGCGGAGTTGGACTAGATGATCTCCAGAGGTCCCTTCCAACCCTAACAATTCTGTGATTTTGTGAATAGAAAATAATAACACTATGGAAGGGGAAGGTGGGTTTTGTCAGCCTCAGAAATGTTATATTCATTCTGTATCATCACATAGTGGACTATGAAGATAGCTACTTGATCATTTGGGTTCATGCTTCAGGAATGTAAACTTTTTAAGAAAATAGCTTGGATTTCTGTAGGAATCCTTATACCAAAAAAAAATAATGCTGAGTAATATTGTCTAACTGTCTCTTTTCTGTAACATGGAATAAATAAATTAAATAAATAAGCAAGCAAGAAAATAGCAGTGTATTATCTTGTTTTCAGGGACTTTGCAACAAACATGAAGCTTAGATTCTTTGTTAGTTAGGACAGAAACACCGTACAGGCACATTAGGGAAACTTTTCTAACACTTTTTTAATTGTTGTCCATAGAAAGGCTTTTTTTCCTTTGTTATTTTGGCCTTTCTTCTTTTATTATGAAGGACAATATGTATCATTTTTACTGTAAAGTGCCAGGCAAGCCAGGATATTCAAATGAACAAACCCGGATGCTCTACAACTTTTTCCCTCTTGAAATCAGGTCTGAAAAATATAGGACCTAAATATCAATACTGTAAGGTTTTAGTTTTATATCAGTCATAAATCTTAACAACTCACTTAACAATGAGCTCAGATTTTAACTTAATCTTTGGCTGAGAATTAAACGAGCACACGCTCCATTTTGTCTTCTCTCCCAGGTGGCTCCTTCAAAAAGGCACTGTCTGTGGCAGCAAGCTTAAAGGTTTTATGGTTTGTGAAAAGCAGATCCAGCACTGCCTAGGTGGGCCACAGGCTCACGGAAGACAAAGAGTTGAGTCTTGCACTCCCCAGCTCTCTTCTGCTTAAATAAAGTTGCTAGTTGCCTAATGAATGTTAGCTGTAATACTCCCTGTGGTCAGTGGGGCTGTTGTTTAATGAATTGCTTAATGTGCCTGATTACTGTTACTATGTGGAATGAGGGAAATAGCCAGAGAGATTTGAAAGACCCACTGGAGAATACGATGAAAATGAATTGGATCAATAAGAAGTTTTTGCTCATCTCTGAACAACGCATTATGTGCTGCATTGTTGGAGTTGGGGATAATGTAATTTTGCGTCTTGTTGTTGTTCTTTTTATAATTCAGAAATATAAATCTCATTTGACATTGGGTTTTAGGGCTGGCCTTCCTGGAGTTATAAATGTTCCCCTGACTCCAGTCCCGGTTACTCACATGGACAGATAAATTAATTAGGAAAACTTTTATGCCAATTACTTTATGCCCTTGGCTTTCATATGTTTCTGAAGAGCGGCAGCTAATTAAAGATATGATTCATAATTACTGGTCGATCGAGTAGTTGAGTAATGGAATCAGGAACTGTTCCAAAAAAATTATCCATCACATCATTACTAATTGTTACATAATACATAAGGATGTAGAACTCAAATAAAAAATTACTCACATTTGAAAGATTCATTCAATTAGTGGGTTTGGGATATTTTTTATAACAATTATAAACACGAGATAGTTCTCACATTTTTAAACATCTCAGAGGTTTTATAAATATTTATAATTAAATAGGAACATAATTTCCAGCAAGTAAAGGACTCAAGGGCCTAGCTGGAGGAGTGAGTTAGTAGTTAGTGAATTTATGGAAGCTGGAAATCAAATCTTTGGGTCAAATTATGGCTCAAATGAAATGAGTATGATGGTGTTTTCCTAGTCCTGCCACAGATTTGGCAAGCATTGCAGGCTAATTTCTAGACAATAGAAGAGCTGTTGCAAGTTATAACTTGGCACAAAACAACGCTCAGAAATTTGCACGGAACTTGTCGACACTCATTTTTTATGGTCAGCGTTTGCTGTCCTATCAAGAAGGTCATAACTGATACCACAACCTGGTAAAACTGGTAAAATAGTGAAGAAAAAAAAATCCTCCCGCTCTTCCATGCTAAGTTTGCAGATGTTCTGTGTTTTCACAGTTTATGAGCAGTCATGTCACTTCATCAATAAAAGATGTCTGAAAAATTTAAGCATGGGTTCATTCAGTAATTTCAGATACCCCACAAGTAGTCCTGGGAAATGGCTTGGTTCAGTTTTCTACTGGCTCCTGACAGCCTAAAGCAATTGTGTGATAAAGTCTTGTATAGATATCTATATCTATTAAGCTTCAAGAATAATCTCTGAACCTTACAAAGCAGGGCCAGCAATACTTGCAGCATGAACCTTCACAAAAGCTGTGAAGATGTCCCAGCCAGCAATTCAAATGTTATCAAGAGAGCACCTCAAGTACCCAGAAGAATTTTAGCTGGCTCAAAATTTATTTGAACTTCCTAGAGGGCCTGACCTTGCATATTCTTCCTCTCCTTCACTTATTTAAGTAACTCAGATCTACAGTATTAGCTTTTTCACCTACTCCACAATGTTATTTTTCATATACTTGGTTGGTTGTATATGATTAACTTTACCTACCACTCATTAGACACATGGCATATGGTTTGGAGGAGGATTAATAAATGTTTTACCGTATCTGAGCTAGAAAGAGAAAATGAATGAAAACAAACTTCCACCTCTGCTTGCAGCTTTAAAAGGCTATTTAGCTGCAATCCATCTGCAGGTATCATTTGTTGCCCTCCTGAGTATCACCAGGGAACAAAGGAGAATTCAATTAAACATCAAACCCAGCTGACGGATGGATAAGAGCTTTCAGCAGAAGAATGTCCCAAAGACCGCAAAGTCCACAGCAGTAAGTCAGACACAAGATGGCCAAAGGGGAGATGGACCAGCAGAAAGCGATTGCCCCTTCTGAGAGCCAACGTTGAAGTCAAGTCTTCTGAAGTCCCCACGAGTTCAGGGTCCCTGATGAGTATTCCTCTTACCCTGTAAAGGTGTTTCAGGGGATACAGCTGTTTATTTTTTTTTTTTTAAGAAACCTTTTTCTAATAGTGCTACATCTTTTAACACTATTTTTTGGTGTTTCAGGAGTTGGTAGCTCCTGATAAAGTGAGCAGAAAGGGTTTTACTACTGCACCAGGCCAGCTGAGCACACGAGGGAGAGGAGGGTGACAAAGTGATGCATTGAAGTCTGTAGAGGTTTTAAGGATTGCAGCAGTTGAACTAAATGCTTTTAAAACTTCAAAGTTAACATCCTAGGGAATAATAAAGTGCAAAAACAAGTAATATACAATCATGATATTATATTAGATGGGAAATCAATACTGAACCTGGTAGTCTTATTACAGTGTGCTTCTATCGTGACGGTTAGTCAAAAATAGCTTTTGGGGATTAATGCTGACAACCCCTGACCTGTCAACATCCTTATCAAACACACATTCTCCTGCCTGGCAGAGGCACGGATGCTCCTCACCTGCAACAGCACCTCACTGTAACAGGACTGTCTACAAGCCAAATGAGGACAGACATTCACAGCTATAGAAAAATCCCAACCCTAACACAGTATAACCTCAATTCACAGAATCCATTGGGGAAAAAGAAAAGGAAAAAGGGGACTTTGAAATGAATTAATATCTCTTCAGAAATTTTATTTTTAAATGTTTAAGCTGCTACACTGCTCGTTTAGGAAACAGTATAAATGTATTTACATAAACGGAGCAGAGTGAGGAAAGGTATTTGAGTTTGATATGGTCAGGGAGTTTTATGGAAGTTTAATTTCTTCTAATTTTAATACTAAAATTAAATGTTTCAGTTGTCTGGGCATTTTCTGCAGCTAGAAACACTATGGACATATGTCAGATCTCCTCAAGGTGCAGCAGGGCACAAGAACAGTTTAGTCGCTTCTGAGTATCTTTGGGGGAAAGTCCTCTGTTGTTTTTGTTTTTCATTTTTGTTCAAGAGAAGAGAAGTCATATGGTCTATTTCAAGAAATTGTAGTCTATATCTCAGAAAAAAATTTTGGTCTAGATTACTCAATGTGTATGTGGTACCTTTTTACTTTAAAAAGATTATTTTCATAGTAGTTTTTTAATTACTGTACAAATTACTTTAAATCAATTGAAAAGGAGCAGTTGTGGTTTAATGGATGAAAAATTACATTGACTTACTCTCATTATGAAAATAACCTTACAGCTCTTGGTGAAATGGAGATTTTCATATTTTGGGTAAAATCATAATCCCAATGGTAAATACTGCCATGTAGCAAATTCCCCTATATGTTATATATTTTATATAACTACACAAAAATACAGGTTTAAACAACAAAAATCAAAACCCCTTCAGCCATGTTTAGTGCTTGAAAAGTCATATAACCAAGACTAATTAATCTCCTGTGGTTTATCAGATCAAATCAGTAGGCGATGGATTTTTCATATTTGGGGTCACGCTGCATTTTACTTTGATATGTTTAAACATTTGATAACAAAAGTTATTTCAAAATTAAAAAACAATTGTGAATGTTGAAATGGGAAGCTCTCTTTTTCTTTTTTTCCTGAATGAACAAGAACAATAATATAGACATAGAAATACAGGTTAATTCAGTTGCGACAGCACTTTTTGATTTGAAACCCTTTTTTTTCAAAACAGAAACATTTTCAGGGAGCTTCAAGGACAGCTGATGGGCTTTAGTCCATGATACTTGGAAGGTACTACAGCTTCCCTGAATTATCCATAAGAATGGACGTGTGCAGAGCTGCAAGAGGGCAAAAGGGAAGGGAGAAGAGAGGTGAGAGGTGGAACAGGGGGCATCATTTTTGCATTAGCTAGAAATTTGCTACGTGCACCCTGTGTCACTCAGCAGCACCAAGTACTCACAAAACTGTGATGGCTGTCTTTTCTGTCTCTGAAATATTTCAAACTTGAGAATCTCGTGCAGTAACTTTCAGGCAAAGCAAATGTTTGTCACTTCTTGGATTTCAGCTAATTATATGCTTTCACCAGGAAGGTGCTATTTATTCTGCATGCGTGAACTTCTTTGTGGAATAAATATTATTTGCAAAAATGCAAGATAACATGCTTCATGCTTGTGTGTGTCAGCTGTAATAGGCACTATTAAACCAGACATATCCTCGGAGTACATGTCATCATTAGTTTACCACCTTTCTGATGTCAAAGGCAAATGTCTGATACTGCAATGGATTCCAAATATTGTCCTAACGCACTTCATATGCCACAAAATTTTCATTACCAGCAACAGCAGCTGGGTTGTATCACTGTAGTCAATGAAATTCTACAGGATTTTATGAACTGCAAACTTAATCTGCAAAGAGACATAAGATCCATTATCTAAAAAGTGGACTAAATTGCCATAGTCTCAGGGCTTCACCAGTTGGTGCAAGTTGAGCTGGAAATCCACTAAGTAGAACGTGCTTCTGGGAGCAGTTCATCCTCAGACTCTACTCTCGAAGATGTCTCCCCATGGAGCACAGGTTGACATTAATACATAGCATTAAGAATACATGGTATAGCACTGCAAGATTTCCTTGTCTTTGTCCTGATCCTCTGAGACTCTTTCCTCCCTGCCTCAGCATGGTCCCCACGGACAACAGAGCCCCTGGCACACAGGGACAGTGACAATGCCAGAAGGCTGGAGAGCACAGTCAGCAGGACTTTTGCAGGGGCTGAGCATGGGCATGAAAGTGCTCTCAGGCAAGGCAAGGTATTTGGCCGTGGCATTCTTCACAAGGATAAATAAATGCCAGTTTATGACTGCTATTTTCCAAAACCACTGCAACTCAAGTACGAGTAGTGAGACAGGAGGGATGTTCTTTCCCGCTACTTTCTTGCGCATGAGATGAGAGCTGAGATCCTCTCGTAGTTTGGGGTTGGGGGTGCCATACAAGTAGATCAAATCAATAGATGCTCCTTGAGGTAAGCAGACAGCTTAAATTATTACCATTATTTTCTGAAAAATAAGGCGTTTGTTATTACATGATTCATGCTTGAAGTTTTCCAAGCACTTAAAACAGTCCTCATGATTTACAAGTAAGAACAGATTATTAGTGTCTGAGAATTTGACTACCTCCTCTTGGCCATTGACTTCAGCAGTAAATTTTTTTCCAGTTACCTGTTAAAAATTTCAGCATCTGCCGCTTAAAAAATAAGCACCATGCAAGGATGAGAAAGTCTATGTCCGTTCAGAATAAACCAAAATAAAGTCTCAGTCTTGTAAAACTGGCACTGTTGGAAACAAGTTGCTGGACATCCTGAAATCTCTTAAAAGGCAAAGAAAAATCAAAGCCAATTTCTAATATTTTTGTTTGTAAAACCCCTCTCATTCTAAAATGAAGAGGCATATGGAGTATTCAGGCTGAGGTGAAGGAGGTGGGCAAGCGCAAAAGAACTTGTCTGCAGCATTGGGAGTCTCCAGTGCCACACAGTGACTTTCACTAATTTATTCAGCAGTGAATTCCAGTGAGATCTCTTCTCAGCCCTGTTCGCACACATATGTTCCGATGTACAAGAGCCCTCCTCTCTCACATAAAAGCTGACACACAGATGTATAGCATGCACGTTCTACTTTCCTACTTGGCAACTGATTACATATCTCAGCTCCACTGTGGAAGTAATCCCCACATATGTATAATTATTTTTAATGAATTAAGTCCTTGAAGTGTGAAGATCCATAAAGATCTTTATAGTCTCCTTTGACACTTGAAGGTAAATATTTGCATTGTGCATTTCAAATTAGATGTGCAACGCCTGTTAAAAATAATGGGAGCTGGAAGTCTGGTCTGTCTAATGATTTCCTTCTTGATCATTGTGATAGTACAGAAAATGCAGAGAGCAGGTGCTTGAGTCCTCCTCTGCTCCCCTGAGGATGGAGAGATCTGTCGGCAAAGTCACCCCTAGGGTGAATGAGAATGTCCTTTCCAGAGAGGGAAATAAATGGCCCCCTTCCCTGGTGCTTCTTGAATGATAACAGGCACTTTCAGGTCCCTATGCATCAGTGCAATACAGACATTTTTTCACCTACAATTATTCTATAAATTATGCTGAAACATTTATTGGGTCTGCCAGCAGCAGGAGGGAAGACCATTGGTGCTGTCACAGAGGGGAGTACAGTGGCTACAGGGTAGCTCTGTGCACAGAGAACAGTGTGAGAACACCAAACTTGCTGGGTTAATGCAAGGTGGGGAGGCATGGGGGCAAGGAGGCTTCCTGAGGTCTCCCAGAGCACTGTGCAATCCTGCTTAGCAGTGTGAATTAGCCAGTGAGGAGTTCTGTGCCAGGAAGACTAGCTAACCAAGCTACATAGTGCTCCTCACCAGCCTGCCTGGTGCTCTTCTCTTGCCTGAGCTCACCCATCTGGGTCTGTCCCCACCACAGCAGAGTTGCCTGGGCAGTCATTGCTTTTAGTCAAATCTCTCAAATTTGGACCTTCCATGAAATTATTCAGAATTCCCAAAATGAATTGCAGAAAATGCTTTTGCTGATGGGGCCAAGTTGTCCCACAATACTCCATGTGTCTCATCCCTGTATGGGAGTGGGTTTGGTGGGCTGGGGCTTGCACCGTGTCTTCCACCTCAACACCCAAGACATCAGCTTGAGTAGAGACAACTTGTCACATACAGCCCCCAGTCCATCTGAGCTGTTAGTTACTTGCTTCACTGCTTAGGCTGAAATGTTCATCCTGTGTGAGGACCATCCAGCAATGCCTGACAAGATGGGATTCCACCATCCCGCACTTAGTTCCAGGGAGCCCTTAGCTTTAGATATCATTATTCCTGCTCATGGGATGGGGATTTGGTACTAGATGATCTGTAAAGTCCATTCCAACCCCTTAACATTCTATGATTCTATGATCATGGGCTTGTCTGAAATCTTAAAAGACATTATGATCATCTCTGCTGTGTGCTAGCACCCCTGCCTCGTTACACAACTGTTACACAAAACAAAAAAAGGAAGAAAAGGTACACATTTTTACTGTAACAAAAGTCACGCCTCACTAAATATACGTTTTAAAAATTTAAATATCTGGTGCAGTAAAATTTCTGCTGTACATAAGGATGACATGCTGACTCTTCTTGTCCAAAACCAATAAATAAACCCATGACTACTGGTCCTCTATTTAATGTTTTTGAATAAGTAATCATTCTATAGCCAGGGATTATGCACAGGGATTCATTGATAAGTGCCTGCTGCAATATACAATATCACCAATTCCTAACCAAAAAAGTAGTAGAGCTATATATAACTTCAAGAACGGCTTGGAGCCTCATTTTGAGTGACTCAGGAGGAGAGAGAGTTAAAGAAATGATATGTCACTTACTCCTAAATCTTGCGGTTGTCTGGTCTGTTTCTCCAATGTACTGGCTTTGCAAGCCTTTAGTTATCTGGAACAACCCATAAGAGCCTGGAGTGTGGGTGAAGAGGCAAGAGGAGGCTGGAGAAGGGAGAATGTCAAAAAAAGAAAGGAGGATTAAACTGAAGTACTCCTGTCAGTGCTACATTTTCCCTCCAGAAAAATCCTTATTGTGTAACCAAGTACTGCAAGTGTGTATTTTACTGAGGAGAGAGAGAAGGAACGATCAGAAACTCTGTGACATTGTATTACCGTGAAAAGTAGTGGTGTTTTTTTAGAGGCAGGTATGGCTGGCTGGAGCAATTTCTCACTCCTTTCTAGGATCTTATATGTGGTTCAGGATGCTACAAGAAAAAGAGCCAAGCCACCTTCCTGCATACCGTGATGTGAAGGAGCAGAATATGCAGTGGCCTTTCTTTGACTCCAGGAAGCCCAAAGATGCCATCAGTTAATTTGCCCCTTGACATAGGTGTACATTCATGGTAGATTGTACAGAGAGACCTCCTCGGGTCTTGTAGCTTCATGAATGTGTAGGGAGAAACATACTATTACTGGCTCCCTCAGCCCTCCAGGATTTCCTTTCAGGGTGATTTTTTTGGGAAACTCATAAACCCATTCATTAGGGGAGGTTGAGCGAAAATCTTGGGCGTGAAGGGGATTGTCATGTCTTGGTTTTCTACCAGCAAAGGGCAAAACAAGACTATATTTGATCCCTTTTTTCCTGGACCAATCCAGTTGCAGAGGAATATGCTAGGTTAGTAAACAGGTAACATCACGAGAGAGAATTTCAGATTTCACGCTTTAATAGTTGCCATTTGTTTAGCCATTGAGAAAGCGAATCTATTTTTATTTGTTAAGCATAAGGAGAATGATTGAGCTATACCAGTCATGGATAATTATGTCTTAAATCTCACTTGGACCATGGCTTTCTCTGAAAGCTACACCGAAGTTATGACTAAGCAAGAGATACCATTCTGATAAATCTCAATAAGAAAATACCAGAACAAATTGAGATGGATTCTTTCTTTGTGTCATTACCTTGCTCTTTTTCAAATGAGAAATATGATGCCTCCAATTTAACTGATTACTAGTTTCAGTGTCAGCCTTATCAAGGCAATGATAGCCTCAATACAAATGTCCTCCTAATGTTATTTTCCTAACAAAAGTTGTACCTGACCTGCAGTTTTTAGAGAGAGTATGTAAGAATGGATCATATTTTTCTGCTGGTTCTACCTGGTTTTTAGCTAGCTGCTTAATTTAATGTCACTGAGAGCCTTCATTCGAGGGCAAGACTAATACTGAGCATTTCACTATACTGGGGGTTTTTTTCCTGTGTCAGGATTAGAATTCATTTATGTTTAACTTATTCAGTTCTTTATGTCAGCAAATCTGATCACAGAGTGAAAGCTAAACTTTCTGAAGATATGGCTGTCCAGTTTAGGACTGAACAAAAATACTGTGAAAATACTGTGCCTGACCATGTCTGGCTCTGACGAAGCTCAATTGGCCTTTCCATGCCCTACAGTAGCAAGGTTGGATTCTTGCAAATGTGCAGCCACTGTCATAGCTGCATAATTGAAGGACTGACAGTTCTCAGGACTTCATTATTATTTTTTATTAGAGAATCTGTTGGCACTGACAATTTTTTCTCATACTTTTCAAATACGCTGGATACTGGCAGCTGAGGATTCTACATGACAGCTTGTATTGAAGTATCAGGGTATTTTTCCGAGTCGGTACAGAGAGAGAAAAACTGTCAACAGGAACACAAAACAGAGCTCAGAGATGGTTTTATATATCTAAGTTTATTTAAGATTTGGTGCTATTTTGATTTTCCATTTGCAAATTTTAATTATATGTAAACAAAGGTTATTGTTAAAAATGTAGGTGCCAAGAAGCATTCAGTGCCTCTAAACAAATACATAGTAAGAGCATAGTCAGCAAGGGAAGAGGTTTCCTGATTCGTAGCTAGTTTCTGTCATTTAGGTCACCGCTAGAATGGCTTCATCTGAGCCCATTTTTTGTAATGGTTCAGTACTGAATACTGCCAGATCATGAATGGCCTTTGATATTCCTTCTTCATAAACAAGGAAGCAGAGCCTAGACAGATTGGGTTTGATGTTGATCTAAAGCAAAGTCTTTAAGGATATATAGGTAAACCTCTAAGGTTGTTTAAACAGTGTATTTTAAATGCAGGAAAGATTTTCCTTGACTTTGCTGTCATAAAGGATTGCGTTGAACATGGCTAGCAACAAAACACTTGGCATACTAAGAGCAGGACTTTCAGATCCCAAACACTCAGCAAGGAGTAAATTGTGTTGAACACAGAAGCAGGAGATGTGGTTCCTTGGCAGACCTCATGAGCAGTGATGCCAAACTCTGAGCTGAATTACCAATGGGAAGTCAGTAAGTGTGAATAGCCCCAGATAGGGTTAGAGGTCTTCCTTTCTGAATGAGCACCAAGAGAAAATAAGCAGTGCCCCTATAGGACTGCAAAGCTTTTATAAAATTGACTCTTCAGAGACACAGGTTGATTAATTAAACTCACTAAAGGGGATGTGATTAAAAAACATACTGTCAAAGCAAGACAAGAAAGATGAAGAAGAAAGATTTTTATGTAAGAAATCATTATTTGCATGAAATCATTGTGAGTTCATACAAAGGGTGTATTGAATGCACATCGGCCAAGCCTTATTGATGATTATGGATTTTCTGGATATGCCTCAAAAACAGCATTTTCACCCCTGCATAATTGCTTTTTTTTTCTTCCAATCATTTTTATAATTTTATTAGCTCTATAGCTCTGGTAATATAAGCTATTTATTGAGAAATGCAATAGTCACATCAATAAAAAAGTATTATAAATAAAGTAGAAATTGTCTGGTATTTCAATTTGTATTTAAATTCACTGAATTTTTGGAGTTTTGTTTCTTTCTTGTTACTAATATTGTAAGTGACAAACAGGGCCCCAGAACAGGATGTATATGTTTAAGTGGTGCATGACTCTGTTGATGGCACTTGGGGGTCAGCCTCCCCAGATAATGGTTTTTTGCCCAGATGATGACTGCTCACTGCATGTTATGACTGTCCCCTTGGTCTCCATGAAGACAGTCACAGAATCGGGTTCCAGGGCCATTTCCAGGTAAATACATCCATGCTTTCAGGCCGACTAGAACCTCTCGCCCTTCGTGTTTATTAACTACAAGAATAACTCTCTGCAAAATAATTACCTGTGTTTGTTTCCAGTTCTTGGAACAAGTCCATGGACAGAAGGTGGCAGTGGGTTTGTATTTAAAATTGTTACAGTCTTTCAGGATTTTAGCTACCTTTTTGAGGTTCTAGTGAGTGGGGCAATGAACTGGCAGAGAAGAAATCTGCTTAATCCCAACTCTTCTCTGTTCTGCAACAAGTCGTGAATCACCTCACATTCCTGCTTCCATCATTTCTTCATGCTTCATCAGTTTTGTATGTGTTGGCTTTAAGATGTTGAGAGAAGTAAATATTTTTCTGCTTGCTTGTAGGCTGCTTGGAGCACTTACCTTTTTCAGTTTCTCTAAGTGCTAATGAAACTGAAAATTAATGTATTTTTAAAGCTTATAAAAATAATTAAGAAGGCAATTTAAATTTTTCCTTTGTGGTTCTTGGGTATTAAAATAGCCTTGTAAATTCATGCCCAGTGATATAAAGACTCTACTATGCACTAACTATGCACTACAACCTGAGCTCCAGTCCTGAAAACCAGATTCACTGTGAAGCCAACAGGACTGGCCAGGGAAAGTAGAGCTAAACACATATGTATGTGTAGGGGATAAGGTCTATTGTTATAGATTGTTTTACTGGTGTTGCTGCAGTTGCTCTTTGTTTCATAGTAGGATTTCCCACTTCCAGAACTAAGTACCTGTGGCACAGAAATCACAAAAGCAATAGCAAAAAAAATAGGACGCTTTTAATGAAGGGAAAGGGCTTTTATAATTCCAGAAGTCTTTCCAAGTTCTTCTAAAACTTTAAATAAAATTTTACTTTACCTCATTTTGACATTTTCACAGAGAATTACGACAGTTTTTGAAAATAACAGGAGATAAGTAGATTGTACACTTAAGTATTGCAGAAGCCAGTTCTTCTACGGAACAATGAAACATATGCTTTATACATACTTTCAGAAGTGGTCAGCTGTATGGTCAACAATCAGTGGGCAGATAATCATTCTTCAGTGTATGGGGTCCCTCAGAGCTTGAGCTATGACCTAAATATTCATTTTCAGCTCTGACATTTAGGAACTTTCTCTTGGAAGAGAGGTACCAGCACACTAGGATCCTGCATCCTGTCCTGCGCAAGCCTCGGCAGTTGCCAGAGTGGGAGTGTGTGTAGGATTTGAGGAGAGCGTGGTGGAGAATGAACTTAAAGGGGAAGAGTCAAGCCAATACAGGCATAGAGATGGTGCATCAGTGGAGAGCAAGCTCACGGGAGCAATGCAGGATGGCATCAGCCACAGTTTGCAGAGAACAACCTAGATGGGGCATTATTTGGACATATTTGCCAGATTAAAGTTACAGATTAGCTTGCCATGAGAATATATACTGAATGGCATGTGTCCTTTTGCAAGTTCATCCTGACTTTATTCGTAATTTCCTTACATGTAAGTAGAGATGTAGAGATAAGATAAATGTAAAGGCGATAAAAATAAATTAGGAAGTGAGTTTATGTATATATGATCACTTTGTAATGCATTTATACATATATATATGTATTCATATTTTTACATATGTATAAAAAACAAAGCGATGGAAAATTATAGCATTCCTGTATTATGTGTAAATTAAAATGCATCATTTTGTCAACAGGTCTCCCCAGAATAGTTGTGCAAACAGTGTATGTCTCTCTGTCATGCAACTGTGGGTAATTAACATATGCAAAACACTACAGTCCTGCTAGAAGCTACACAGTCCTCCCCTGAAATTTAGGTTCTATTTATTTACAACAAAATAAAGTGGACCCTTCTGGAAAGAAACATAGCTTTGTGGCTGCACCAATGCTGTCGCACAGATGCTTTAAATCTTTTATATCTCCCAGACCTCCAGGGGCTGGTGTTGGATGGTATTGAGCCAGGGCCAATAAATAATTTATGCTAAGTAGCAATTTAGTTGTTTGGCTTGGGGTAAAGAAATCCAAGAAATTCATAAATAAAGTTCCCATTTTTGCTGTGTTCCAAAAGTTAATTTATGTTACTCTGCAATTAACTAACATAAAGGTGAAAAAATATGACAGGCCTAAGGTAGAAAATAAAGCTCATAAATCTGCCGTATCTTAACTAGTGGTGCTTTCGTGATAGTTGGTGCTTGCACTTGGTTTCCTGTTCATCTAATTCACCTGTATTTGCCTGACCCAGAAAAATGTAGTAATTAATTTCTAATATTTCGCCTTTGCAATAAACAAGCAAACCCAACATTTTTTGCTCTGCCCTTTGAACTAGAAAGTAGGTACTAGATTTTGGCGGACACTTTGGCAAAATAGACGGAAGTAGAAATCTATAATGGTGGATAAAGTCTGGTCATCAGGTGATCCCTGTGTTCAATGGACTATATTTAAAACCAGATCCACTCATTCATTCTTGTCCTTTATATATGCACACACTTATATACAAATGCATAGGACTGTGATGTGACACCTGTATTCGTCTCCTTGAGCTAAAGCAGATGTTTCCTGATAAAGACATGACTTTTCTTTACCATCATTTATTATCCTATTGACACCATGTGTACTGTTTAAAAGGACACTCTTTCATATATGTAAGTGTGTGATGATTGCTACTAGGGAAGGATAAAATTATATAAATATATGCTGTATCTTATATATAAAATACAGAAGTTGGGGTAGATTAGAGGAATAAGAGTTAGACAAAAGACTGGACTCAGGTTGTTCCAGTATGAAAAGACTGTGTGTGTGTTTTCTGCCTCAATATTTGCTGAAAGCTCTTAAGCATAATATTTAATGAAATTTTGCAGTTTGTATAGCTGTGTTTAGAACTTTCAAAGTGTCCATCTTTCTGATGAGGAAGGGCTAGAGAAATGGTTCATCCCATAAATTTTACAAGTTTTGTTACTCACAAGTAGAATTCTGACCGTGGGCTCAAGGAGCTTATTTCAGGGAGGTTGTCTGTTATCTATTTCTAGCAAAATAGATTCTGACTATCCATGAATAGAGAAAAATTGAAATATGATTATGCAACGGAGAAGGACCGAGTCCTCTGCTTCTCTGCCGCACTGTGCAGTCACTGATTTCCATGAAACTACACTGGTTGAAAGCAGAATTATGTCGCATATTTTCAACTCTAAGACTCATCTTGGCAATTAACAGTAGTCTGGACAAGTGCTTTCAACATCCTTCCTTTCAGGATGCAAAGAAAAGGAAGCTCCTTTCCTCCCCTCATTTTCACTCCTGCAGAGTAAGTACCGTGATGCAAACAACTCTCACTGCAATCAGTGTCTTCTTATGACTTCAAGAACCTGTAAGCTCCAAACCTGTTTAGAGATTAAGTAACATGGAAGAGTTCAGGCTCTGATACTCAGTTACTTGCCTGTTGTAGAAAAAATATATCTGCCCATTATTCAAAAGGGCCAGGTTTCAAAAGAGATTGCATTTGCTGTTATAATGGGACCAGAATATGCTTCACTATCCACTATAATATTTCTTTTCTTTTTCTGGAGGTTTCTGCATCATGAAGAGGAATTTAGTTCTTTACTTCCTTAGATAAAAAGAAAATTACGTGATTGATTTCTCTTTTAATTGCAATCCAGAGTATCTTGATTTCTGAGTCTCACTTTTAATCATGTTCCAGGCAGCACTCACTCTGTCAATGGCACAGAGGAGCTCTGGGGTGTTGCTGCATGAGTGAGCATGACCCTTTTCCCCTCTGTGGCACACTATGGACCACAGGTCCTGGGCCCAGGAGGAACAGTCCTAAACTCTTCTCAAATCTACTTTTTAGAAACAAATTTCAAATTTGCTGGATAAGAGCTTGGAAAAGACCATGTAATTTATTTAATGGAAGACAAGGTGTGAATCTACTCATTAAAATTCATAATGAAATGCATCTGGCATCTTAACGCTTCTTACTATTCTGCAAATAGACTTTGTTAAAGGCCATTTTGCTCTTTCTAGCAGGACTACATGGCACAGATAAAGGGTTTTGAATTGCAGAAGTGAGAATACGTTTTCAAGTCTATTACCTCCAAATTCCAGTCATTAAATGATTCAGTGGGAAAGTTTCTGGTTTAACTTTAGTGACCTCTAGCAGGGACATCAAGCCAAAGTGACTCTTGAAGAAGACATTTAAGTCTCACATATTTATATATACATTTAGGAACAATAGAGGGATGGCTAAAAAGTAGTTCAGCCTGTTCCTCCCATTCTGACTCAGATGAGATTTCAACCAAAATAATGTTTCCTCTAAATATGTAATGGAAACAATTAAGTAGCATCATTCCAATCTTTTCTGAACAGGCCTCCCTCCATGTCAGAGATGTTCATTGCACTGGAGACTCAGCAAAGGAGCCAAGGGGAAGCAGAGAACTTTCTAATTTCTGAAGTGAACTATTCCTTTTATTCCATCATGGTTAAAGGATTTGTTTGGCTCAAAGCACATTTTCCATTTATGTATCTGGTTCTCACTTAACTTCTGGAGCTACCAGAGACTGATGCTCTACATTTTCCTCCTTAAGAAGGTCAAAGGGTGCCTTAAGAAGGCAATTCCAGTCCTGAACAAAACAGCAAAATGTTTTCACACTTCCACCCCTCCTTACTCCAGAGGCAGTGAGGTAAAGAGACATTATAGTAGGGGACATCAGCAGACATTATAGTAGAGGTCTCCTCTATCAACTTGGGCAGATAGGACAGGAGTGTCACATGTCTCTCCTGCTCTCCTATCACTCTCTGGAAAAATCTGTTTCTCTTGAGTGACTCAACAGGGCCAAAGTGCATGGTTACCTGGACTTTTAACATTTGCACTGATGATGGAGGGTAAGCTAACATAAAACGAGAAGTGTGAAGCAAAAAGGAAGGCGTGTCTCCAGATACCGAATGCTCAGGAGCATTAGTAGTTCAGGAGCATGCATAACTAAAACTAAAACTGTGTATGCATGGAATCTCATATAGATACATAATTGTGGGAACTTGATCTTGCAGAATATGTTTTTTGTATTTTAAATGGATGCCATGTGGGATATATTTGCTAACAGTCTTAGAGATAAACTACATATCTAACACATCTTTCTTAATTTAAACATTTTCAGAGTAAATTAGAGGATTTATTCCACAGAGTGTGCTATTGGGTAGCTCATGCATAAATTGGTTCAAAGTTACACATATGGCTATGCATATCTCCAGCTGATTTTTGTGAAGCTGCCTTGTAGGAAATATGCCTCCCGCAGTAACCTACATGTGTAGTCCCACGTAAGTTTTACACAGCAGAAAACAGTTTCCTTATGCAGGACACAAGTTACAATGGCCACTTCTCAGAGTCGTATGATGTAATTCACATAAGCAGATTTATGCATCAAGCATCCTGATGAAGGTAGTGCTCAAATAATAAGGCTAGCCAGAGAAAAACAAGCAGACTCTGTCATTTACCAGGGGGAGAGTGGATGTCAGTCTGGAACTCTTGTCAATAGCTCTTCCTCTGTGAAAATAGGCACATGTAAGAGACAATCTGCATAATCCATAATAAAAAAAGAGCTGTGAGTTATGTCTTGTCTCTTAATTTGTTGGCTTGCACATTTCATTACTCTACTGCAGTTTCACTGGTGATTCTGATCAGCTTCCTTTCTGTTTATTCTGGTTTCAACTGGGATAGAGTTAATTTTCTTTCTAGTACCTTGTATAGTGCTGTGGTTTTGATTTAGGATGAGAATAATGTTGATAACACAGGGTTGTTTTCCTTACTGTTGAGCAGTGCTTGCACAGAGTCAAGGCCATTTCTGCCTCTCACCCCACCGTACCAGTGAGGGCGCTGGGGGTGCACAGGGAGCTGGGATGGGACAGAGCCACGACACCTGACTCCAACCGACCAAAGGAATATCTGGTGCCATACATCATAACGCTTGGCATATAAATCTGGAGGAAAGAGGAAGGGGGGACATTCAGAGTGATTGTCTGTTTGTCGTCCTAAGTCACCGTTACATGTGACAGAGCCCTGCGTGTCTGGGGATGGGTGAACACCTGCCTGCCCGTGGGAAGTGGTGAATTAATTCCTCTTTTATTTTGCTTGCATGTGTGGCTTTTGCTTTACTTGTTAAACTGTCTTCGTCTCAACCTGTGATTTTTCTTGCTTCTACTCTTCTGATTTCCCCCGCCCCCCATCCCACTGGGGGTAAGTGAGCAGGTGGACATATGGAGTTGTGTTCCTAGCTGGCATTAAATCATGACATGAGATTTTTAAAAATTATTAATCTCTGTGTAGATTCTCAGCTCTTACACATCAGCATACAGTAGGTAAAGACTCCTGTAGCTTTTCAGCTTTTGTAGCTTTGCTATACTGAGCAACAAGAAAGCTAGTGCAGCCTCTCAGGACAGCAAGAGATTTGCACAACATGCCCTAACCAACTACACAGTTACTGAAGAGGGAAGTATACACATAAATACCAGCTGGTACTAGTAAAGGAAACTTAATTAATAATATTAAAGTGTTCATCATAGTGAATGTTCAGAAGTGTTTATGGTGCTTTCATAGCATCTGCTTAGGACTCTACTGGTGAATATTTTTTGAAAGAGGGTCTTCCTCTGCCTTTGACTCTTCTTATGTGATATTACTAAACTAATTCATAATTTCCTCTCAAAGTGTACTCAGCTTCTGCTTTCAGCTTTTAGATAAATACTGCATATCTATATACTCTCTCCGGTAACAGCTCAGCTCTGATCTGCTGTAGAGCTCTGGGGCAGATCAGGACTGTACACCTGCAATTTAAAAAGGACGTCTTCTTGTGTGGAGATCACTGTTATGTTGAACAGTGGTGTTCCAGGTGCAGGACACATGTTTTTGAGGAAATACAGGTGCACATCACTCATAGTTGGTCCTGCTGCTTTCACAGGGTGGAGGAGAAAATAAATCTCACCTGCATGGACAGAATGAATTAAGAAAATTCTTCCTTACAAATTTACATAGATGCGTTCAATTCTTATCATGTTGTTATGAAAACAGAAATATTTTCTTCAATGTAAGCTTCTGCATCCTGTGGACCCTTCTTGACCCACCTGAAACTAGTGGAAAAAGTCTATTGAATTAAGTAAAAATCACAGTCAGAATTTCATACATGGGAAATAAAATCTATTCAGCCCTGTGATACCACACTTCATTGCTGCAACTTGGCATTTCAGATGCTTTTGCTCGCAAACACAAGAGTAACACCCCTGGTATTTCTAGTGAAAACTCCATTTTCACATACAGATTTCTGCTCCATGTTAACCATAGTCCTGTATTTCTTATGGTTGCATATTCTCAAATCAAGACAATAATTTTTAAAGAACTCAAAGTATTTTAGCTAGTAAAATCTAGAAGTTTCATTTTCTCTCTTCTAGGAAAACACATGAAAGCCTATACAATATATTCATTGATACAGAACATGATAAGTGTGCTAGTAAATATTAATAAAATACTTATTGTAAATGAGGTATACCTCACAATTGCAATTTGCCATAGAGTCATTGATGTTAAAGATGTAGAAGATCCCCACATCAGTTCATCCAGTTGACCCACTGCGCAAAATCATACAGATCAAAACTATTATTTTTATCTGTTTAATTCAATTCAGTTCTTTTACCATTCTTTTTCTACATCACTTAAAAGCTAAAAAGAGATGATCAGATGGAAAATGTTCACAAAGCATGGATTTTCTGTAGCCCAATTTTAAACATTTAAGTGTTGGTCTTACACTGTGGGACAGTTAGTTTCTTGTAGTGAAACTGAGAGGTCTCTTTGGGCAATCATTCGCCTCATTGTGACATGGGTGTCTAGCATCAGTGAGAGGAGACACCTTCTCAAAGTGGCTTTTCATCTTTTCTTATAAGAAAGAGAGCTTAGACAACGATGCATGACCAGGTACCAACTCTCAAATGCCTACATGTAAGTAATGCATATTCCATTCAGTGATTTTATTTTCTGTTTGGAACTTTTGGAAATGGCAAATTAAAAATAAGAACATTTGCAACACTTCTTTCTTAATTTCCCAACCATTTCTTCCCATGTGCTGTTCAGGATTACTCAGAAACATCTTCAGCTGTTTTCTCTTTGCTTTCCACAGTGTGCTGGTGGCTGTGTAAGTCTCACTCTATTGTTTCACTTTGCATCTCAGTACGTTTAATCAGAGCTACCTCTGAAGACCTGACCGAGTGCTGAAGACTCTTGCTAGACCTGTTCCAGTATGGGAATATGCTTGGCTTTTTCATTACTCTATGTAGCTAAGGCACTTTCATTTGCAAAAGTAAGGCCTAAACATTTCTGCTTATATAGTGACTTGGTTATTTAAGGAAAGACAAAGGGATTAAGATATCCCAAAATAACTGTGTTCACTGAGACTGTTTAGGTGCCTAAAGATTAGTCAGCGGCAATGGTCAGTGGGAAAAGAGCAAAGTCTCCAGGCAGTGATTTGTGCCTCACTAAGATTGGTGCTGGAGCTGTCCATGAAACTCAGCCAGTCACAGACCCTCTCTGTTGTTGCCTAGCTCAAAATGAATGTCTTGTTTTTAAAGAGCTGAAGCCAAGCAAGGTGCACACTGTCACTCCAGTTCCTATTTCAGAGTGACTTTTCAGGGTCTGGTCAGAAGTGAAGTGAATCCCGCTGCTCTTACACACTGGACACCTAAACCTAAATGAATCCCAGCTTTGCTATTGAGACCTATTTATCTGCTATATCTGTTGTTTTACTAGCACATAATATAAGTGTGGCTCTGATTCATAGAGGGTTTTTAATTTTATTAGAAAAGAATCCACCTTGTGCTTTTTCTATAAATTTATTGCATACAATTCTTGTAAAACAATATTGAGGAGCCCCTACAATGTAGTTGTCTTCTTCTAATGGATCTATGACACAAAGATGGCAAAATACAATTGGTTTCCCAAAATTTCCCCTTCTTCAGCTGCAAACACATGCAACAGCCAGTGATACAACCAGTATTTTACATATGTCTCAGTTGGACCTTTAGTGTAATACTCTATCTATTCATAGCCATAAGCCCACCATTATTATTGTTTTCCCCCTTCAGTTCATGCTGTATGTCCTTAGCACATTGTTGATATTTGACATTACTTTTTGTAAATGTAAAGAGCCATGACTGCCAACACACTACTCACCCGATTGAATTCCCTCACAGCATACAGAAAAAGAACTCTTAATTTACAAAGATTTCCAAATTCATGCTGCAACCTGAGTCTTTCAGCACTCAGATGTATTTGCTATCATTTCCCAACCTTTCTCATAGAACATTCTGTTATTTTTTTATATATTTCTTAGTTATGACACATTCCAAAATTTGAGCCTTTATCTGTCTGGCTTTCCCCTCATTTATCATCATTTTCTGCTATGTTTCTGTCCAGTTATCTTTTTCTTTCCTTTAATTTCTGTTTCTTGGTCCCCAGATAGAGAATGAAATATTAGGTTTGTCAAGCGTATATCATTGTTTAAATGCCTGGAGATGATGGGTTAAACAGCACAATCAATGAAACAAACCTCCAGTGCATTTCAGCTACTGCAAATGATGTTCCCTCTGGCTGTTTAAGACCTACCAAGTCAATAACCTATTAATATCATACTCTGCTAGGGTCAGCTCCAAACAAGTCACACGTCTTTTCAAGGCATTCAGCTTCTGGGTGGATTTAATGGAAGGCTGTTGGCTCCTTGGTGGCCTTAAAAAAAATTGTTTTTTTTTTAATCTTCTTGCAAGATTAAACCTTGTTGACTGAAATAAATTAAAAATGTAAAATGGATCGGATAGTAGTTACTGTAGCTGTATAAAATCATAGAGCAACACAAACTGCACCACCAGTAATTCACGTGGAACCATTGATCCTCTCTAGAATCTGATAATATCTTGCTACCATAGACTGAGAAATAACAGCCAGCCAACCTATCTTAGTTTTCTCTCTGTATATTCTGTGAGAAAATTATTAGTCTTATCCCTGAAAGGAACAAAATTCCAAGTCTTCTATTTCTATATGTCCAAAATAGGTACAAATAGGTTATGATGGCACTTAAAGTTCCATCCAGCATCACCACCTTTTACTAGTAACTTATTTTTCATACAAAAACCAAGAAAACTGAGGCTGAATTTTACATAGGGTGCACTTTTTAGGTCACGGAAGCTCTCCACATGCATCTGGAGAAAACTTTTCCTACTATATCAAGCTGCAAGTCAATGCACAAACCTGCTCACTATGATTGGTACAAGCAATTAATAAATAGTATACCAGTGCAAGAAAAGGTTATAAGACCTTCTGAGAAAGCAACATTTAGTATGAACTTTTTGAGCACAAGCTGTGACATTCCCAGCTCCAAAAGAGATATGGCTTGAGAGAATGATTTTTAAAAAATCCAAAACATATCTCAGCAGGTTCTAATTAAGAAGGACTTTTATTCTGAAATGATTCATTTAGTTGTACCCGAAGTTGCACCCATTTGTTTGCAATAGGTTGTCTACTTCCAGGCCTGTTGTGTCCCATTCTGCACTAGAACTTGAAATTTTTCAGACTTCCATGTCATGAGCCTCTCCAAGTGCAAACACAGGAGATTTGAGGCAAACAGCACAATGTCATTGGGAAGATGTTGCCCAAAGGCTATCAACGGCCTCCCACACATCATTAACATACCACTCAATTCAAGGTGGTTAGCAGGAAAATTAATCACCTCCTCGTGGGTTCTGGATAGGGTCACAAAACCAAGGGGCCTGCATCGGTGAACATCCCATGTCCAGCCCCTATGGTCTCAGAGAATATTCCCACTGCACCTGTATCTGCAACAGGCATTTTAATTGTGACCTGAGAGAGTACTGTATTACTGGATGCAGGTGCAATAGAAGCACAGAATTCCCATACTGATCCTGGACAAAAATTGTTTTCAAAACACAAGAACTTGAAAGTCTCTCACTTGGTAGAGTTGTTTTTCACTCAGGAGGTCTTGATCAGAAACCAGTGAGGAGGAGAGGAGAAAGAGAGCTGAAAAACAGTGCCAGTTCATTCCCAGATCAGGGATATGCCTGATCTGATGGGTCTGGTGCACCCTCAAGAATGGCCAAAGAATAATTTGACAGACTTTTCGGATGTATGCTGAATGAATGTCAAATCAGTGGTTAAGGCCTCAGTTTCTAATTTTAAATAAATAAATAAATAAAGAAGAAACCTGATCAACACAAAGAAATAGACAGTACATTCAGTCTTCCCGTCTCACAAGAATTTACAGAGGGTTCAAAATACATTGGCCCAAATTAAGCAGAAAAGAAAGAAAAAGTACCTATCTCATCCCTGATTATAAAAAAAAAGAACTTCAGGGGCTTGCAGTAAAGCCTTCTGGCAGAAAGAAACTTCAAAATCTATCCTTTTTTTCCCTTAACTGAGAACCCCCTTTGAAGTACACTGCAAAGGATTCTGCCTGTCCCCAGAAGCCCTGTGCAGTGCCGCTAACCATCAGCTCCCACCACTTCTGAATTAACATCCCACAGACACTCCGAAGGAACAGCACACCTACATTTCCTAGCAGATAACTTATTTAGTATACGAGCTCCTGTTACCCACCAGGCCAAAAGAAAAAGCACTGTACCCCTTTGGTATTATCGCTGATCCCCAAGAGGAGGGATCAGCTCTTCCATGAAACATCAAATAACACATTGCAGGCACAGTGGATTTGTGTGTGTGTGTGACTAGGTTGTGTAATTTCCACAATGCTCTGTGGTAGAGTTTGGGGCCATGTTGTTTCACTGCTGGGAAGGTTTGCTCTCTGCATCCCTTCAAAGCTTAGCATTCATGAAAGCATTAAAACTGACCAAATTTCTCCCCTTTTTATCAGCTCTACTGGAAGACTAGTCCATCTCTTCACACCTCCCTTTCTGGTTATTAGATGGACAAGGGCAGCAACACCCAGTGCTCATGGGGACTTGTTGTTGGGCTCCGCTCAAGAGGCAGACCTCTCTCCACACCCACTGCAAGACCCTGATCAAGACAAGCCACAAACATGAGATGTGAAAGTGAATTAAGAAAATGGTTCATGTAGCCCAATTTTGTTTTCTTCAGGGACAATCACCAAGGTGGATTTCAGGAAACAAAGAGAAATACAAAATTTCATATCCTGGATACTGACTAAATATCCTTCTCAAATACAAAGTGTCTTCTTAAACTTGTAAATGAGTGATTTTTTTCCTGCATTGCCACTGAAAATAAAAGTTACTATCAGTATAGTTGATTTGTACTGACTAATACCAGGGTGTTCGTGTGAACAATAAATCTTTGTTTGAATCCACCAAAGTTCTTAGCCTCAGTAGCATCTTGAAGTACAGCCCGTGGAAGTTTACTCCCACCACCCAAGGGAGCGGGGAAATATTAATGCATCAGTTAAAGGAGCAGGAAATGTATTCCGGAAATCTTTAGTGAACAGTCAAATGGCCGATCTCTATGACTGAAAGTCTCTGTGCTCCTTTAACCCACACGGGTATTTTCCAGGTTGTCAGAGAAGGACCAAGTAAGACACCTCAAAGTCACCTCATTTGATGCTGTCTGGGGATCAGGACCTTCAGTGTTATAGCTTAGCCATGCCACCACACAGTAGATCAACGCTGAGATATGTCAGACGAGAATTTGCACCCAAACTATTTTATACCTCTCTGTCACAACTGCCTTTGCTCAAAGGACTACCTGTGAATGTGGGCACTGGCAGTTGACAGAGGTCCTATTGTAAATAAAGGCAAAACCTTTTAGTAGTGAAAACCAATGTTGTGCCTTCTCAGTGGCAGGAAATTCCCAAGTGTCATATCTAAGTCTTTCAAGCACAATAGGCTGCCTTGCTTCCCATTACAAGTCAGTGGTAAGTCCTTCATGCCCCATCTTCCACTCCTGTCTCCCAGAAGAGCCGGCACCAAAGAGTGGTCCATCCCCCAGACTGTTACAGTCACAGGGGTTTAAGAGTACAACAGCATCCCTTCAAATCCCACTGTATGTGCTTTCCAAATAATGCCATGTCTCTTTGCTGGCATGAAAGCCAGGTACATGCAAGCAGCTGAGATCTACTGCTACTTTCATTTTGTATGTTATTTGCCAATTCTATTAACTGCAATCCAAATCAGATAGAACTAAACCTGCCCTGAGCATGGTAGGGTTTCCAGTAAGATGAAGTTGGTGAATGATATGTTCATCTGTGCTGTTCTTCTTGATCCTAGAGCTTCATTCAATCTATTGGAGTTTCCCCTCTGAGCCCCATTTTTCTTCTTACCTGCTGTCTTCCCTCACTTGGGTACTGCAATGCCCTTTCCATGCTGGCTCATGGACCTTTTACTAAAGACCTGTAAGGAAAAGTGGTCCACAACAATAGCATTCAGAGAAACAGTGAATCCCATCATTAAGAAATTTTAGCTTCTCATTAAAGTTTTTCACATGCAAAATATATGTATTTTATCCTGTTTTTATGAAAATAAGCAGCACATGGTAGGGAACTGTGAAAAAAAAGAAGCCCTTCAATATAAAATAAAGTAGCATGCATCACTTCTATTTCCATCTCATTTTGGAGTTCTTTTCTTCCTCAATAGTCTTCTCTGTAAACCCCAGTATTGTCAAAGTTTTGTGGCTTTGTTTTTTGGGTTTTAATCTGTATATCAGCCACAGAAATATGTAAAGATGAGAGTTTGGAGAAGGACTCACAAAAGGAAAATGGAATCAAATACTGAATTAACAATATGAATAATATGGAGTTTGACTGAAGATATTAAAAGAAAATACATGTGTCAACACATTCGGATCCAGAATGACCAGGTATGAATTCAACTTATAAGTTCAATTAATTTTGAACTGTGTTCTCCAAAGCATGCTTAAATGTTGCTACTATGTTCTGTCTTTTCAGAAATGGCATTTTAAAAAGTCATACATTTGTATTCCATCAAATAACTTGTATCTAAAGTTTTTCAGATGCTCCACAATAGTTGTGTGAACATAACATAGGATTTCTAGAAATGTTCAGCCCTTGCCTCTTTGCTGTTAGAGCACATTTTACCATGTGTTCATTGCACACCCAGTTCAACAAAACAAACAGTGGCAAAATCTAGCATTTAAGAAAAGATGTAATTCTGTTGAGCAAACAAACTTTCCTCTCTCTGTCCCCATCATAGTGTATGGTGGGAAGCTGAATAGAAGTTGGTTCTTACAAGGATGAAACTAATATGGAGAAGATTTATCTGCTCCACAGTATTTTCTTTTCCCTTCTGCAATTTATTATGATGTTTACATGGAGACGCTTTTAAGTAATAGTGTTCTAGAAAGCAGATCTTTTATCAAAGAATTAAACAAAATAGACGTGTTTGGTCAGTGTGTTCTCTCTCACACCTGGTGCTGATATTTCTTCACAGTGAAAACAGGATTTTTATTCTGAGCATCCCTGAGAACTTCTGCAGTTAAGGTTCTGCCTATTAGAGGGAAAATCACCTGATGACACTTTAGTAAAGGGTTGGTTAAAACTCATCTAGGAAAATACTTCTCGTTCACCTTGTCCGGAGGCAAGAGTCTCAGACAGAGTCTTAGTTCAGATATTGCTCTGTCAAGGGTGGCCAGGTGATTGTCAAGCTTGGCCTTGGGAGTTTGACACCAAGAAAGGAGTTCTCAGGTGCTTTACCCTGTGCCAACACAGTGCAACTCTGTCATTCAGGGAAATCTTTCTCTTTGTCCCTTTTTATTCCTCTTGAAAATATTAAAAATGGAACCTACTCCCAAGTAAATCTCAGGAATAAAAATGATTTAGGTATTTGTCTACAATTTCTATGCTCATTTTGATATTTGTCTACAGAGGAGAAAAGACAGAATTAATCAGCTACTTCTGATTAAATATTTCAGCAGGGGAATAGTGCTGGGGGAGACATGGGGTTTTAAAAGAAGAAGGCTTCTTCAAGAACAAAAATGGGTCACCTATCATGAGGGCTTGGTAAGCCTATGTGCCCAGTGGATTTGCTAGTTCTAGCTCTGGACTTCTTATCTTCAGAGGAATGAAGAAGAAGGATCCATACCCATCTGCGGTGGTATGACCTTGGCCTCTAGTTCATAGTAGTGACACGGTGGTGCATGCATTGCACGGGGGGGGTTGTCAGTACGTGTGCTTCACATACTGTTTTACTGAAAGTTAAAGCAAAGCAAAGAAAGAGAAACAGGAATTGTGGTATGACCTTTCCTGAATGTCCTGTTTGACAGCTACCACCAATGCGTTACTTTAAAAACACATATTTCTATCATATACAAGTTATGGAGCATCAGTGGGGAAAAGCCATGTCCACGCCACTGGCCTCAAAGTTTGGTGCATCCAGGGTTGTCTGGTTTGTTGGGATTTTTTTGTTCCTGTGCTCTATACTCAGCAGATTTTGATTATGATGTCCTTCTTGTATTAAAAAGGAAGCTGTTGTTGAATGTAATGTGTATAATGACACCACTTTCATTGTAATGCAGAATGCATGGCTTCAAGTGTTTGCAACACTTTAGCCAGTTTCTTTCAAATTGAAAACAGACACAGAGCCAGTCTGAATGCAACCTGCTAGGTTCAGCCACTAGTCTTGTGGCTGACATCTCTAAAAACAACTCAGCATTCACCAAAGTCGAGGAAACTTCTAACAGTACTCCTCTTCAGTGCCTCAAGTTTTAAAAAATAATGTAAAAATGGTGATTTCTTTCATAAATCGCATTAAAGCAAAAGATTGGTTTTCCTAGGGAGAGAATTATGGTCATTTTTCACAGATTGAAAGCACCTGGTCCAAACAGAGCAGTGCATTTAATATATCACTATTTTATTCATGTCATTTGTAAACGGAAAAATATCCTTGGCAATGTCAGTATTTTTTCTGCTCTTTTGCCCTTTAAAAAATGCTTATAAGTTAAGCTTCCTTCTGCATTTGTGAGCTCAAACTAAAAGGCAGAGACCCTCTGAGGCAAATACGAGACACACAGTTTTCGCATCCAAACCTCACCAGGGACAGGTTGCACGGACTGAGCCCCAGAAGGTGAATCCCATCCTTCCAGAGGCATAGAGCTTGTCCAGTGAAAGAATAGGAGGGAACTTCCCCAGTCTCGTTTGCATTTTCCTCTTCTCCCTCAGTGGAGGATTGTCCATGGGGGAGAGAAGTCTCCCACCAGAGGCTGAGAGCCCTGAGCTCCCCCAGCTCAGAGCCAATGGCAGCATTTCTGCCACTACCAAACATCAGTGCCTAAAAAGCAGCACTGGGACAAATCCATGCAACACATACTGGACGTGTCATTAAAGTAGCCAAATGTCAGGGGAATATTTTGATCAAAGTCACCATTCATTTGTCTGCTTCCCAGTTTCTAGAAACTAGTGTCCAGACACAGGAGAGGAGCTGAAACAAGGTAATGGATAGGACAACCTCAGAAAGAGAGTTTCTATCACAGTGTTGCTAGGATCTGTTTTCTGTTCATTGTCATTTGAAACCTTAAAAGTGCTCTGGAAAAAAACTGTAAACAATTTGCAGCAAAGTTTAGTAGTGATTCAAAGTTTATGCAGTCCTAGATTAATGATAGAGGCGGGTCAGGTGAACAGAGCAATCTAGGTTGCTTGATAAACTAGTCTCCTTTGAACGTAAAAAATTATTGATATTCCAAACAGAATGTAATTCATCTCAGAACAAAAAAAATTCATTAATTTTAGACTCACAAGAAGCAAATCCCTTGGCCCAGACTACACTGACTCTAAAATCCACTTAATGCCCATATTATGTACCATTGCAAATCTCCCAGACCAGTGTTTTGGCTGTGAGGGATAGTAAATTTAAAAGCAGAGGAATATCAAACAGAGAGGTGAATTGCATCTGAACGGCACCACTGAGAACATTACTGGAATATTGTCCCCATTCTTTCAGCCATTTCAAAAAAAAATGTTTTAAAAATGTGAAAACAATCCAGAAAACTATTGCTATTCATTCAGAATTATGGAATATTCTACTCTGCGTTAAGAAATTAGATAATTCAGCATGTTCATTTTCTTAAAAAAAAAAAAGAGCAAATTTATGATGTCATATAAAGCTTTACCTGTTGAAAAAAAAGGAAGTTTTGCTGATAATAGATGGCTCTCTAGTGCAGAAGAGGCCTGACAATCAGAACCTGAAAACTCAATCTTCACAAATGATGATTAGAAATAAAGGACATTTCTTTAACGGTGCCATTAATTAACTAATTGAGCAATTATAAAAGGATGTGGTAGCCTTTTGAACACCATGGAGTATTTATGTGTTCACTGCAGAAATTGCTAATGAATATCTCCAGATAGCCCCACACAACTCTGAGGTTAGACAATCAGTCCACTTTCATAAATAGATGAATCTCTTGCCTCCTCTTGTTGCCAAAAGAATCATTTCTCTTTGTGCCATTGTGCATACTTAATTAATACTTGGAGTATTAATCCAGGCTCTGAGAGATACAACATAAATGTATTGCTGTTGGTGTAGGTTTTTTTATTTCAAAGTCATTTCACACTGAAGACCCTTTGAAAATGTAAGGATATGCTTTTTCTTAATATTTGAGGAGAAATTGAAGCTAATTATTTGTTCAGGGTTGCGCTGTTCTGAAAGGAAAATGAATATACTGGATAGAGAACAATCAGCTTCTAGGAGTTGAATAGTTGTTTACCTGGTCAGGTGGGAAAGGCGCTGTATCTCCCTAGGCATACAAATCCCCTGCTCCTGCTCACAGTAGGTGCACAGGGAAGGCAATTGCACAGAGAGGAAAAAGTGACGGGATTTCTGTCACACTCATTCACTTGAAAAGTGCCTCAGAAAAGCTTAACTTTATCAGAGCACTGATGACAAAGGTTTCCTAAATTACGGTATTTGAGAAGGCAGGTGCGGATACTGCAGCCCTGTGGTCCGTTTAGGTGCATGAACATATAAATTAACTTTGAAGGTGTCAGTCCTTTAAAGCTAGCTGTACAGTGGCTGAGAGCTTGTCTTCTCACCCCTCTGCCCCACTCCCCTCTCCTCTCATTACTAAGAACGTGTAAGACAAATCACTGTAGAGCCTATCTTTTAATCAGGCTCTGAACTCTCCATATAACCATGTGTTTGCTGGATTTGAATTTGGTCTCCATTTTCTTTTCCCTCCATAAAATACTCCAGGGATATCAGGTACCCAGTCTTCAATGGGTTGGTTGGTACTTGATGTCACTGGTCTCAGAGCTATTCACTGTGAATAATGTTTGGTCCTTTTTTATTTTAATTGCTGGAATGGCTGTGGATATAAGTTGCTCGACACAAAAGGGTGACAAATAATGATGAAAGACACTAGAGTGCTCTCATGTGTAGCTTGGACCAGAAGGAGAAAAGAGATTATTGCAGCTGAACTGGTCACATGGAATTTGCTGGACCTGCCTGCTCCCACCCCCTCCAGCCTCTCTCCGGGAATAGTGCTCTTACAAGCTAAGAAAGACACAGTTGGCACCAAAAAAAAAAAAAAAAAAATCCCATTAACAATGACCTTTAGAAATTTCAAGGACATAACGCTGCCTTTGTGAAGTGTAAACAGATGCATTGTCAAATAGTTAAAGAACAGAATTGCTCCTGGATCTGTCATTTACCTCCTCACGAACTCTTACAAACTGTAAAGAGTCAGGAGGAAACGGCAGCAGCATGATTATACAGTTAAAGAGACAAATACTTATGTTGGTCTTCTCAGCGATTGATATTTCTATTATATTTTTAATTAACATTTTAATCCTTTAAAATCATTTTAATCCTTGGGAAGCATGTTACAGAGCGAAATCGTTGCTATGAAAAGTGTCAAACAGATAATAGCTAAAATTAATGGTTTTGTGATATATCAAGTTTTCAAATTGTTCTTTTATTAAAAGAGCCTGACATTTTTCATTACAGCGAGCAGGGCTTTCTGAATAAAAAGTAAACGTGTACCCCAGATTACAGAACATTTAACTATTTGCATGATAAAGTCCTCGTCCTAGCCTTCCTTCTGTTTGAAACAGTTGCCAATAGACTAGATAAGTATCTTTTGTGGTGGCAGAGCGAAGCACAAACCAAGGTATCCCAGACTCCTCCTCCTGCTCAGCAGGAGGAGGGGTCTGTGGTACCAGTTTTAGCCAGGGCTCCTTGTAGCCCCCAAAGCCCTTTGCAAGACCAGGGCTCACTGGGATTTCACCATGCGCTCCCACTCAGCTGATAGTCATTGCACACCCATGCCAGGAGCTGCTCTCCCTCCTGCTAGGCTCGGAGCGTCATTGGTGGTTTTCTCATTTAAGCGTTTTGAGGCAACCTCTGAAATGCTCATAATAGGATAAATAACTGTGCGCATAATTGCAGAAACACTTCAGTAAGTGGATACAAGCTGCTAAAGATCTCATCTTTAGACCCTTCCAAACACACACAGTTCCTTCTTTCACAGTCAAGCTCTTCCTTTCTGACATCTCTCAACATAGCACACCCAGAAACCAGCATGCATAAACCCAGCCAGCACAGGTTTAGGAAGGGCAGGTCCGGTCTGACCAGCCTGATCTCCTTTTATGATCAGATGACCTGCCTAGTGGATATGGGGAAGGCTGTGGAAGTGATCTATCTGGACTTCAGCAAAGCCTTTGACACTGTCCCCCACAGCATACTCCTGGAAAAGCTGGCAGCCCATGGCTTGGACAGGGGCACTCTCTGCTGGGTTAAGAACTGGCTTGGTGGCTGGGCCCAGAGAGTGGTGGTGAATGGTGCTGCATCCAGTTGGTGGTTGGTCACTAGTGGTGTCCCCCGAGGGATCAGTGTTGGGCCCAGTCCTGTTTAGTATCTTTATGGACGATCTGGATGAGGGGATTGAGTGTACCATTAGCAAATTTGCAGATGACACCAAGCTGGGGGGGAGTGTCGATCAGCTGGAAGGCAGGAGGGCTCTGCAAAGGGACCTGGACAGACTGGAGAGATGGTCTGATTCCAACGGGATGAGGTTCAACAAGGCCAAGTGCCAGTTCCTACACTTTGGCCACAACAACCCCCTGCAGCGCTACAGGCTGGGCACAGAGTGGCTGGAGAGCAGCCAGGCAGAAAGGGACCTGGGAGTTTGGATTGACAGGAGGCTGAACATGAGCCAGCAGTGTGCCCAGGTGGCCAAGAAGGCCAATGGCATCCTGGCCTGGATCAGGAACAGTGTGGCCAGCAGGAGCAGGGAAGTGATTCTTCCCCTGTACTCAGCACTGGTGAGGCCACACCTGGAGTACTGTGTCCAGTTCTGGACCTCTCAGTTCAGGAAGGATATTGAGGTACTGGAGCTGGTCCAGAGAAGAGCAACTAGCTGATGAAGGGACTGGAGAGCAAGTCCTATGAGGAGAGGCTGAGGGAGCTGGGGTTGTTTAGGCTGATGAAGAGGAGGCTCAGGGGAGACCTCATCACTCTCTATGACTACCTGAAAGGAGGTTGTAGCCAGATGGGGGTTGGTCTCTTCTTCCAGGCAACCAGCAGCAGGACAAGAGGGCATGGTCTTAAGCTCTGCCAGGGGAGGTTTAGGTTGGATATTAGGAAGAAATTCTTTACAGAGAGAGTAATGAGACATTGGAATGGGCTGCCTGGGGAGGTGGTGGATTCTCCATCCCTGGAGGTTTTTCAGATGAGACTGAATGTGGCACTTCGTGCCATGGTCTAGTAACCACAGCAGTGTTGGATCAAGGGTTGGACTTGATGATCTCAGAGGTCTTTTCCAACCCCATTGATTCTATGATTCTATGCTTCTATAACTGTAAAACCCCCACTTACTGGGAGCCATAAGTAGCTATGGGTAGAGATTGTGGCCCGTAGGAAATGTGATCATTGTCTCAAAAACCAAATAATAAAGAAATTCCTCTAAAGACTAGCCTGTTCTTAAAATCACCTTGGTATTTGGTCTTTAATACATCATCTTGTCAAACACTGTGCTGGTTCAGTGGTAAGTAGAGTCTTCTCTCTGTGGAAGCTTTACAGTGTTTTACTTGGATGCGGTTACTCCACTGGTTTTCTTCTTCTGCTTTGTCTTCTTGAAATGGAAAGCAGAACATTACCTGTGGTAGTAAAAGAGTGGTGAAATAAGAGAATGAGTGATCTCGTTAAAAACTGTTGATTGCCATCACATGTACTACTGGGTATCTGTTGGATAATACAGGGCCATTTGGAGAGGTCCGCTTTTTGTGCTGGGAAGGCCCACGTAATAAGCAGAGTGTAGCAAAGCCACAAGTAATACACTACTGTTTGAGGTCACCAGTTAAGGCAATGAATGAAACCTTGCAATGAAATGTTTCCCTAACCCTTCATACATCTGTTTGGGCGTGCAAAGCTCAATTAGGCACTCAAATGAGCTAGTAAGAGTTTGGAGATCTGTTTTAACAAAAACTTGCATAAATACTTTGAAGCATTGGGCTGATACTCCAGGAGATGTGGTTTATTCTCCATCTCTGGTACTAACTCGTTGAGAGCCCTGGATATATCAGTTCCTCCTCTCTCCTTCCCAAAAGAAGGATAAATGGCATTTCAGTCCCTGGGGACACCTCTGTTACTTGTCACATACAGTGAATGTGAGGCAGGCGTGCTCTGGCTGTGTATGCCCACTCACCTTCACACCTAGGGGAGCTGGGTTCTGCAGGGGCTGCAGCACAGAAGGATGAGGGCAGCAAGCTGGGCACAAGAAATGCCCTCTCAGTGGGTACACAAACACAAAACTGGAAGGACAAACAGCCAAATCTCACATCTGGTATCCATCTGTCATCATTTCATATCAAAGTCAATCATAACTCAATCAAATCCCTGTGACATCAGTACTAGGTCTTTCTTGTGGAGTCACAGCAGGCCCAAGACCTCCAGACAAATTTAGTCCATTTCAACCCCAACAGGGAGCCATGCGTCACATTTGTCCTTAAGTGCTTGCTGCCGGAGCTGTGTCAGCCGCTGGATAGTTTTTGGATGATGTCAAAGTTGCTGGGCTTGACCTCAGGAGCATGCCTAGCTTGGGGTACCAGCAGCATAGATGGACTCAGTACCAGCAGTGCCACAGGAGCCTGGAGAGTGGAAACACCACCAGGACTCGGTTAAACTGGGGAGTCATGCAGGAGGCAGCAGGTCTCTTTCTCTGCAGGCTCCTTGAGTCTGGATTTTGGTACCCCCTACCCTTTCAAGGTCAATGTAGTGACCTTGAGGGCAGGCTACAACGTCTGTTTATTTTCCCAGGCTCTCTCTTGCAGTGGGAGTGGGGCAGAGGGGTGAGAATGGCAGGGAGAAGGTAGCATCCTTTGTGGGGGGAGGCAAGGGGGGGCTACTTCTGCTTGTAGCTTGCACCCCAGTGTATAAACTAATTGAGGCATTTCCTGTATACAAGAATAAACACGCATACATTGAAATCAGGCAACAAAAGTGAAAGTGAAATAAACCCAATATTGCTAATTGTAAAATTTATTTTGCCTAGACAGAAATTATTTTGAAATCAAAATGGGGCAATAGTGATGTGTTGGCTAAAAAAAAATTAAGCAGATCCATTTATTTTCTCACAAAAATTCTATGTAATCTGTAAATCCTGACCTGCATTAATTAAATTCCACTTTTAGAAAACAGTAGCACAAATTCCCCTTGATCCACAATATTAACTTAACCTGGGGGGTGATGGGGGAGAAATTCCTTGATTCCCAGCAAAGATCTTTCTTGCATCCACTACAGAGTCTTAGTCTTTATTCCATAATACAGTGAAAGAAATGCGAGGGGGTTTCAATGCTGGAAAAAAAAAAAGCCAAGGGAAAAAAAAAAAAAAAGCCGCCTCCTTTGTGTCCTTATCTCTCCCGATGTGTGTTACATGTCGCAGCAAAGAGCAGGGGCGCTGAAGCCGAGCCCAGAAATCCGACTGGATTTGACGACGCCCCCGGTAAACAGCGTGGCACAAAAGTCCATTGTGCTATGAGATAACTGCGGGGCTGAATGGGGGAGGCTGTCACGGGGGGGATTGTTGGGCCAGTCACCATCGGATCACAGTCGAGGCCTGAATTCCTTTATGGTTCATCAGGGCCTGTTGGTACCACAGAAAGTGTCATGATCCTTTTTTTCACTGGGGCCAGATGGTGTCCTTTTCTGAGGCCTTCCTAATGCCCGGTTTTCCACATGTAAAACTCCTGGGAAAATGACCTAACTCACAGCTGCTTAGTGAGGCTTGAGCAGGTCTTTAGAAAGACTTCTGTCAGGAACAAGGCGGCCGTACCACTCCGGGGGAGCAGGGGGAGGCCGCCGGCACAAACCTACCCCTCGCCGTCTATATTTAAGAGGAAATAAAATCCCGCCCGTCCAGCGCCAGGCTGCGCGGTCTGCGGCCCCGGCCGGCTGGAATGGCAGCGTGCATGGACAGGGAACTGCCAGGAGCTGCCGTGGGGCCGGCAGGGCAGCAGCCGCTCTCCCTTCCCCGGCGAGCAGATGGCCTGAATAAAAAGATAGAATGTGGTCCAAAAGGGTCGGGGGAGGACAAAAAGTGAGAGGTTCCCCAGGCCGCGGGCAGCCGCCCGGGGAGAGGGGAGGGAGGGACCGCCGCTGAAAGGGGTGAGGGAGAGTGGGAACTTTTGATGTCGGGAGGGCAGTGTTTGCCAGCCTGCTGAATGACTCCCCGAGGAACCGCAGCACCGCAGGTGCGGCGCTTATAAAAGCCCAAAGCCTTTTATATCAATAAAATAATGCCTGGCCGGAGGAACTCTCCCAAGGCTGCGAGGGATGCAAAGCTGAAAAGCTTCCGTAGTGGTGGCTTATTTTTCCCAATCAAGGCGTTAGCAATAATTATCTTGGTACCTTTTAGTTGCAGTCACTGACCTCTTAGCCTTGACTGTACATCGCTGTATCGGGATGTTTTCACTTGCCTGGCTTCGCCAGGAAATTTTTTTTTGAGGGGTGATGCAAGGGTCCGAATCCATCCTTTGCACATTTTTTTGGAAGCACTATGTTTCCAGCTGTACATTTGTCAGTGCATCTACAGATATTTCAACGACTGCTACACCTATCCCCCAAGTTTTCCAATGGTATTCTTTTTTTCAAAAGCCTTCATATAAATAAGCATAGCTCAGTAAACATATTAACACTCAATTTTAATTTACTTGTTCTGTAACCCAGAACACTATTTTAATCCCAGTGTTAATTACATTTCCCCTCATATATTTTGAAGTTTAAAGTGAATACGGGAACTTCCAATAGCATTTCTTTCCCGGACATGGCCATCTGAGGAATTAAATAGAGCTGTCTGAAAATTAGCTATAATTGTTCGTGGGAAATTGTGAGGGCAGAAGATTTTCATTACAATGTTATGTTTTTTTCAATTAAAAACTGAAAGTCAAAACTGTGCTAAAAGTCTTTCAGTGCTGATACATTAAAAATCAATTTTGGTTTCAAATATTTACTTTATGAAAAAAAATGCAAAAATGTGCTTACCCCACCATTTTCCATTTTCAGACTTGCACAGAACACTTCTATGAATGTTTTTCTTTTTTTGGCTAAAATATTTTTTACATGTTTTTAGTTCCAGCAGAATCCCAATCCTCATTTTTTGATTTTGCAGTCAGACCTGAATGGAAAAGAAATACACCATTGATCTCAGGTAGGTATTGTCAAAGGTTTCCTTATGTGTTTGTTAAAAATACAAGTTAACTTTGTTACAGAACATACATCAGGGCATGATACAAAAGAACGCAAGTAATTTTTCAATCTTACTGTCTCAGCAGAAGGAATAAAAGATGGAAGAAGTGTATATAAAGATGCTCCTAGTTGCTCAGATAAGAGTCATGTTTCAGTTCTATCTGGGTATGAAACTTGAACAAAAACAGCCCGAAAGTGTTTGGCCCTTCCAAACTGCTCCATTCTGCCTTTGACCCAAAAACTATTGACATCCATGAATTTTGTTTCTCTTTGGTAACTTGCAGATTATTGATTTTATCGTTTGCCTGACATTTCACAGTGCATTGCCTCACTTACAGAAATGTTCAGCATTTACACTGTGATGTGAACTGTCATAAAGTGAGGTAACATTCCATAAAATCCTAAGGGGAAAAACACTTTGATGAGATGCAGTCCAACTTGGAAGGACTGTATTTTTTCTCAAGCTGTTCTAGGTTCACTCACCCTGAAAAAGCACATTTCAGAAGGGACAAGATGATTTTAAATAAAGACTGCTGTTTAAGAGGAAAAAGGAAAATGATTAAATCTTTTCTTGTAACAAGAACAAGAGTCACTACTGGTATGTACCATAAAAGTGAAATGTACATGTATTTGCTACGCTTTGTTTTCAGCAGAGAAATAAAGTTCAAGAGAAACAGCTTGTGCTTTACATTTTTGATCTACTTGTTCCCCTTCTTGTTTTAAAATGTATCACTGGGCCTGAATAACCCCAAGAAATCAGGCAGAGGCATCCGGCACGTACTTAGGATCTGTGTCATGCAACAGAAGGAGCCCAAGAAAGAGAGCCAGCCCTCCTCCTGCTGGGTCAGTCACATGCAGTCAGGCTTTTGCATAGAGCTAGCCTTCTGTCTCCTTCCTTTCAGGGGCAGAGTAACATTTTGTAGTGACACAAAGAAATTCTTCCCTCTCTTGGTCATAAAGACCCACAGCACTAGATCCTCTTTATCAATTGCTCTTTTCTTATAGTATATGATATATTTTATTTACATATGAATTGATCAGTTTGCCTGGAAAACTTGGAAAGATTAGTGGTTCACAAAAATATAAACCACTCTACTTGTAGTCATTGCTGAAACTTGAGGAAAACAGCTATCACTCTGCTTTGCCTAACTTCATAATCTGTGTCCTCTCCATTATACATGTTAGTATTATGCAGGGCTCCTAGTTGGGATGCAATTAGTTAGATTTTATGGGTGACAAAGCAGAGAAACAAACTACAATGAAATTAAAACCACAGATGAAGCAAAAGTATTTGGCCACATTCTTTGTCTTTTGGGAAAAAAAAGATCCCTGTAAAATGCCCAGCTTTTCATTGCCTTTGAAAGTGGCTGTGCAGTTTGTGAGAGACATATAGCTTTCGAAATCTCCTGTGTCATGTACACACACCTACAGGTGCATGTACAATACCAAAATGCATTTCTTTCCTGACTCCGCTGTCATTTCTTGTACTTTCCATATGCTACTATTAGCACAATGCAGCCTACCAACAACTACGTGGCCTGTAAAGCAGGGGAAACCACAACAAGGATAAATGACAGGGAGATTTTCTGACTTCATGAGTTTTCTTCCTAGTCCAATCAGAATCTCAAAATTTCTCATGGTCTGGTAATTGAGAAGCACCAAATGAAATTACTAGGTGTAATTTTAAGACAAACAAAAGTACCCCTTCATGTATGGCATACTCAGGCTCCTTGTACCATATAAATCCTCCCTAGAAAAGGATGTGGAAGCCAAATTGGCTCAAAAAGAATCTACACAAAGCCAGAAAATAAAAGTCCAGTGGATACCATGTCTGTATCAGGAAATTCCTAAATTATATATAGCAGAATGCAGAGAGACTCCTCCATGAGAAGGGTCACTCCTTGCTGTTCTACTCATAATCTTTCCCTAAGCAGTTATTACTAGGCACTGTCAGGGACAGGAGCAGAAGGACCTCTGGTCTCACTCAGTACAGCTGTTCTCTTGTTACTCTCTTCTTATTTTATTCCAGCAACCAAGTCTATTTTTATTCTTCTCCCTAGAACTGTGGCCAGCATACTGGAGAGGATTTTACTAGGAATCTAGACTGTTGTGACCCTGTTCATGGTACTCACAGGGACCCTTCTTTTCTTTCTTCTTCTGCACAGGGAAGCTTTGTCAGAGGCATTCTCTGTCTTCTCCAGCTCAGGATGCTGAAACGCCTTATAGCCAAGAGGCAATGTATTCATGGGCCTCAGTGATTGCCTAGTAAGCCTCAAAACAACATTAATGTCATAATGTGGTAGTTGGACACCTGTTTAAAATTAAGGATGACTCCTCTCCAGAATATGTCTGTCACCAAATATCTCATATCGAGAGCTTTAAAAAATGCACTTATTTAATTCACAGGAATGAACCCTCTTAAAATAACCTCAGTGTGTAGGATTCCTTTGCTTTTTGATGACGTGGATATCACTGGAAAACATGAATCTGAATGGCATGGTTAAAATCTATTATAAATATGTGGATCTGTTGTGGAAAATTCAAAATAACTAACCTTCACACACGGAGTCCACATTCAACCCAAGCAAAGGACTGGCCTTAAATTCTATTTCAACCTTCTTTCCCATCTCATGTTTATGGCAAAAGCTCATGCCGAGCAAGGAGCATCATTTATTACTGAATAAAACCATTCAGTTTTATTCTCATGAGATAGTAAGTAGTTACAGGTCACAGTGCTGACGTCCTCGTTAGCAGCTTCTCAGAACACTCAAGAAGCGTATCAGTAGTACAGTTCTAGTGTATCCTAGAGATAGATTGGCTCCAGAAGGACTCTGTCTTAATTTGCTGTTTTCCAGGATCACATGAGGGAAATTTAACCTCCGTGCTCTGGTCTGTTTCTGATCAGACTGTGCAGGAATTCTTGCCTGGTGCAATCAGTGCCACATCTCATGCCTGGGCAGAGAAGCTGGACTAAGCAGGGAGGTGTCACGGCAAGAGCTGGAAGCAGAAATGGCTGAGGCAGATGAGTTGCATGCTAAGCTGATCTCCATTCAGACTGAGGTAATAGGTGGGCAGCACGATTCCTGTGTAGCCACAGGTCTGACCTGATGCCGAAGCCAGAGCAGTCCTTGCAGCTCCTGACAAGTGGAGGCACAAATCACATTTCCTTAGTGTCTGCACGAGTGATGTCATGTACCCGTGCCACAGGTCCCTCACTGCCATCGGCAGGCCTGTGTAGCATAGATGGATCGTGGCAGCACTGCAGCCTTCAGTCTAATGCCAGATGAAATTTATAAGAAATGTAATGCCAACTTTGAGAACCAATGAAGAGTGGTCCTTAGTCTCTGCACAAAGTAATACAATCAACAAACACATTCACCCTTCAAATCCCAGACTTGCCCTAAATGTGCTGGAAATTATCCTAAACCAAAAAACCAGCACGGATTATCTCCAAACTTTGCAGAAGCCTGGCAGAAAAACCATGGGTTTGATGTCTCTGATAACTTGACAAGCTTCCATACCCAAACAACAAAAGTTAGGAAAGCCTGGATTTCCGTGTGAACACTGCCCTTCTGCTGGATAAATCCAACCCTCTCTACTGGATAAATTTACATACTGCAGATGTAAATTAGCACCAATGACTATACAACTATCAAATCAGCAAACTGCACTGATGCTCAGCTAGTACCAGCAGCAAATTAAGCCTAAAAATACTTTTGATTGTAGATCTCAGTCTATTAGAATAGAGGTTATGCACCCCAGCAAAGACTCCTGGTATGGCATTCTGCAGCAAATAAATACCCGTTTTTTGTTGCTAACCTGTCTTCTTGGTGCCTCACCCAGTGGGAAAGCTCCTGTCTGGGTTTATAAGAATAAGCAGTTTGATATGGAATTTCATAACATACTTACATGTTGCTCACATCCTTCTGTTGAGCTAAATTGATCTTTTTTCTTCTCATTTCCTGGGTAGATTGCATTTGGTCTATGAGTAAACACAGTGTAGCTGCCCCCTTTTCCCAGGCTTTCTAATGAGAATGTGCTGTCTGATCAGGTGCATGCACTCTGCTGTCATTTGCAGCCTGACCTGCAGGTCAGAGGTGATTTGAGCAGGCTCAGGGATGCATACAAATCACATCCTCTTGTCTGTCTGTTTTGTTGACTGGTTCTCCTCAGGGTCATGGCTATCTTAAGTAGCAGCCTGAAGGATAAAGTGCGCCCTGTCTGAGCTGTAAAACTTTGACTTTGGACCAATTGCATCTGACATACAGCAGCATGAGGGTTGGTTTAGCCTTTGGATTCAGAACAAATCACTGGCTATCAATAGCTGATAGTGACATGCAGTTTACTGAATGTCCCCTTTTCTCTAGCAGCTGTATATTCTTTGAGAGAAATGGATGTGTTTTTAAGTTTCTAAGGTCATGTTTTAAATATGATGTTGCATACACTCCATTAGAAAGTAAGTGTAGCAAATACATAAATAGCTAGAAAACGTTATGCTGTTTTATGAGTTTGCTTTTGGGCTCCCAGGTGGTTTTATGGGAGGTGGGGTGATAGATATAAAATGGCATAAGAATGACCTACTCATAAACCAAAAATTTTTTAGGATTAGCTTACTTACTAAAAACTTTTCAGGAATGATATTGAGGAAGAGCCATGCAAAATAAAGCACTCTGTCCTCAAGACTGGTGTACTGCAGGGAGCTTCTTTGCCAATGCAGCTGCACCAGTACGTCAGTTGATACACGGGCTTATGGGCACAGGAGTAACGTGCCCTACTCAAACTGTCCCGTTCTGCACAGACCACCAGACCCAGCCTCATAGTTCCCACGCTAAACCTGCCACCATGACAGCATTCACCAGTGCAGTAATCACCCACACATGCTGAACCCAAAGAAAGGGGAAGTTTTTAAGGCCACCAAGCAGTTATCAAAGAGTTCCAGCTCTCAGCTGGCATCAGCCGGGGCCAGATTCAAAGCAGTGACCTGGAAGCAAGCGGCTCTGTATCACCCCCATGGGTTGCCCGGCCCCCTAACACTTCACTTATTAAAAGGTGACTCTAGGACTATGTCAGTGCCCTTGTGTCTCTGCAGTGTCATACTAGAAATCCAGTCTGCCTTATATGTGTGTAACTGCATTTTATCCAAAAGAGCCACCTTTTTATTAGCTGAAATGCTTTGGTGGCTTCTATTTATTGTTCCATTAGGAGTCATATTACTTTTGTCAACAATTTTATCTGTTTCATTTTCTCAGCTCTGCTGTCACAGCATTGCTTGCAAATTTTTGCCAAGTTTGTGCTACAGAATTATATCAAGGAGAACTTTGTGTTCTCATCATATTCTTACTTGGTAGAAAAAAAAAAGAAAAGGGTTTAATGTCATTATTATTATTATTATTATTATTATTAAAATGTCATAAGTGCCACTATAAAACCAAACTAGCTGAGGTGCCACTCTCAGTAACTATTATGTTACATTTCTCAGTTTATCCACTTATAGAGGTTATCTAGGACTTATAAAGTTTTCATAGAGTATATGTGTAGGGCTCAGATGGTTGCAAAGAAATTGCCTGGCCAAGCATTTTCCACCAAAGTGGATTTTTTTCAGCAAACAAACGGATTCTTTCTTTTTCTTTTTTTTTCACCACAGAACGTTCTCCCCTATCATAACAGAAAATTGAACTATTGCATTAAAAATGAAACACTTTCAGCTTTTAGACAAATGTATTTATGTTTTGGATAAAAAGAATGAAAGACAACTCTTTGCAAAAGATAATCGTCTTTTTCAGACTACTTATGAACAAGTTGCATCTGATACAATCTTAAACTATCATTAAATAATAAAATATTGTTAGTATACCAAAATTGGTGAAGTTGTTCTTGACAGGTCTCATCATATCTGAAGACTAGTCCCAAGATCTTTTAGGTCTTATTGAAATAAACAAAGCGTTCAACATACAGTAGAATTTCAACCTTAATGATATCATATCTGTGAATTGTGAAGTGATGCTACAAGATGAAGAATTGATAGCAGCATAATAGGATATGTTCCTTTCCCAGCAGAATCCAACAGAGGATTGTAATAGTTCACCGGGGAAGTAGGGTTAAAAACCTCTGACCCTTGATATCAGATAAACATTGCCAAAAAAAATAAAATCCTTGATTGACCATGAAATGCGTGACTGCCTCAAGTCTGGTCTGAAATCTTTGCTGATAATTACTGGGTTGAATGTTATGAGAAATGGGCAAGAGAGGTATCAGCCACGAGTGTACATACTCAGAGACCTGAGCATCTCTAATAAGAATTGATGTAGTGTGTCATTTGTAATTTAATCAGCAGCATTACATCTTGATAGTAAAAGGACTATCATGAACATTTTCACAGTAAAGTAAGATTAACAGGCACACACTCCAAATCTCTGCTGCCTTAATGTTCCAGTTGTGACAGGAACTGAAAAATAGAAGAAACTGAGAGTTTATGTTGACACACAACCCTGAACTGGTTCCAGGGTATGTAGGCTTTTTGTTGCATGTAGCACTTACCAAGCACTGACCTGAGACATCTGATGAACACAAGCAGAACAGTGCCAACTCTGATCCAAATTTTGGCCCCTGCTCTTTTCCAGTGACTATTGTATCCCAAATTCCAGGTTTAGATCCAGATCTGAGTCTCTCACAGCCAGATCCATTCCAAAATAGATCACTCTTTTTTACCTCATCATTTGTTGATTAATTTAAAAGCTTCATGGTCCAGGCTTCTCTGATGCATTCAGTACCCCAGCATGCACGGACTAGAGCCTGCCTGACATGGAAGAAAGGCATGGATTTTTGGAATCCATGGATATTTGAAAGAAAATATCTACTCTAAAGCAGATAACTAGGAGTTAGTCATCTCAACTGAAGCTCCTCAGTTTAGACTTTTTCTGTAATGGAGGAAAATAAGCCCCTCTAGAGGCAATTCAGACAGTGTAGCTTTCTAAAAAACTTAGGATGAATGGTTCTCTGAAAAGATTTTTTTTTCTTTACCAACAGTGAAGAAAGAACAGAATGGTTAGAACATCTATGTTTAAGACTTCTGAAGTGAGGTGAATTAAATCCCGTGCTTACTCTGTTTAGGAAACCCAGTCTGCAGAGTAGACTGTCAGACATGAACTCATACAACATCTGTGTCAACATATTTTTGTCCAAAACTTTAAGATTTCTTACCAACTGTGTCTGAATAATATTTTTTCTTTTTTTTTTTTTTCTTTTTTATTTTTAACAATGCTTTTGTGAGAGCTGAAAGAATTAGCAGTAAATTTACTCATGGGAAAAAACACATTATGACAATGAAGCAAAGGTCTCTAGTGTCTGCAGTCCCACAGTGAATATGCATGTTCAGATGTGCATATTAATTGTCATTTATATCAGTGGCAAGAGGAAAAAGACAAATGGTGCATGGGCATCTGTTTTCAAATGCTTACCCAAGGTGCTGATTCATGTTTATAGGTCACCTGAAAGCAAAATTAGTCCCTTAGGATCCAGACCAGATATTCTGGGAAAATATCCCATCTCAATAGTCTTTTGAGTCTTTGGAGCAACTCTTAATGACTGTGATTTTTTTTTCCCATTTTTTTGTTCAGAACTGTGAAATAATCCCGTACTAATACTGTTTTCAGCACCTCCTGCCCAGTTATACGATTATTCCATTATGTTTTAGCCTCTTTCCTCTCATCCACCAATACAAGAAAGGTAGTTCACATTGTTTTTTTATCTTCTAGATCTGTTGGTGTCAGTCGCATGGCACAATCTGATTCTGTATTATTGTACTTATTACTTCAAAACTGCATTCTGTGTTGCTCAGTAAAAATGAAGCAAATAAGTTAATAAAGCCAAAACAGCCCACACAAGGTAAGAAAAATAAAATGGAATTATAACTTACACAAATAACAAAGGTCTGAATCTCTGATAAATAGGTTAAATGCTGATATAAAAGAGCTAAAGAAAAACTAATGTTTTCCATTACTTACTGTAGGCTGTTTTCATGAAGATTTTCTCCTGCACCCTACAACTTTTTGGCAAAATGCACGTATAATTCTCAAAGTGAGAAATGTTAGTTGTTTTCAGGCATCCTTTGGTTAAAACCTCTGCAGTAATCAATGAGACTTCGTCAAACAGGTTTAAAAAATGTCACTTAATATCAGTTTCCATCAGGGTGTACTTCAGGACTGGTCATTTAAACAATTGCTCTCCAGGAGAATTACTTATTTCTTGGTTTATTTGTGTGAGGAGCTCTACAATGTGACATCCGCAAGAAAGTGAACCCAGCCGAGGAGCAGGTGGTCTGCTGCTCCTGCGTTATTGCCATTATGTTGCTTTTGTTAAATTACTCCATAAACCCAGGTTTCCTCATTCCCATTTGTTAAATATGCCTACCTCCACTCTACAAGCACAGATAATCAGTCAAACCTTAATTAAGGTATATTTAGATCAAACTATGCAGCCAGCATTTGCTCCCAGTACCTGGGTTGCAAATGACAGTCACATGAGTGGCTTGCTCTATTGGACATGCTTTTTGTTTAACCATGATCACTGGTGGCATACGGCTTTTTTGTGCAAGTGAAAAGCCCTTTAGAATTCCTCTAATTCTGACAAAGAAACTGTCTTTGGGAGGAGAAATTGAGTATTGCCTTCTTGCATCTGAATAGTCTTTCAGCTCTATATTCACAGCAATATACTTAATATCCACAGACAGGAAGCAGAAGGTTTGGACCCATGTGTTATTTGATCCATTTCTAGCTTCTAGAAACTCTTGGAAGCTTGTATTTTTACTGGTTAAGGAGATATTGTAAGGTTTGTTAGTATAGGCATGGATTTCTCTTGGGAAGTATTGCAAAAACGCTTTGCAACAAAAATCATAGAGGATGTCTTTTTTTTTTATTTAAGAAGTAATAAATCAAAGCAAGGTTTGGGTAGGGATGAATGATGCATTGACTTTGCACTGCTCCTCTGAGAAGGGTAGAAAATGTTTATGGAAAGATTTCCATTTTTTACCTTATTTCTGATCTGATTGCTGATTTAATCAGTTGTTTTCAGATGCGTTAAATTAGCTTTATTTATTGCCTTTCACATCTTTCATTTTCTTTGGTGGCCCCTTTTTCTGTTGTCTTCTATTTGTCTATATCATGGTAGCACCTGAAGACCCCACGTGAAGTTAGAGTCTTGGTACACTGGAAACTACAGAAAATGAAAGGTTGCCCATTCCCTGAAGAGCCTGCAGTTTAATCAAGATAGCAAGACACGTGCTACACTAAATTTCAGATACACTATCAAGAGCACAACATCTACAATTAGGTTTTGGCACTAATAACTCCTGGGGGTTCAGTCAAGCAAAGGCATATGCAGGCACTAAATTTTAAGGCATGTTGAGTAGCCCCATTTAGTTCAAAGCAACAAGAACGCATGCAAAGCTGATGATAAATCTTCCAGGGCAGAAGGTTAGGTTGTGTGACCAGGCCATTGGCCGGTTGAGAGGGAAAGCTGTCGTTAGGGACAGAAAGTTGACCTACTCTTTGGATTTCTCTACATTTGAATGCTGAGTTAACAAAGCACAGATTTAGTATGTTTAAAGAGTCAATGAGAAGAAAATACTGTAAAGTAGCTCTGTTTTCCACAAAATTCCTTGCAGACCTTATTCTAAAGGAACTTTGCAAAGAGTAAAGGCCACTTTTGAAGCAACATAAAGACCACTTTTGTCAGTGAAATAACTTGCTGGACTTTTTCCCCACAGATTTGTATAGAGCACTGGTTCACATCAGGGTCTGAAAAAAATTAGTTTTGATTGTATATACATACATACAAAAGGGTAAACAGTCTGAATAAAGCCCTTTGTACTGGATTAGTGTCTTAGCTCTTTAACCCAAGCTGCAGGTTTGGGATGTCTTTGTTCAGTCAGGTTTTTGGGGCTGACCAAACCGGGTGTGTTTGAGTTTCATTCCTTACCCTTTTGAGGTCTGTAGGACTGATTCCTTGCATTCAATGCCAGCAGTACTGTAAGTGCCCAATGCTTTATTCTCTAAGCTATTCATCCTTTCAACCTTTAGTTTTTTTTCCTTAATCCATCTACCTTACTAAGTTTTCAAGTCAAGTAAAATGTTAAAAGTGCTTCAAGCAAGAGCAACACGGAAATAACAGAGTGCATGCCGAGAATTTTTGGCCATTTAGTTTATTTGTTCTGTGTGTGTGTGTGTGTAAATGTATATGTACACATGTGTATGTGCATAGGGGTACATGATTGCACCACAAAAGATGAATCTACCATGAGGCATAAGTCATGTAAAGCAAATATTCCAAAGGATATTATACAGAGAGAGGCAAAATAAACACATTTTAGCAACTTTTCTCTAATATCAGAAACAAGTAATTGCTCTACATCACGAATGTTTTTATGGAAAATTCAAATGCTTAATGCTGCTTGTCTGAAGCCTTGATGACTTTTTTTTTTTTTGGCTGCAGGGGACAAGAAGCTTACACACATGCCACTACTTCAAAGATTTGCCTTCTATTAATTTTTTACTTAAGCTTCAGAGTGTTAAATTGTTCAATTTAAGCCGTGAATATATTTTATAAGATCATCCTAGCCCACCATTTCTCCCAAAATAGAGAAGTTCAGGATATTTGGCAGTTTCACCTCCTCACCAACTCTGTGCAAAATATATATGAATAATCTCTTTGAACCTCAGCAGCTTGTGATATAGAGAAACACAAGTTCAAACCTTAGTCTTTCCTTAGCTATAGAAATAGACTGTTCTAAAAGTAAGTGCTGAATTTGATGATTTAGATTTAAAAAAAAAAAACATGCACATCATAAATAGAAATGTGTTGTAACTTTTCCAATTGGAAATTAAAAATAATGGGCTATTTTCCATTTCCTTGTGGGGCTTTCATGAGATGAATCAATATAATGAAATGTTCTAGTCAGCAAAATAAATCAAGAGGTTTTTACTGTTTTTATCACAAAAGATCCCCAGTGAGGTGAGGGAGGAGAACAGAAGAGAACACATGGAATTATGCAACTATCCTACATCACACTGTAAGTCCAGCTGCTGCTGCTGCTGCTCTGGATGCCATCTCTGCTCAGCCAAAGCCGGGAAAGAGATGGAAAAGTGCACTTGCCAAGAACAGGGCACTCTGTCTCTGATATGTCTTAATTAAAAAGTAAAAAAATAGGGATCCACCGATTTCCTGAGCTCTCACCATGATTTGGAGACCTTCTGCTCATGCATTCCTTGGCATGAGAGCCTGCCTGACCCTACTGCCTGAAAGCCAACTGAAAAGATTCCCACCTTACTTCTGTAAGACCTGTACCAGTTTGAAATGCAGAACTGAGACATTGCTACTCCTGATTATATGCTTCAGATGGGACCCACAGTTGGGGCTCCTGGAGCAGTGTGCTCCCAACACAGTGACCCTGCCATAAGGCCTTCCCACTACTCACCATGATCTGGGACCCAGGAGCTGCATGTCTTCAAATACAACTTAGCCAGAGGGCCTGGGAACACATTACCAGAAAACCACCCTGGCCACCAGTTTTACATCATGTTGTGTTCTGCAGGAAATGTTTGTATTTATGCTTTCAGAGAGAAGTCCTGCTCTTTCAGATTAAGTGCCTTTGCCATCTGCTAAAAGAATAGTAAAACAGCACACGGTCAGCTATTAAAGAACAGAGAGAGAAACTCAGGGCAGAGATGTTTTCTTGCTAGCTAGTTTTCTTGCTAGCTCCACAGTAGAAGTGCCCATTTCATAGGGTGCTTCACAATACCACTTTTGTGAGATTTTCATCTCTCTAAAAGTCAAAAGAATTCTAGTGTCAAAAAATACAGCTTCCACAAGTTTCCCAGTTCATCCCAGCAACCCTCTGCTCTCTGCAGCCAGCTCCACTTCCAGGGCAGGATCAGACACCCTGGAGGAAAGATCACTGGGGTACCAGTCACAAGCAGGTCACTGTGAACATATGGATGCCCATGCTTTGAATCAAAGCATTAAGGAGGAAGAGGCTACAGCTTTGAAGGCTGCTGACCTATTCCTTTCTATGAACGATTTCATTTGGTGCTTTTAGGCCTGTCCAGCTGGGAGTGACTGTGGGACAATAGAGCTTCACACCTAGAGTGATTGGCAGTTGACTTACAACGACTTGGAAGCTTGCCACTCTTGATTCCTGCTTCAGATCAGACCATTTCAAAGCTGTTGTAATGGAGGCATGTACTTCTATCAAGAAAGTGCTATTACTCTTGCTAATAGCAGTAGATGATATATAGAAGGCTATCAATGAGCTTAGACTTTTGGATTCCCTAAAGCTAATGCTACCCAAGTAAATTAAACTCAGATGAAAATCCTCTGGCACTGAAACGTGATTGTCTGAACCATTAAATTGCTAGGAGAGTCCTTGGCACAGTTTTGACCAGTCCTCTCACAATTCCTGGACATGCTACAGAAGTTAGCTCAGTCTAAAGACCATTCTTATTAGGAAATCTGTATATATATGGATTCAAGCTGTTCCAGGCCAGAAAACAGTTGGCAAGAAAACAGTTCTGGACATGTTTAATTCACCCATATAGATGTATCCAAAGTGTACTGAGGTTATTAATACAGATATCTCTGTGTCCTAGGCACCAGACTTTGAATTCCGTGAGCATGTTTGACCATATCCTCATGATGCTGGAGGGCTTTTCACGGAAGACTCACCAATACTGAGGTGTTTCAGTAGTTTGGAAATCATTTAAGATCTTAGGGAAACACCTGGCATGAAGTCAGACCAAAGAGCCACCTGATTGAGTAGCCTGTGCCCAACAGTGGCCAGAAGGGGATACCTGGGGAGCAGTATAAAAACACTACAAAAGCCGTTTTACTCTCCTGAATATCAGCAATCTGTAGTTTAGGTATTTGATGCTTCGGGATCCTTCAGTCTTGCAAAATATTGCATTGTATACTGCAGAGATAAAATTACCTTTTTTGCTTGCCTTTACGGGCAAAGGAAGTACTGGTATTCATCTAACTATCCTGGAAGAGCCAGGTTGAGTTCTGCTCCTTGGGCTTTCCTGGGAGTTCTTCTGCATATTCGGAGCACTTGCAGAGTGACAGTGCAATGTGCACTGGGAAGATCGACAGGTAGATGGAGGAGGGATGTTTAGCCTGCAGGCTACTAAAAAATATGTGCTCCCCCTGATATGTGCTGTTTTGCTCACTAGTTGAAAGGATGAAGGGAAAGCTGGTCACCTCCTACTCCTCTTCCCACTTAACAGCTTGTTCAGCTGAATGTCGTACACAGCAATGAAGAAGGCATCTAGGAAAGAGTGAGGAACACATTTTGCTCTTAATTTTGAATAAATAGGCACATGTGGTTAACGAGTAAGGTACTGGTCATTTTGTGGTGAGGAACCCTTTCTGTGCATCACACAGGGCTCCTACAAGACTGTATATGAGATCTACTTTAGTCCATATTTGTTTTTTATGGCAATAAGCGTGGACAATTTAATTAATTGTTCCAGAATTATACCATGAATATAAATCCAATGTCAATTAATGTAGTTTTAACTATGGACAGCAGGGAGAAATAGTGATCACTATATGTCAATATGGTAAGCTAGAATCTGTTAAAAACCCAAAAATAAATGTTGCACAGATAAATTTATGCCTTCAAGACCACATGAAGGAATGCACGTAGGAAGCTAATGGATATTCTCTGCTCAGAGGACAGCTTGTGTCCATTCCAGGACTCCTCTTGTCCTTGCTGCCTTGGTTGCAGGAGTACAGTGAGATGCGTACCCCAAAATAAGGCAGTTTGGCAGGCTGGACACTGTGCTACACTCAAAGGCTGGGGGAAGTTTTTCCCTCCCCAGAAGCCACCAGGGTGGTCTGTTTGCATGTCAGCCATCCTTATGAGCTCTCTCTAACCCTTCTCTGTCCTTTTCTCTCCCATTTACCATGCTTCAGAAAACATCATTGTATTCCTCCATCATTTCACCCTTCCCTTGGGAAGTGTGTGAGAGTTGTCTGAACACATCCTCTCCTCTCTGGCTTCATTTTCCCTCTGATGCAAATCAGAGGCAATGAGGGCCCCAGTCCCTGGGCACTTCTCTATGTCAGCAGCTGCACTAAAATCCAAGCAACTTTGCCCCTAAATTTTAACCTGGCCCTGGAAACAGTGACAAAATTGTGATTTTTTAAAATACGTGTGGGAATGCTTGTTTCCCTCAGGTTTCAGTGAGCCTGGCCAAGGTAAACTGTGACAGACATGTCAAAAGACACCCCATTTTGGTAGGCCTTCTGAGCTGTCATAGGAAAGAAACATACACAAAAAGAAACAGAGCAGCTGTGGCAATTTTTGAGGATGGGAAAAAGGTGCCGGGTATAATAGGGTGGTTAAGGACTTGGCTTGACTAGCTAAAGAGAAGCAGCAGAGATGGGCCAGTAATTGTGTGTGTGTGTTTCTGCAAGCTGACCTTCCTTTGAAGAATGCTACAGTGCAGCATGTCCCACAAAGAAGGAAAGAGTTCTGCAGAGAGAGGCTGTGAGAAACTCAGAAAACTGGCTTTCTTACTGCTTCTTGTCTGGTTCCCCTACTCTGCAGCAGAAACAGAAGTCATCTCTATGCCAGATTAGGGCACACTCTCTAATTTATGTTTTCACTTTTTAATATGCACATGTCAGCATAAGATGCAGCATACAATAACCTGCATCCCACAGCATCCCCAAGGATTGGAAACCTCTGTTCTGTAAGACTTGGCTCATTGTACCGTGTATCAGCTTGGGTCTGAGGGCACTGATGAAACTGAGAGTTAAGAAAATGGTTCTAAACTTTTTATCTGACACTAGAGTTGAAATGTCTGTACTTCAAACCATCTGCCTTGTAATAAATATGGTATTCCTAGCTACCCACCACTATTTTGGTAGTGCCAGGCTCACTAAGCAAAGGTGAGAGAATAATAGCTGCTATGACAAGAGTAGAGAAAGGGAAACAACAAGTTGCATATGCATTTGCACTACATATTGCAGTGTGATATGTCTTTTTATTTGAACATCTATTTTTCCTGTAAGGTCTAGCACAGAATTAAGCAAATACATTATCTCACTGCTTCTACTTTTAGTTCTGCCTTTCCTGAAAAAAAAAAAAAAAAAAAGAAAGTTTTATTCAATATTTACCAGAAATGATTGCTTTTACTACTGCATTTACATTCCCTATGCCAATCAGTCCAAGCTGTGATTTGGGGACCTGCTGGATCTCCAAGCCTCTGACAGCTAATGAATTCTTCAGACATCAAGCTCTGGCTTTCAAAACCAGTCTCCTGGCCTGCATCATGTTCAGCCCCACGGGAATACATGGAGGTGACGGGTTAAATGCTCGGCAGCTACAGGAGCTACCCACCTAACACAGCCATAGATCTCCTGAGGACTAGCAGAAGTCTTGTCAGCCTCTGCAAGATGTTTATAAAAGTCCAAAAGCCTGTACACCCTCACTTTTACATGTGGAGATAACAGTTTTTGCTGTGATTGAGGGGGAGGATTATCCTATGGCCCCTGGACTGTGGAGGAAGAACAGTCCAGGGGTCCTGAAGCAGCAATCACTTTTAAGCAGCATTCACTTTTAATCAGCAAGGTGGCTCCCTTCAGCATAAGTCCATGGCAGAGTGATATGGTTGAAGGGAATGACCTTGGGAGCTGCCAAGGAGACAGAGGAGCAAGCTGATGTGCAGACAGTGCAGGAGATGTGGGTACAGATGGGGATATGGAAATGGATGGGGTTGGGGGTGCAGGCACACCTGTGGCATTGACAGCAGGTCCATCTCTGTGGACTTCATAATGTGCAGTAGTATATCAAATGATTTACAGCTGGGACAAAGTTGGTTATGGGCACACAGTATTTTAGAAAGAAATAAGTTAACCTAGAAGTAATGCTTATTGTAGAACAGTCTTGAAGTACTATCTTCAAAACTGGCCTTTTGATTTCCCACCTCTTTTTTTTAATCTATAAATAAGTTTAATATTTAATTCAGGCATGCTATTTGGTTTAATTGGTTGATAGTTTTAGCTTAGAAAGTTAAATGCTATGTGCATTTTATTTAATTTTGCTTACCATTAATTTAGCTGCTACTTTAATAAGTGGCCCTAAGCTTTTCCTGCAAGCAGTATCTAAAGCCGGAGCTTTGCCAGTCTTTAAGCAATGAGGGCCATTCCTCTGACGGTCCTTGTTGGAGCAAGGGGAAATCTCACAGCAACATCATCCAGGATGGTCTCTTGGTGTGGGCCATGGACTGGAGCAGCACAGGGTGTTGCTTCAGTAAACAGCTGGAGTCAGCCCCTCTGCAGGCTCAGGGAAAAAGTCTCATGTAAAATAAGACTAATGGGAGCAGTAAAGCAAAGAAGTTTCTTCCTCCTCTTCTATCCCTGATGTCAGTTAGCATAGGGACTTCGGTGTAATATTATTGTAACATTTTTTACAGTAGAAATTATAATTGAAATTTGTTATGTATGAGGATAACTAAAACTCGATCATTTCACACTCTTCAGTCCATGCCTGAGGATGTTTTGGGGTAAATAGATTGCTTAGAAACAGCCTGTGACTACAGCTAAAATTACATTTTACCAACTGAGCTGAATGGCTTTTTAATTACAACACTAATGTCCACATGCTGTCACCACCATCTAATATTAAGATGGTATTGATTTGATTTTTAACTTTGATGTACCAGGGGAGAAAATGCAGAGTAAGATTTTTTCTGAAATCCTTTTTCCAAAGTAAAGAACCTCAGCTCTAAAACGGGTTATTTTTTTGTCTGTCTCCTTTTCTATTTGCTTGTACCTTGAATATTGTTACTGTCCACCTTGAATTTGTTTAGTTGTGTACAAACATTTTAAAATTAAAATTTGTAGTTTCATGGTACTGTTGAGCCTTGGGAACAATTAAATATGTGCCATACATATAAATGCTATATGAAACAACTGAAATAGCTACCAAGCACACATATCAAAAAGCCACAGGAATCTTCATAACCACAATCTCTTGTGATAATGCAATCCTAGTGTATTACTTTCCTTAAATAGCGACTAGAAATGCTTTCAAACCAAGATGACAAAGATTTTACATTTCATGAGAAAGTACTTATTTTTAAGGATATATTTTGTACCTTTACTATCACAAAGAATGGTCACTAAGTGCTACTCAGAGAAAGGGAGTCTGTTTCTTTGTGAACAGAGAACTTTCCTTCTTTGTTGAAGGAAAAAATTTAAAAAACTTGCCTGGGATGAATCTTTAGTTTGCAAAAGGATTGCTACAGGGGTCCATGAGCTGTGAGGAAGCCACAGCCACAAAGCAACTCTTCTAGGACTGCACTGCTCCATGGGAAAGAGAAAACCAGCTCTTGCCCTGCAGACTCCTCACCTATCAACTTACTTAGAATCATAGAATCATAGAATCAGGTGGGTTGGAAAGGACCTCTGAGATCATCAAGTCCAACTCTTGATCCACTACCACCACGGTTACTAGATCATGGCAATAAGTGCCACATCCAGTCTCTTAAGTTCAGATGAAGAGCTAAAAGTGGCAATTTCGTATCTGTATGTGAATATCAAGTGATACTGGTCTATTCAATACACAGGTGGGTGATTTAGGACTATGAAAAATGGAGTTGATCCAAAATCCATTTAATTTGATGAGTTACATTTACACAAGCACCATGGAAAAGGTAATCCGTTTACCATGCAGGTGGGGATACTGGTCTGTACAGGTATTCCCTTTTGGTAGAGCTGGGAAGACAGCTGACATCATTAATATTTGAGCTAACAATAAAAAAGTAAATGAAAGTATATTAACTGCTCCCACTGCGTAGCCATAAAGGCAAAGGTCCATTTGAGATTAACAAACAGCTTTTCACTGAAGACAGGACTATAACTCACTTCAGGGGCTCTGATCTTTGATGAGTTTATGAATGAAAACAAAGCTCAAGTGAATGAATTACAGTCATGATTCACTCAGTTGTCTCACACACTTTTATGACCTTTTAGTGTTTTCAGTTGTCAGGAGGATGGGATGCTGGGATGGCCTCCAGGAGCCCTTTGCTTGAGCTCTGGCTCAGTTAGACTTGTGGTGTGTCCTTGGGAAAACCGCTTTAATATACCTCAGATCTCTGCTCTCCATTTGTAAAACAGGGATGATAATTTTGTGTCATTTGTATGTAGGTCACCTGAATGCCAAATTCAGTGATGAAAAGTCCTGAGTTGTAGCCTACTGTGCTGTATTCCCCCTCTCGTCAGTAGAAATACTTTTATTTGATCTTGCTAATATACATCAATGTATATCTGCAATTTCCAACCTAAGCTACTCTGTCAAATAGTCAAGAAAATATGCAAATAGAGCCAAAAGAATAGGGAGGAATATGAACATCCAAAGGGAGAAGCAGCTGTGGTAACCGACTCTAATACTTCCACCCCAAGGACTTCATGAAGAGTCATGAAGGAGTCAAGAAAATAAAAGGGAAGAAGGATTTTGGATTTTTATGGCATTTTTTCAGGATTCATAATACCAGCCTTTTTACCGCAACCAACAAGGTCAAAGAACTACATGTGAAAAGGGATGGTTTTCGTGAAACCATGTGACTGCTGGATCTGGACGTCTCCAGAGCATGCCAGTTGCTGTAACATGTACAACAACAGCATGAGGTGTTTGCCATGCTGCTCAGTTAAAATACTGCATGCACAAAGTAGGCCTTGGGTTGTTTTCATTTTTGCTGGGGCTGAATTTGAGAATAAGGCAGTGGGTAACCCATTCCCTGAAAGCTTTCCTATGCTACTGCTCTTTCAAGTAGAGTTTTGCCCCAGGCTGACTGATCTTGCAAACTCAGCTCTGATTTTGTAATGGATATTAACTAAAATTTTACCCTGTAGAAATTACAGTAAATTCCATTACCTCTGTTAGGACCATTACTAGGGTTTTGTAAGTATTATTTCACAACATGAATGTGTATCACTTACCATACATTAAAACAACCTCTGAATAGCATATTTTGAGAACTCTACCGTGTTTTAGAGTGTGGACAAAATGAAGGGAAGATATGACCTGTATGCAAATATGCAGCTTCCTAAGGGTTAATGAACAATGAGGAATTTGTGTATAGCTCATTAATTGTTATATTGCATCCCTTTATCTAAATTGTTAGTGGCCTGCTTAGTCAATTGAAACATATTACTTTGATATTAAAGCTGCAATCAAAATCTTTATTCTTGTGCATGTTCTACTTGAGAATACAAATCCTTCAGAATAAGGCAGGCGGAATTATCTTGAAAAGTATTACAATTCAATAAACCATATGCTCAAAAGTAGAGGCATCAGGTTCAGCCAAATATCCAACTGATGCAGTTGTTCTGATTTTCCCACCTAAACACACCAGTTTGAAATACTGTATGAAAAAGCCCATCAGGCTTTGGATTTAAATTCTGGTCTCATGTTCAAGGAAAATGCGGATGATAATTCCATGCCAGCCCACAAAATCACACAAGCCATCACACAAAATTAGTGTTGCTGTGCTACTGTAACAGAGCCCAGCACAGGGCGGGTGGTTATTGTGTATTGGTACATGGAGGTTTTTGTATTTGTTATGTAAACCTCAGAGAATTCCACCTAGTTTATGATGCTCTGTGAGGCACATCTGCTCCACATTTCTTCTCTAGACCATGGAGTGAGAAACTTTAAAAGCTCTCCAGATCTTAGTGAGGCTTAATTGTCTTGACAAAATGCTGTTTTCACCTCAATGGAGATAGCAGTGTGGACACATTCCCAGATCAGGCGTTTACATTACCCCCTGAAATAAAAAGGATGAGCATGTCCCTTAGTGCCCAGGGAGCCTAGTGGAGTTGCAGAGCCTCCTTGCATTTGGCCTTTATCAGACCAGCCCAAAGGTGATCCCTGTGACAAGCAGTTTGAGTGGAAAACAAGAGGCACTAGATGGATTAGACCAGAGATTAGGGAAATGAGGGGCAACACTGATCAGTAGAATTGGTGCTAGCCACCTACATTTTCAATCACTAGGAGGAGAATTTTAAAAAAGAGGAGCAGTGGAATAGCCTTGCAAAGGTTTGTGGGAGAGAGGGTGCAGGACTCCCATGTGGCACAGGCACCTCTTCAACCTCTTCTACCTTCATTTAAATAAGCCTAAATCCTGAGTGGCTTCATTCACCATTCTGGAGTCAGTTTGGAGTTGCAGAAGTGTGTTAAAACATGTTGGTTGGGCAGCAGAGTAATAATGTTTTTGTTCTTGGACATGAGAGTGTTGAGAGGCTCAATGTAAATGTGCCCATACACTCAAATGTGCACTGCAGCAGTGAAGACACAGAGTACCTTCAGATGTGTTATGGATTGAGATGCACCATTTATACATTTTCTGTGACATGGTTTTCAGCAAGAGCCAGCATAACACCGAGCTCCCTACCCTGCTAATTTATAATGTACTGTGATAAGCATGCATCTGTGTACATATGTGTGTATGTGTGCTTACCTGTGTGTGAAAGGCTATGTTACTGGGACGAATAACTTTATAAATAGAGAAAATGACAGACAAGTGCACTAGAAGAATGAACACCCATATTAACATTCCAGTTGCTTCCGAGGCAAAAGAAGGGTAAGAGCTGAAAGTGAAACAGGATTGTTCGGTCAGAACTGTCTTTCTGTTTTGCAAGCTGTTCGTGAAAAGGTGCAGAGAAATCTATGCTTCCATAGACATTAATATGCTTTTACATTTTAGCTTGTAAGTGTCACGACTCAGCTATTATTAAGAAATATTATGTAGTGGGTAGAGAAACATTCTACATACTTTGCTGATAAAGTTAATTTATTTACTGGATAACAGTTAAAAATCAGGTTTTCTAAAATGCATTTTTTAGTGTTGAATTTGGTGATATCAACTCAAATAAATCAAGTTTGACTGCAACTTAAAGAAAACAAATGCTTGATTGTTGTTTTAAAACACGTACTAACTAGAAAGTTCAGTAATGAGAATATGATGCCAGGAATACCAGGATATCATCTTCTTACTATGATTCAACTTAAGGTCGGTGACATTGATGTAACTTTGACTTCAAGAGAGGAAATATTTCATAGTAAACAGAGCAAGAATGAATCCCCTTGGACTAGTAAAGGTACAAATTGCTTTAGTTTTCATTTCTGTACTGCTAAATTTGTATTTCATGTGTGGGATTGTAATTGATGACTGCTTACTTGTCTGGATGAAGAGGGATGAAAAAAATGCATTCTGATTGTCAAGGTTGTTTGTGTTAGTGGCTAAAATAGCAGGCATCATGCTGAAATCTTTGTAAACAACATACAAGCAATTCTTTTCTTCTTAAGTAAAACAGAAAAGGAGAAAAGAAGCTTCCAAGCCAAAATATCCTTGTATCATCTGGCTGACATCTGGGAGTGTGAGGTACAAATTTTCCTGGAAATATGATTTGTACCAGCTAAGCAAACTCCAGTGTACCAGCCAAAGCATTAAATCTTCAGTTAAAGCTTTGAGGGATTTGAGGAGATTTTAACACCAGGTATCCCAATTCCCTTTCTACCAAGGTTCACAGTTAAAAACAAAGAGGTTTTTCCTATACTATTTGTCAGTAAATACTGTAAAATCTATAATTATTATTTTCACATGCCAATTTCTCAGCTCTTCCAAAAACTCCCAGTTGCCTCTCATTATCTGAGATAGTCCCACACCTACATTTCCCCTAATCCTTTACAGACAAGATTATGTTCCAGTTAACGGTGTAATTCATTGCCATTCTCTGTGTTGTAGAGAAAGCAAAAGCAAAACAAAGCTCTCTCCAGTTAACATTATTTTCACATCTTTTCAGGAAGAGGTGGAGTTGTTTCCCTATTTGCCTTTGCTGAGGTTTTATCTTGGTCATTGTTCTCTCACGAGATTTCCACTGAATTGGAGAAAGAAAATACAATTTTCTTTCCCTATATATCCTATGAGTATGATACACCTTCAATAATATTTGGGACATGTTTGGTTTTTGGTATTATAACAGAGCAAGTGACTGAGACTGAGGATACTCAGATTTTATCCTGTCCTTGTCTTGGAACTGCCTTGAGGAAGTGAATTCCATTATGATTTCAGATCAGTGACCCAGAGACCCGTTACAGTTCTGTCTTCTTATTTTCTTTATTAACTTTGATTACAGTTAAACCAGAAACGGAGTTTGTGTTATCTAATTCAAGAGCAATTAAATCAGATTAGATTTGTTTATTGCAGAGTAGAATCCATGACAGACCTATTTTCATTTCAGGAAAGAAAATTTGTTTCATTTCATTTAAGGAAAAAATGTCAAGTAATTCCTTTAGGGTCAGTTTCCAGAGTCCATAATAAAACACTTCTGGTACTTTCAGAGAAAATTATATATAATTGGGAAATATTATGTGTAATTGGGAAACATTTGGAAGAGAAGGGAATCTAGAAAGCATCAGTGGCATATCTCTTTTTACACTGAACTGAACCAAACTTGCAGTGTTCTAAATTCACCCTTTGTTCTCCCTACCGCTGGTAATGTGGGATGTATACAGAGGCTGTGATATAGCTGCTTTTCTCAGCTGGCCACACTGTTTATTTTAAGATGGCTAGCTGAGTGTTTGCAAGTCCAAGAAGAGGGATGACATGGAATGCTCTGTTATAGGCATCCTAATCTTTAGGGCACTCTTTGGGTAAATCCACCTTATTCTGTAGATCACTTCCATTCTGTAGATCTGTAGTGTGTTTCATTTTTAGTTCAGCAGGAGATCTCAACCCTGATCCAAGAAAACACATATGAGACTAACCATATGCTTTAAATCACGTGCAAACAGGTTTACAGGATATACATATTAGCAACTTTGTACCAACTGCTTTTGCTCACTGGTTAGCATTAATAAAACTCAGATAGACTGCAGATATTCCATGCTAAGAATAAGTGTTTATGTTTTGAGTCTGTGTGTAGGCTACACAATTGTCATGGATCCTATTCCATGGAAGAACCTTGCAAAAAAACCATATGTGCTTTTTCTGTGTTCCAGCATACACTTCTCCATGCAGTTCATCGCCCTCACAAGACCTGAGAGGTCAGCTTACTGACTGTGTTTTCCTGAGGTTTTGTGATATCACATACACCACGATGCAGACCAGTGAAGATGCTAAGTGACACACAGGGTTCCTGCATCACTGGTCAAACTGCAGTGGATACAGACCATTTTCTCTGGTTAGTGTTTACCTGAAAGTCTTTATCTCTTTAATCCACAGGCCTGTAGCAAACAGCCTGCTCAGGCACTGCCAATAGTGAATATTTGAACTCTCACAACCTGTAAGTTGTAAATTAGGTTATAGCATCAGAAAAAACTGGGAGATGTTTCTCCTATTGACAGTGGATTGGTCATGATTGTTTTATGGACTGAACAGAAATAGCAGAATTTCTCCATGCTTTTCCATGTTGCTTTATTTTTATTACTAGGATGTGACAAAACACTGGTAAAGGATATTCCATCACTGATTTACAGGGTGCCATCATCTCTTGTACTTGGACAATTGGACACCCTTGCTCACAGCCCATGCATCTGAGAAAAAATGCAGAAGCAGGTCTTTCATCCATCCTGTGTCTTATCCTTTGTACATCATGAAAGGACTCCACCTGGTATAATTAGAAAAAGTCCAAATTTACTAACTTGTAGCCTTTGCAAAATTGTTGCATGCCAATAGCTACCTCTGGGCAAGCAGCAGGTCTGGCTCCAATTGTTAGAGTCTGCAGGCTTTAGTACTATCATCTTTTTTTTTCTTTAAGAAAAAAAAAAAAGTAGGTTTCCCCCTACACATACACACAGTCTTCTAGTGGCATTGTAAAATACACTGTTCTGTACTCTGTGTTGCTATGATGTTGTTTCAGCTGATAAGTGTTAACAAGAAGCCAATACAATGGAGTATGAAGCCAGTGTGAGAGGTCCATTGGTGCAGATCTTTACTGAGAACAATAAACATTGTAAGATGATATGTGTGATCTTTTCCACCAGGAGTGAAGAGGCAATAGATTGAATGCACCAAAAGCTATTTCAAACTCCTCTGCTGCTATCCAAGTTTTACCTCTTTGTCTATTTGTGTGGCCAAACGAAACCCTATTTTCAGTCCTTTCTCTTCCTTTTTCTTCCCTTTAGTACACTTTACTTGCCATTCTAATTAGCTTTCTATGACTACTTTAAGGGGCAAATAGTGATGCTGCTCTATAGATGCTGAGAGCTTCTCTGCAGGCAGCTGTGCATGGGTTTGCTTACACTGTTAGGCAGGAAGGGCTGGAGAGAGGACAGCTGCTTGCCTGGGCTGTGGGGGAGCAAGCACAAGCCTCTTTCCAGACTGTGCCTACATCACTAGCCTTTCTGGAGGTGAGAAAGCTGACATTTCTCATGCATAGAAGGGTAAAAATTACATTTTCTGGATAACGGTAGTTAGGAAATAAATATATAGCTGATTATAAGATGCTAAAGGGAATTAAATATTCGTATGTTCCTGTAAATCTTCTATTCCCTTATACTCAGCACTGGCAGTGTTCCCATCGTTTCCCAGTTTCACATACTGGGCACAGTCTAGGACTATTCAGAGCAGCTGAAAGAAGGCCTAAAACAGCACCAGGTCCCCTATAGTCTTGGAGAAGTCCTCCTACCTGTTTAAGCACCAGGACCTAGTAGTTAGAGCTGAAACAGGAGACTTCAGTGACCCTGGTGATGGCATTGCTTTTGCTTCCTCTCCCTCATCTGATACTGATCCCTAAAAAACATTTAGGTGTCTGAGAAGTGTTTTATAGGAATTAAGTATTATTTCTCATTAAATGTAGTACTGAAGAAAATTGAGGATTCTTCGTACTGCTTTCCTGACATAGTTGAAAGGAAGTCTTGTGCCAGGGAGCAGTGTTCCTCATATAATCTTTTGGATGTGAACACTTACACCATACTGTTCATCTGCTGGTTTCAAAGCCCCCAGGAGGGTCCATCTCACAGGAAGTGTTCTTGGGGTACAAAGAGAGGAATAGTCCACTTGGGATCACCCATTTCCAATGTAAAGCCCTTGATCCATGTGGTATGCAGAGGCTGTGCTTGTTCATCAATGAGGGCCCTTCTGGAACCTATGGGCTTTCTCCAGGATGCAGAGGAACTCGCTGCTCATCGCATCTGGGGAGACCCTGCAAGCCTCCTCTTGCCTTCTGCTCAAGGCAGAACCAAGGCTGGCAGCTCTAAGGTGCCGATTGTGGATTTGTGTTCATTTAGGCCTAGCCTATTTGTTCAGCTTTAGTATTATGGTCGTGGAAAATACTGGCCAATAAAGCATAAGTGCCTTTGTTCCACTAACATTGGCCTTTCTTGTTTTCCAAAGGACTCCTGAGACCACTGAAATGATGCAATTAGCACAAATGTGTCATGGTAGAGCAGGGACAAAAGAGAGTAAGACAGGTTTATTCTGCAGGAAAAAAAGTGCTAGTGCAGTTTAATCCAACAGCTCACAAGGGCAAGTGTCTCCACACCATGTGCAGGTGGACTTGAGAGCTCAAGCAGGTGAGAATTGTGACCCCCCAGGGAGATGACTTGCTCAAAATACAAAAGCAGAAAAATACAGTGCATGAAAATACAATTACCAGAGCAAATAGAAGCTGCTTTTGCCAACAGTTAAATATTGTTTCACAGCTATTGGCCAAGCCATTCCACACACTTTTTTTAAAAAAAGCAAACAGACAGATTGGCCTCATGTTTCAGGAGAAAGCAAAACAGTCTGGAGGTGGCAGTGGCCTACATAGAGAAGCGTTGTCCTGTGTCTCAACAAGTTCCAGTTGGTCTCAGGCTTTATTTGGTATGATTTTGGGTATTTTAAATTATATTTTCTTTCCTAATTGTCAGCATACTCCTGCTGGGCTGTTCAGTGGAAGTGAGATGTCCTTATTAGATGACATTTTACTCTTCCCTTGCCAGTGCTGGCACATGGAGCAGACACCTCTCTTTTTATTCCTTGATGATGTTCCCAGCTAACAGTGCTAATGGTGCAATACAGTGCTAAGACCAACTGCTCTGCCTTTGCTGCTTCTCTACTCCGTAATGGTGGAATATATGTCCAGTACAGCCATGCTTGATGGTATCTACTTAGGTCTCTCATAGATAACTGTAAACATGAAGATATCAAGACACGAAGGGCTTTCCACAGTTACCAGCACATAGGTTTGATTCCAGTGGTGGATACTGTGCACATTTTCCCTGAGGAGTTCAAGTTCCTCTTTAAGACACTCCAACACAGACATCCAGACTTCTCTTAGAGTAGCAATGGAACTGCTACCCTGTTGTGAATGTGTTTATTACCAGCCTTGTGTTTTTAATGCCCTCTGGAGGCTTGTACACAGTCACCTCTATCCAGGAGTTTTTGCTGAGCCCCTGCAAGCCTGCCTGTCTGCTCCTCCTTCTGCCTCCACACACGGCTGCCAGAACAGAGGGACTTATTCTGACTACAGCAGGCTTATACTTATTTACTGTGCTCCAGGTGTTAGCTCTTTCTCACACTAGGGGGAAGAGTCTTTATCTCACCTTATTTTAGCTTTCTCAAGATTTAGTTTCTGACTTCTTTCTACAAAGAGTGGAGGCAGACAGGTATCTCCAGATGGAGGTTTAGCCCATCCTGAGAGATGAATCCCACTGTACCTGATTCATTCTTGGTGGAAGCAGAAGGTTTCAAAGTGGAGCAGCTTGCTACTGCCCTTCTTTTGCATTCAGAATGGGTGACTGGAGGAAGGAAGCTGCCCCAGGTCTCAGGCTCAATCATCAGAGTCTAAGCACAGAAGCACTCAGCATGGAGGAGTGCCCACCTTTCCACCTACTTCCCATTCACCAAAGCACATTGCTTCCCAACCCACAGGGTACGTCTGTGCCTGAATTACAAAGTTGTCTTCTTCAAGCCTGTGTGGGCAAGAGGTATATGCATCATCAAACAAAATGTTTAGAAACACTTTGGAATCAGTCTATTTTTAATCTCTCCTTCTCGTTCTGTCCTGCCCCCTTCCTCATTTTGGTTCATTTCACCAAATAAATATTAATTTTTTTCTTTTACATGCTCTGATAGTTTTCTTCAACTCTCAAATTCTTTTCTTCATTGCAGAATATTTTAATTTATTATAAAGTGTATTTTTAAGAAAGAGGGAGTTGTCAACAAACAAATTGTCAGTCACAACAAAATATTCATCTTGTCTAAATTAGAAAACTCTAATGCCAGGTTTGTTGGAGCAGATCTGCAGTTTTGCAAGTCCTTCATGACCCCATCCTGTCTCCTGCTGGGAGACGAGCCAGAGGAAAGACCACTCCTGTAACCACTCCTTATCTCCACTCCACTCAGAGACAGAGGCAGTCCATGAACTCCCAAGGTTCTCTGCAGGCTACAGCTCTGTGGTACAGCCTCGCAGGGCACTCATGGGACCAAGCCCACCAGAATTGGCAGACAGTCCCTTACAAGGGGAGGTAGCCCATAGCAGCTCCACAACAGTCAGGAAAGCATTCCAGCTGTTGGACTCACTGCAGCATTTTCTGCAGCATGGAGCAAATGGGGCCCAAACTGAGAGAGGAATGGGATTCGGAGAGCTGAAATTTCACTTGATTGGGCTGTACAGATGTGAAATGTCTTTTATACCTTTCTTGCTTTTCTCTAACCATCCAGAAACTCTCCTACAGGTAGGAATTTAAAAAAAACCCAACCAACCAACCAACCAACCAAACAAACAAAAACAAACAAAAAAACTTGATCTAAAAGATGCTTATAGGAAGAGGGCAAAGACCATAGGCCTTTTCCAGTGCTGCTGCTCTGCAATAATGACCTTAGTCCCAAGCTTGGAAGGTGCAATCAGCTTTGGCAAATGACATCCTATTGGATTTAAAGGGATCCAGAAGTGCAGACAAATTCCCTGCATCTAAGGGAGCATATGAGTTTGACACGTGAGGGCTCTTTCATCCCCAGGCTTTAAGATTTGGCCCTCTAATTAATAAATTCTTTTAACCTCAGTGTATGGGCCCACCTTTACAAATAGCTTGGCAAGTGTGTGAGCCAAAGAAGATGCTGACCTTATCAGCTCGGATGTGAGCTTGCAATGTGTCAGCTATATTGAAATTATTTCCACACAGAAATCTCCTAGATAATATGCTGGACTTGCATGTAAGATATCCAGTGTCCATAGGGGAGGAAACACTTGGCTGGGAGTGCACCTCTGTAGTCACTGAAAAGAGAGACATGCTGCAATTTTGCATCCCAACTACCAAGAGCTTGCCCCTGTGCCTCGGCCTTTCTTAAGTTGATTGCCCCCAAACATCCTGCTGCTATGATTTCCACACGTCTCCTTTAGGTCAAGGTTTTTGTGATGGCTTCACTTTGTAATTAGAAGTGCTGTGGAGCATAGTTTAGTGTGATGAAACAGCAAGAAACTGCAGAAGGATGCTGCCTTTCACTACATGCTCTCCTGTGGAGAGGCAGCTGCTGGCACCACAAAGCTTCCTATGCTGCCAAACTCCCCATGCAGTGGGATACAGAGCAGGGCAGCACATTCTGGTACTTCCAGCAGCCAGTTTTGGACAACTGTCCTTTGCCTGCATGTGAAAAATGGGTAGGTCCCCCCCACCCCAAGCTCTGGATGAAGATTGCTCAGCAGGTGTGGGAATGGTTAAGAGCCATCAGGGGAGCCTGGGCTCTGTGAGAATGAAGCCAGTGTTTCCTTCTCCGGAGGAGTGGGGCTTGGGGCTGGCCATAGACCAATGTGTCTCACAGGTGAGAAAAGCCACTTGAAGCCTTGGATCCTTGCCCCACAGCAAAGAGAGAAGCAGGAATGAGGAGCTAAAAGATCGCTTTGTGGCACACACTGGAGGGAAGAGCAGTGGGCGGGGAAAGGTAGCACTGGTAAGTCTTTACACAGGCCCATGATGCAGGAAGGGGTATGCAAATGGAGAAGGATAGGGATGTCCTGGCCCTCCTTCTGATATGCTTATGTCTTCTCAGGAGACTCAAGTCTCAAATGCTGAAGACCTAATGCCTTCACTCATTTATCCGGCCAACCCCAACCAAACTTTTCATCAAGAAATGTTGTTATGGCCCCACTCTGCTGAAAAGACCTGCCGCAAGCAACCAAGGAAAAAACAATCAAGGGAATATCTTACATCTGTTTAGCCCTTAGAAAGGTTCTGGGATGAAATTAAAAAAAAAAA